>JAIGNY010002451.1:195000-317500 GCA_020152595.1 Chiridota heheva | reverse complement strand
ACAAATACATAGCTTTCCTCTCCAACCTTTAGTATTTTAAGTGACCTTCATATCATTCTTGTATTACGTTGTATTTTTCTGTACTTTATTTAGTTATATATTAGTTAAATTAAAATCCTATTAGTTAAAATATGTTTCTTTTCAAAGTTCATATGGTATTACCATTCATATGGTATAACCATTATATATATTTATATATACTTTATATATATATATATATATATATATATATATATATATATATATATATATATATATATATATATATATATATATATATATATATATATATATATATATATATATATATATATATATATATATATATATATATATATATATATATATATATATATATATATATATATATATATATATATATATATATATATATATATATATATATATATATATATATATATATATATATATATATATATATATATATATATATATATATATATATATATATATATATATATATATATATATATATATATATATATATATATATATATATATATATATATATATATATATATATATATATATATATATATATATATATATATATATATATATATATATATATATATATATATGTATATTCGTTTTGATATATAAATTCTTTCTAAAGTAGTAAAAAAGCTGTATCTATATATATATTTCGAAGCCTCTCTGTCACCACATTATCAACTTATCTATATTACGTATGGTGTATTCCTGATAATCTCAAAATTGGCGACGTTGTTCCAGTTTTCAAAAGTGATTTCACTCTCAAATGAAATTATAGACCTATTTCTGTCCTCCCTACTATCTATTAATTTGTTGAAAGACAAATTTAGAACTCATTTATCAAATTTTGTTCATGATAATGATATTTTGACCCCTACTCAATTTGGCATTTTTACCTTGTAGATCTAGTGTCCAGGCAATTGTTAGTTTTGTTGATAAGATTACTTATGCTTTTGAACATAAAATGTTTGCATGTGGTATTTTCTTAGATTTGTCGAAGGCTTTCGACACGTTAGACCATTCTATTTTGTTAAATTTATTAGGTAACTACGGTGTAAGAGGTGTCGCAAACAATTGGTTCGCTAGCTACTTTTCTTACAGAATGCAATACGTTCCTCCTAATGGTTTTAAGTCTTCGTACCAAAATATTATTGATGGCGTTCCTCAGGGATCTATACTTGGCCCATTACTTTTTCTTTTGTACATAAATGATCTTCCTACAGTTAGTAATAAGCTTTCTTTACCCTGTATGCAGACGACACGAATATTCATTATAGCAACAAAGACTTGGATTCCCTGATTGATAATGTTAATTCCGAAATGCCTAAGATTCTTAATTGGTTCAATTATAATAAGCTTCTGAAGGATATAGGAGATAATACGAGTCTGTTTTCTTCTTAGACATCAGGTAGATGTAGGTTCTAGGGAACCACGTGTGAAGGCTTATGGGGCGATGGATATGCGGCTGGGATAAGGTAAGCAATGATTGTCTGCTTATGTGTGTTCCTGTTCCTATGTTTAATTGTATATGTATTTGTGTTCTCTTTGGGATCTTACATATACAAGTTTGTCTAAACTTTCTAAAAGTCTCCTCATCTTTTTCTTATGTGTTTTACATATAAGCTCATTTTCTGAATAATACGTAAACAAACTTGTATCATTTATGTACCAGTCATTAAACACAATGTACTGCATGTGAATTGAACTTGTTATAAATAAAGGGAATAATCTAATATAAATGTAAGTAATATACATGTAAGTAAAATTTAAAGAGGGCCTGCCATGGAAAAAAAAAATCCTGAAAAGCTGCCTATGGGTTTTTATTACCCTCAAATTCAAATATCCAACTTAAAAATCACAAAAAATGATCGTTTACAGAGGAAAAAATGTGTTTGAAATTGCCGGTTTTCATCGACGCCAAAAAAAAAAAAAAAAAAATCCGTAGTGACGTCACCGCTTGATGATGACGTAGGGTTAGGCACCCATTTGTTTGTTTACAATCTGTCAGTGCTGCGTTTCCGCATTATAGCGTGTGTACAAATGGCTAGCAACAGTGACAGCTCCGAAGAAAATTATGAACTTGAATGATCTTATTCAAGCTCAGAATTTGAAGGGAGCTTTTCCAGTCGCGCACATAGTTGTTGAAGTAGTGCTTATTAGACCTGGAAAATAAGAGGCTCAATATTGAGGTAGATTTCGGACAAAATTTTACCCAATTGCAAACAAAAATATCACCAGAAAATTTGATACCTTCGAGTTACGACATAGAACCATAAGTTAATCTTAGCATAATTCAAGATGTTAACTTACTTAGAATCATGAAAAAAGTTTCTGAAACGCCGCTCCCAGATCGGTGCGGCAAACGGTGACCCAACGGCGAATTAAAAGTCTGTACTGCATGTGTACATTGCAGTTGACTAGTGTAAGGCCAGTAAGACTAAGATGAGGCTTGAAATTACACTTGGCAACGGGTATACTGGGGTAGGGGAAGGGGTTGCGAGAAGATTAGAACACAAATGGAGGAGGGGGAGTAATACTACATCCATGGACTTTAAGATTTCTTCCTTGTTGTATCAACTTATATGTAGTTAAAATTTTATCAAATTGGGCCAAAAAATATTATGAAATATGACATAAAATGGAAGGTCTAGGGTTCAAGTAGGGGGCCTATATTCTTTAAAAAAATTAACAACTTAACGTTAGGTAACCTACAAAACTAACCTTTTTCCTTGCACGATACTCCGAAGAAAGCATTGCCTTCTTTGCTGGCCTTGTTGAGCTAACAGTACTACCTGTACTAGGCCTAGTTGTACTTGGAACTTGTAGTTGTTGTAGGCCTAATGTTACTGCAACTTGAAACGGTAGCACTATCACTAGTAGTAGTAGCAGCAGCAGCAGCAGCCAGTAGCAGCAGCAGCAGCAGCAGCAGCCAGTAGTAGCAGCAGCAGCAGCAGCAGCCAGCAGCAGCAGCAGCCGCAGGCCCAACGCTGGAGTTCTCATCCGGCCTAGTGTTATCTGTATTTAGTGTAGGTTCACTTATTATTTCTGAAGTACCATCGTCACTTTTCCCTTTCTTTTTAATTGGTACCGATCCAGGTAACAAAAATGATTTTGTGCTCAGACCAAACGACATTTTTAAACGCTGGTCTAAGGGGAAACATTCTTCTGCAAAATGGTTTCCGCAAATAAGACTCGACTGTGTTACGTCGTTAGGGCTTAAGTCCTTCCGGGTAGTTTGCACGAATCTAATCCACAAACGTCGTGGTTTAGCGTCTTGTGGAAATCTGTGCATCGAAACACTTTTTACATTTTTATTGCTGCATCCGCCAACGACACAACGTAACGGCATTTTCTTGATTTTTTTTCTCGAAAAGCTAGCGTATCACTATCACAGTATCAACAGTATCGTACAATCAGAATCACTGTGTCAGTACAGGTTACACACTAGCTCAATACAATCAGCTAGTAATATTATTTGGCCAGTTTATTCACGTAGTTGCAAATAGTGCCTAAACCTACGTCATTATCAAGCGGTGACGTCACTACAGATTATTTTTTATTTTTTTGGCGTCGATGAAAACCGGCAATTTTAGCACATTTTTTCCTTTGTAAACGATCATTTTTCGTAATTTTTAAGTTGGATATTTGAATTTCTGAATTTGAGGGTAATAAAAACCCATAAGCAACTTTTCAGCGATTTTTTTGCCATGGCAGGCCCTCTTTAAATTATTTTCAATTATTTGAATTTTCATTCAACGTAGTGCGACACAAAATCTACCTAGAGAGTGTTGGAACAGGGCGTTGTTATTTGGAAATAACAACTCCCTGGTTGGAACCTTGATAACCCGCAATTCATAAACAAAACAAGTTTTTTTTTATCTGAGGAATGTTCTGCCCATAATTCAAACTTCCTTCTAAAGAGCTATTTTTTTTTATGGGTGTCATTTGAAGTTAACCATTACCAGATTACTCAGTGTCTCAAGAAATTAATTCCTTTTTTTTTTTTTCTTCTATTGTAAGGTGACACTCACTATCAAGGGTGTAGAAAGGTCACCCCTCAGGGTGACAAGTGAAAAAATGCACATGTAAATTAAGTTTTCATCAAAACTTGCTGCTAATCGGGAAATCCCCTTCAATATTCAAGAAAACTTATTTCTGGTAAATTTTTGGAAAGTGTCCATCATTTTCTTTAATTTCAGCATGATTTTGATCATTTTCAGGAAATTTTGGCCAGTTTCTAAGAAATGTTGGGCAATTTTCAGAAAAGTTTGGTCAACTTTTGAAAATTTAGTCAAAACACCTTATGATCATTTTACTACTTTTTTCAATCATTTTAAAAACAAATTCGGGAATTTTTCATCAATTTTCGGAAAATGTTGCCACATTTGATCAAATTCCCAATACTAACACCGAATTTATTTTCAATTCTACCAATTTTATGTTAATAATTTCCAAATGTTACTTCCCAACTGTGAAGAAAGCATCTAATCGGGAAGGTGAACTCCTCTCAAAGGGCAGTAAGTTTTCCCCTGCCGCCCACTTCCTATGCCTCTGCTCACCATACTAACCATTCAACTCCATACTCCAAATGAGTCTAAAATCATCTCAAATTTGCCCTGAATTATAGAAGAACATTAACGACAGAACCTGAAATGAAACATCTCGTAGACTGGTTTCACCTTTCCCAGTTAGGTGCAAAATACCTGCACAGTTGACAAGAAGATCCAGCTTTCCATCATGCTGTCATGATGTTCTTTAACAAAATCTGCAGTTTCCTTTATGGCGCTTTTATCTGTGACATCCAAAGGTAGCACCTCCAATCTATCTGTTCTTATTTAGATAAAGGAAATCAAAGTGTTTGGTATTAGCTCTATATGCAATGCAATTGAAGCTTCACTGTTGCTACAGTGTGCAAAGTTAAAGTTGGATCTAATGTCTTTTCAATATATGCATTTGATTGATTTTTCTCTGAAGGCTGAGAAAGGGGGCATGTTTTTCACTGACATATTTCTGTGTTCAATGGACAGCTCCAAAACAGATTCATAAAAAAATACAGTTTCTTTCCTAGAACACTCACAAATTGGGATATGTTCCCTAATGCACAATTACACAGCAAACCATAGAGCAGTTCATAGGAGCGACTTGGCAATCAGAGCCAACTATCTGACGATGGGATTTTACGTGGATGTTTATAACTTCACAAAAATGAGAGCACTTAGCTTTTCTGTTATCCACTATCAGGAGCACTACACCATATTCCACCGTCCAGTTGCTGAACAGGCTTTGACTATAGTACTGCAGTAGAAGTAGCTTTGGGATTAGGCTTACCAAGGTGTATAACATATTGATAGAACTCCAATGGTGTATTTACATCAAATGCCCCACAGCTATTTCATTAATCAGTTGTGGAGCACTGGTTGGAAACCGACCAGGGGTTAAACATGGGATAATAGATTGGGAAACCAAAGCTGCCTGATGGAGAAGTAAGCACCTTTGAAAATCTACTTTAGATCACTTAGTCCCTGCGCTGTCTGGGATGGGTGGGGGGGGGGGACCTGCATTTTGTGATGACTCTTAAAGATGGTTGAGTGACTAAAAGATGCTTGCAAAACTGGAGTCCTAGCCCTCTGCTTGCTTCTTGTATTAGAGCTGTGGCACCATTTCTTTCTTTCAGGGGTTGTCAATGGTTAACAATTGGTAAAAGATCTATGGAAAACAGCAAGGAGGAAAGAGATTCAATGATACTATTAGCTACTAAATATGTATCTTGAACATTCAAAATATTTAAATCCTTGCTTATTGAGATTAAATATCCCAAGTCTAGTACTATTATTGGGGTCGTATATCGTCCACCTGGAAACCTCATTTCGTCTTTTAATAAGGACATGTCAAAGCTTTCAAATCGTGAACAAAACTTTTCATCTTCTTCGTGATTTCAATATTGACCTTATCCAGTATGGTGCAACCATATAACTGAGTTTCTTGACCTTTTTTATTCGTTTTCATTTTTACCTCATATTTCCATAACAACTAGAATAGCATGGAACTCATCAACATATTTTGCAATGACCATAAACTTAAATCCAGTTCCGGCATAATTGTATTTGATGTAACTGATCATTTACCTATTAACAATATTAAGCATAAAAATAATCTCAAGCCTGATAGGTCTGATGTTTATTTCAAAAAGACACTAATGCCGATTCATTACATAATCGTGCCACTGATTTAAGTGCTGTAGACTGGAATATTATTTATTGTATCTCCGACGCTAACGGTGCATACAACAATTTCATGCATGTGGTTTCTATCTTATTCATCAAAAACTGTAAATTTAAAAGATTTGTCAAAGAAAGCTGAGAAGTAATTTTCCTTGGATGACTCACTATATTTTGAATTTTGTAAACATGAAAAATGAACTTCTAAAGGCTTATCTTGATAATCCTACTGATAGTAGAAGGAATAAGTTTACCGTCGATTAAAAATAAATTAAAGCCAAAAAATCCATTATAATTTTTTTTTTTATATAATATAATTTAAGTAAAACCTGGCACATAATTAATGATATAATTGGTTCCCCTAAACACAAGAATACTGACCTCTGTATTAATCATGAAAATAAGTTTTTAACTGATAAAACACATATTGCAGATGCCTTCAATAACTATTTTGATAGGGCCAAATCTAACTAGCACCATTGCCGATTGTTCATTTTCTTTTAGCAAATTTACCTCCAAAGTAACCAATTAAAAAAAAAAATTCTCTCACCCACTAATTCACCTAAAATAATTAAGTAGATTAACAAGTTATCCAAAAATTCAGCCCCTGGTATTGATAACATTCCTGTAAACATTCTTCAACAAAATAGTCTTATATTACTATTGCAGCTCCACTCGCACATATCATTAATTTGTCTCTTACTAGTAATATATTTCCTGAACACCTTTAACTTGCCACAGTCACTGTTACACCTGTATCTAAATCAGATGATCCCATGTCTGTTTCTAATTATCAACATAATTCTGTGCTATCGGCCGTCTGAAAAATATTTGAAAGGGTAATGTATAATAAGTTATTAAAATTCCTTAAGAAACACAATCTCCTCTCTGCTAACCAGTTCAGGTTTAATAAGAAGTATTCCATTTATATGGCCATGCTTGACTTAATTAACTACATAATTAAAGGTTTTGATGATAAAAAAAGATTTTTGTAGACATATTTAAAGCCTTCGATACCGTAAATTACACTATTCTTTTACATAAACCCAAACATTATGGTATCAGAGGAGGCATTGCTCATGATTGGTTTACAAGTTATTTATCTAATCGTAACAACTTATTTGTATTGTGATGGACAGAGCGTAGGCTGCATGCTTGTGTCGTGGTTCCCCATCATTGTGGGACTCGAGAGACAATAAAGGACACAGAAAACTACTTAAAGGTCAGTTATCTAACGTGGAGGTAAATATATTTCAATTCGTGTGTTTTGATTGGTCAATAAACAATGGAACACTGCACACTTATATTAATAGGCCAATCAGTATCGTTTTTAAATAAAATGTACGCCGCCACATTTTAATCACGACAGATGGTCTTTAAAATAAAAAAGCTGGTGTATTCTGTCTAATTTTTTTAAGGTATTTGTTTGTTTGATGAAGGCTTAATGGCACCGCAACAACAAGGGTCAAATTGTGCCAGAGAGGTTAGATCATTTCAGAGATTAAAAAAAAGAGAGAAGATAATAGGAGAGGTCTGATAGGATTGGGCTATTAGCCAGGAAGCTGGGGCAGAAAGAGGAAGTGCAGGGGTGTAAAAAGGGAAAAGTAAGCAGGGGGATGGGGAGGACAACTAAATATGAATGTAGAGGGAGGTATGGTGAAGGAAAGAGATCATTTTATCCAAGGAGGTATTCCAAAAGAGCTCGGCTATGGAGTTGTGAATGGTGAGGTAAGCTCTTGGAAGGTTGTACAGGGTCAGGCAAGGAGGACATGGTGAGAGGGCAATACCAATTATTGCAGAGGGGTGGGGGAGCCAGTAAGGAGGTAGGAGTGGGTGAGGTGGGTGTGGCCTATTCTAAAGCGGGTAATGTGGACGTTGTCTATTGGGAAAGGTTGTGGATGATGGGTTTGGTTGGAATGGTGGGCTCGATGTTGTGGGTTTGTTTTCAATTTGGGAGTCCCATGAGGTTTGCCAGCGGTCACGAACAAGTGTGATGTCAGGATGGGTTTTGGGTAAGGGGTTAGGGGAGGATAATAGCTAGCTTAGCAGCTGAAAAGCTCTGTCATTGCTGGGGATGCCAACATGGCTGGGTATCCTAAAGAAAAGAATACTTTTCTTGCAGGAGGAGGGGGAGGGGGAGAAGGGGGGTGCAGAGGAGGAGGTTACTGAGGGTGATTTCTTAGATGACGGCAGCAGCAGCTGTCTTGTCGCCTTCCTTGGAGCCCTCAGTAAAATTGTAATATTTTACTTTTGTTTAGGGATTATTGTTTTTAATATTATGTTTCTTTATATTTTGTATATTCAGAGGGAAGGGGGGAGGGGGGAGAGGGAACCCTCCCCAGCCAAATTATGTCAGTAAAATGTAGTAGCGAGATATACCAGTATACAATATTCTATAGCACATATTTGGGAAATTAACTGTGAAAAAATATATACAGTAAGATTAAATATCGCCCAAATTTCTTCAATTTTCATAAAATTGTCTTTAATTTTGGGCATTTTTTTCGATGTTTAGGAAATTTTCTTCAATCTTAATGATTTCCAATGATTTTACCAAAATTTCCAATAATTTTATCAAATTTATCTGCAGTCTTTTAATCTTATGTTAATATTTATCAACAAATTCTACGTCCCAACCAAAGAAAAAGCATGCCTAGGAAGGAGAAAGCATGCCCGTGAAATCTTACATGCTGGGGCAGTTTTCACACTCTTGATTCAGCCTATTTCGATAATCACCATTTGCCTCCTCTGGCACCGAAAGCAGAATACGCTACTGTGTATATTGTTAAAGAATGTGGAAAATAAATTAAATGAAAAATAGGATGGCAATACAGTCATTATAAAAACATGGCTTAGTTTAACCAACATGCGATATAAGCTGCAAGGTAGGCATTATATAGAACAAAAAAGAGTTGCTTCGAATACTACCCAGTCAGTTCCTGCTTCAGTCTTCAGATGTTATCTGCTTGAGTAATGCAACTCCCCTAGAAGTAGGTGGTATTTTGATTTTTCAAGGATTGCCTACCCACTGGTTGGGTTTGTCATGGACTGTACGTGAGACGAGGAGCTTATCTTCACCCAATCTGATGTTAAAAGCCTTTACATAGTTTGGGACTATCTTCATCATGAAAATACACAATGGGGTGCAATAAAACTATAACATGATATTTAAGGCCGTGACACACCGAACGCGACGCGGCAAGCGATTTTTTAAACAAAATTGAACAAAACAAAGGAAAAGAAACATTTTGATCTCTTGTTTTCAAAAATGAATCGTTTAGCCGGATAATAACTGAAAATTAACTGAAAGGGCCTTTCTACGCCCATTAAGGCAAAATTCACGTCGCGACAGAACATCGCGCCCCACTAAAGCGAATTTCTCCACAGTTTGAACAAAAAAGCATTTCTACCAAATTTTCCAGTATCATCAGAAAGCCTCAATTGTAAAGTTTGTCGTGTGTGAACAACAAGTCAAAATATCTTGTAATATTTGTTTCCTGTATGATTATCTAAAATATTGCTCGCCGCGTCGTCTTCAGTGTGTTACGGCCTTCACAGTAACTGAATATTTTTTTGTAATGTGTTATATTAGGCTACTGATTTGATTTAGTTCCACATTTGCTGCATTTCATACATAAGAAGGAAAAGGAACATATTTCTTAATTCATTCACAGAATAGAAAATCAAGAACAGTATATTGTTGCATCATTCAAATGTATCACGATATTTTCCTGCACGAAATGCAGAGTATAAATACAATTGTGACAACATTAAAACTACAGTTGTACCTTATTAACCCACCAAATAGTAACTTTTCATTGCTGTTTATCAAACTCTTTTGACTACGGTTAAGGTGGAGTTTCAAATACTGTGAGAGATACTGAGGCCTTTGAGCAGTTACACATACATATAAATGACAACTACAAATAGAGACCAGTTTCTCTTTATCATGCAGAAGGCAATTTAACTGCAAGCTTTACTGCTTCAAAATCAGATATTTTTACAACAAAGAAAAGTCGGTCATGTCTATCCCAATTAGATATATTTAATCTTATAACGATTAAGTAACTGAAAAAATAAAGGATAAAATGCATTTTCGTAAATAGAATGTGCCATTTATTTGCAGTCAATGTACGTTACTAATGAGTCGTCACCTGAAAATGTCGCAGAACTGGGTTAAGTTAAGAGTAGGCCTCAGATGTTTACTTGATCTATAGCAAGCAACTACTTTAAACATAAAAGGCTCATCGATAAACATTAATTCCTCTGTTGGTTTCAGAACAATTTCTAACTCCGGGATACCATCAGCTTAGTCGATAACGCTAATAAAAAATGTCAATAGTCAACTCTTTTCACAAATTCAGAACAAGAAGTCCCTTATGTAACTCTGAAGGTTGTAACCCACTATTCTCTCTCTCTCTCTCTCTCTCTCTCTCTCTCTCTCTCTCTCTCTCTCTCTTTCTCTCTCTCTCTCTCTCTCTCTCTCTCTCTCTCTCTCCTCTCTCTTCTCCTCTCTCTTCTCCTCTCTCTCTTCTCTCTCTTCTCTCCCTCCAGTCACTTCTGTTTGGAGCTAAATGCATAAACTTATTGTTGCTTTGGCTGTTGTTGGTTGCCCAGTTGTTTAGGCTTTAAACATATTTAACTCGCTGTCTTCCTCTGCTTCTTTGCCCTCAATTTCCGAATATACTGCAAGCTGTTCCAACCCACCCTCCCAAAAACATGCCCGAAAAAATCCATCTGGCTCCTTCTGATGGCATTGAGTAGGGACCTGTCCATGCCTGAAGCTATCAGGACATCATCATTTGTTTTCCTTTCTGTCCAAGATATTTTCAACATTCTCCTAATGAACCACATTTCCGTAGCTTCTAATCTTTTCTTTATGTCACTGGTAATTGTCCAGCATTCACAGCCATAAAGAAGAGTAGACCATACATATGCCTTCAAGACACGGACTGTCGTGTCCATTCTAAAATTTATATTCTTCAGAATTGGATTCATTTTTGTAAACATGTCTTTGGCAATTGCAATGCTTTTTCTTACTTCATTAATCTATCTGATGTTAGTGTGTAGCCTAAGTACTTAAGCTGTTGTACTTGTTTAATTATTTCTCCTTGGCTTTGCATACTACATCATGGGTTGATGGGGTTTTTTTTAAACCACCATACATTCTGTTTTCTTCACATTTAGAGACAGTCCTCTCTTTTCACTTTCCTCTACAACTTTATTCAGAAGAGACTGCAGTTTTTCTTCTCTGCTATAAGTACCGTGTCATCTGCATAGCTGGGTTATTCATATTATAGCCTCCCAACTTTCAGCCTCTTTAGACTTTTTGATGTTACGAAGTATTGTTTCACTCTAAATGTTGAAAAGATTTGGTGACAAAACACACCCTTGCCTGACTCCCCTTCGGATTAACTTAAATTTACTGTAATCTCCTTCAAGTCTTATTGCCGATGCTTCCTAGTTCCAGTATAGGTTTCTTATAACTCTTATGTCTATTCCGTCAATGTTCAAATTACTGAGTATTTCAAAGAGATCTTCATGTTTGACTTTGTCAAACGCTTTGGAGTAATCAATGAAAAATAAATATAAATCTTTATGTACTTTTATGCACCTTTCCATGATCATTGATAGTGTAAATATTGCATTCCTAGTGCCTTTTGTCTACAACAAAACCAAATTGTGTTTTTGACATTTCTGGCCAGATACTATTTCTCATCCTGGACATTAGAACAAGAAGCAAGACCCTGGTGATATGGCTCATCAAGCTAATGGTCCTGTGTAGTTCGCATTCTGTTGCACCTGGTTTCTTGGGTAAGGTTATGAAGATAGATTTGCTCATATCTGCTGGTCTGGTGGTATCTCTCCTGTATCATATATCATACTTAAAAGCAGAGTCATACTTTCAATGCCTACATCATCTAGATCCTCAAAAACTTCAATTGGCATTTTGTCAGGTCCTGATGCTTTGCCATGTTTCGTGTTTTTGATGGCTCTTTGCACTTCCTCCTTTAGTATTGGTGTGCCCTCCATGTTCTTTTTTATGGTAGGTTTTCTCCTCTGTTATCATCAAAGACTTCTTCGATATATTCTGAACATCGGTGTAGGATGTCATCTTTGTCCATGAGGATGGTACCACCTTTTGATTTAATGCAACCTGTCTGTGTACAGGACATTTTCCTGTTAGTTCTCTGACTTTTTCATGCATGTATTTACTGTTTATGTTACGTATATTCTCAATTTCTTTGTACTGTTGATTGATCCAGGTTTCTTTAGCTTCATTGCATTTTTTTCTTTACTACTCTGTTTATTTCATGATATCTTTCATCATCATCCTTTGCTAACCGTCTTGTTTCCATTAAGTCTAGGATTTCTTAGGTCATCCACTTTTTGTGATCCTTCTTTGCCTGTTTTGGAATCTGTTCACTCATTGCTTTTGTAACTGATTCTTTCATTTTTTGCCACATTTCATCAGCCTCAGTGAGGCTTTCCAGAATTTGGAATTTGTTCTTCACTGAAACTGAGAATCGCTCTTTTATGTCTGGATCAGTTTTTAACAGATTGATCTGTAATTTAGGTTCCTTTTTAGGTTTCTAAGTGATCTCAATTTTACTTGAATTTTACATTTGACAGGAATATGATCACTGTCACAATCAGCCCCGGGCATTGACTTAGCTGTTTTGACCAAATTTCGAAACCGTTTTTGAATCAGTATGAAATCAATCTGATTTCTGACTCTGTCTCCTGGACTATTCCATGTCCAACATCTTCTTGGGTGGTTTTCGAACCAAGTGTTGGCACTTATGAAGTCATGTTCTCTGCACTATTCAACTAGTCTTTCTCCACGGTCATTTATTTTTCCTAGTCTGAATGGTCCGACAATACCTTCCACTTTGCAGTTCCCAACTTTGGCATTGCAATCGCCCATCGCAATCTTTATATCCTGTGATTTGAGTTGTTGTTTGGCTTTTTCTTCTTCATAGAATTTTTCTATTTCTGGGCGAGGGTTGGGCATGACTCCAATCCCACACCAAAAAATATAAATTAAATTACACATCAAAAATTACAAGACCCATTACCCGTAATGTACTTCTGAGTTGTATGACTCACCCCTACTACCCCTGACAATGTCAGTCAAAGGTGGATCATTGACATATGAAATAGTGACTCACATGTGCCTCATTATACCAAATTGCCAGTCACCAGAGTGACTCTGGGGTGGGTCAATTTACTTCAGATCCATTGACTTTGTACAGAGGTGAGTGATTTCACAAAAACTGTCAGTCACCTATGTGACTAAGGGGTGCTACAATGTACATGTTTTGTCCACCCATCTTGGTGCAATGACTCGCCTTGTTCGGGGGTGTAGAAGTGAGTCACACAATTAACAAGTTGATAACACCATTATGCCTGCATGGTGTATACAGTTGTTGACATATTTCAATGAGCAATTCAGCATGAGCAATTCAGCATATAAAACCCGAAGAGCTTTTACAAACTCTATATAATGTACACCATCCGACTGTGTAACACATATCACGCAGACAGTTACCCCTACTCCCTAAAAAATAAAAAATAAAATAATAATAATAATAACAATAATAATAATAATAATAATGATAATAATAATAATGATGATGATGATGATGATGATGATGATGGTGATGATGATGATGATGATGATGACGATGACGACGACGACGACGACGACGACGACGATGACGATGACGATGGGGATGGGGATGAGGATGAGGATGAGGATGGGGTTGAGGATGAGGATGAGGATGATAATAATAATAATCCTGGCTTACGCCACTTTCTGAAAAAGGAATGGTCAAATTTTGACCACAACTTGGTCAACTCTGCACCGAACCAGCTTTGGTCAAATTGAATTACAAATTTGACCACAATGTGGTCAAATTTGTCCATAATTATCATATTATGCTTAATTTTGACCACGTTATGGTCGTTTCATTTTGACCAACATTGGTTCGGTGCAGAGTTGACCATGTAATGGTAAAATCTAACCATTCTTTTATTAGAGTGCAGGACCTAATACCCTTCATGTCCTGTAGCTTTCTCGAAGCTCGCCACCTTGAAAACATACCACGCGACTTGGCTTCAATTTTAATGCATTTTATTTCTCTAAAATACGTAATTTCTGAGAGCTCCCAGGAACAAAAATCCTAGCTACGCCAGTGCACCAAGTAAGACACATATTGTAGTCAATTGGATCGTACACTTAATATTCGTTTAGAATTGTATATTTTTTTTAAGTATATAGTTTTAGTGTGTAATTGACACGATTCTAAGGATTTTCGGATACCAATATAACGCCAAACTTGAAAAAGACTAAGCTTCCAGGCTCGGCCTGCCAGGACTTCCCTCATGGATTTTACACGATATTAATAATAAGCTATTTTCTGCTATTAAATTCGTGAGAAATGCAGGGCCTGGCTCGGGCTCCTGGATTTGATACAAGCGACAACTTTTTCTGCAATCCAGCCATCAATTTCACGAGAAACGTATAAATCTTCCGGTGGCTTCGCCCACTGGGCCACTACCAGGGCTTCGCCCGCCCCATAGATTTGACTCATTAAAAGAAATTTTCTGTTATCATAATCACGAAAAACGTAGGGCTTCCGAGGCTTTGCCCGGGTCCATACCAGAGCTTTGCTCCTAGATTCGACCAAATTTTAAGAAACATTTTGCTACCAAAAGCACTAAAAGCCGAGGGTTTCCGGGGCTTTGCCCCTAGATTTGAAATTATTTTAAGCAATTTTTTGCTATCAAAATCACGAGAATTGCAGGGCTTCCGAGCTTTCGCCCCTGTGGCCATATGTTTGCACACAATTTTAAGCAATTGTTTTACTACCAATATTATTTGACACGAGTTTAAGCAATTTCATTTTGTCAAAATCACGAGAAACTCATAACTTCTAAGGGCTTCGCCCCTTGGGCCCTTAACATAGTTTCAACTTTGGAGTTAACACAATATTCAGCAGTTTTCTGCTCCCAAAATTACGAGAAATGCAAAGTTTAGATTCTGGATTTGACACAATATTAGGCAATATTCTGGAATCAAAATCATGTGAAACGCAGGGCTTCTCCCCTGGACTCCTACCAGCTGACCAGGACTTCGCTCTTAAGCAATTTCCTCAACGGTGTCATCTAAACGCTGCATACCAATTTAGATCTATGTGCAAAACGTTTTACTTTTGGGGGGAAAAGGGGGGCGGGCGCCAAAATATTCTTGCTCCCTGATGAAACCTGTCTTACGTGGCCTTGGGAGCACTCCCTCTTTAGCTAAATATCAATTTGTTTTGGTGGCTTAATCATGAATAACTGTAGCAGTTTAATTATGACATGTGTGGGTTTCTGAGCTTCTCTTATTGCCAATTATCTGAGAAATATGTCGTTAATTTTCCGAAACATTCAGCCACTTTTCCGGAAAAATCCATTCAATTTTGCTAAGATTTCATTAAACATTATTGATAAGATGACCGTAGGATGCTTAGCCTATACTGTCAGAATGCATAGGAAATCTCTAGAAATTATTGTTTGCATCAATCTTAAAACTCATGTATTGTGGTTTTGAAACTTTTTGAAATGATTGCAAAATGATATCCTTTGATATCTATTTCCCTGCAACGATTGTTAAAAAATCATCATCTGTTATGTCTGTAAGACTGCAAAGAGAAAATTTGAGACAAAAATAAATGCCTTAAAAATATATTCCAGTTGTTTCTTCAGTAGCAAAATCATTGAGGTATAGGCCTATCATCTAATCGAGAGAGAGAGAGAGAGAGAGAGAGAGAAGAGAGAGAGAGAGAGAGAGAGAGAGAGAGAGAGAGAGAGAGAGAGAGAGAGAGAGAGAGAGAGAGAGAGAGAGAGTTGAACACACAATTACAATAACGGGGTCGTCGCCTGCGTATTCGGTTATGATAGTACAAATGCTATCACGAAACGCTTAATACGACCCGGACGAGAACACAGGTACGACGTACGGACAGACATAACATCGACAACCAAGTCAATGTCCACGGCCTTTGATAACCAGTTGTGGTACACTGGCGGTCATCTAATCTTACCTCCATGGCCATATATAGGGGATTATAGACCTAATCCACCAAACGCAAAATGACGTCATCCGGCGGAAATTTTGTAAACAAACCAAATTTTGGTAGGCAAAGCGCAGTGCAGGCTACTAGATCGTACATCGCTGCCAGTCAACGAAAACGTAAACAAATAAACTAGATTCTCGGTGATTGATATAAGGCAATTTTTGCCTCTAAAATGCTTTTTGACTTATCAAAAACCGTACATATTTTACTCAAAAGGAACTGTTATTTTATTCTGGAAGCACAATTTGGCGTCAAAGCCACAAGTTTTAAATCAATTCTTACGAGAAAATAGGCCTAACTTAAAAATGTTAGCGAACTTTTGCCTAGGGGCAAACGTTAGAGTCGATATTCGATAACACCGAACTTCTTACAGTCTTATCGTTCTGTCGTTACAAGTTACATGTCTAGCTTAAGTATAGGCCTATTGTAATGTTAGTGTACTTCATTTTTGCTGAATAAAGAAACAAACAATTAAAAGAACAACAAGTGTAGATTTCGTTCATAGATTTCGACTAAATTCCTCTTCAAAGGCCTAAGTTAATGACAGGCCTAATTTTAGGCCTATGCCTAACGTTAGGCCCCTACACAGTATTCAATTTGTGCATGGCATAAAATTCAACACAAAGATAATCCTAACGTTAATCCTAACAAACACTAGGCCTAGGCAAAAAATTAAAGTAGAGCTTAGGTAGATAGGACAGAGGTATTTAGGTCTCGAAGTTAGACAAAATATATGCCTTAATACGTTGAAAGGTTTTGATCACTGCGTGATTTGGGTATAAACTTTCGTGCTACAAATTACAATTCAATTCAAACTAGGCCCAGTAAATAAATCAAACATTAATGCAACTATGGTACTGCATTATTGGCCCTTCAGTTAAGTTATAAACCTTAGCTTAATTTAACTTAAGCATTGTTTTTTGCATGGTACCACTTATTTTTTGACTACATTTAGGCCTGTCTCATTAACTTATGTTTATGTACCTAGCTCACTGTATTATTTTTTAACTCTAAAAATTAGGACTGTCTACTGACCTTTGTAAGTTGTAACACTACATGTAGCCTTTCATTTGACAAGCAGTACTGAAATGCTCATATTTAACTTTTTATTGACCGACCGCATGTGGGATGCAATGAAATTATGTTTGAACTGAGCTTGATGATCCTTTCATATATAAGATCATTGGTAATGAATATTCTGTTTAAGTCAAGTTTACGCCAAATTAGCCTCGAAATAGGCCCATGATATACAAATACTGGCAATGGGGGTGGCAAAGAAATAAGACCAGTAGTTTTGCCAACTACATTGGAAACAACATTACAATTTTCTGCCAGGATTGAGAATTGTGGGCACATTTTATTCCTAAAAACTAAAAACAAACTAGTGATTGCTTCAATTATATATCATATGTGATGAAAAACCTGTAAAAGTGTATAAGAGGGATGGCAGACCTGTACAAGTCTCAAAATTGCCATGAAAATTTAATATAGGCCTACATTCATTTTACTTCATTAGAAAAATTGTTCACACGACTCTTTGTCAAAGTTATTCAAAAAAGTTTGATTTTCTCATTTGATTTTCCATGAAGATAGAGCTTTACATGCATGCAGGTACATAATAAGCATATTAATATATCAATATTTGGCTTATTACATAGATAATAATTTTTCTGAAAGTGTTTCACATTTTTGATGAAAATTTGGTCTACAAGCATACAAAAGTTCCCTTATTTAGTGAATTACTACGGTAGTGTAGGCAAAAGAAAAGTATTCATAGATGCAATTTCTATATATTTTAATACACATTTAATACACTCTAATTTAACACACAAAAGTGCATGTACACATCTACACTATCAAGCTGCATAACAGACGGAATAATTCAAGCATTAAGAAAAATCACATTTGGATGATCATGCATATAGTCTGAGAATATGATCTTGTGGTGTGATGAAAAGACCATGTCTGTTTTTTTAATATTCATGTCACTCATCATTCAGCTGAAAGCTGGTTAAGGTGTAGTCAGATAACATCTGACTGTAGTATATAATATAGCTACTACATGGCTGTTATACACAAGAATATACAAGTATTGCCTTGCAAGTAGTAGTATGTGTTTATCTCACTAGTTAAGGTGAGGCTGTGTTAAAATATGTAAAAGCAAATATAAAATCAAACATCAGTAATAAATTGACAAAAAGACAAATACAGCAAAAGTAACAAAGCATAAATTGAATTGTATGATAAAATTTGAGACATCTAAAGAAGATGTCCACTTTCAAAGTTTTTCGATATAACTGTGTGCGTATAATATGAACATACAGTACTTCATTACAATCTTATCTCCTCATGAAGCTTGATGTTTAATGTACTTTCGTTGGTGATATGGAATAAGAAATATGCATGAACTTGGTGAATAAAAAATATGCATGAACTTGGTGAATACATCAGCAGGTATTTGCAGTCATTCAAATGATCAATTTTGCATTGTGTCACAGTGCCTTCTAAACCATTCCCTTCATGTAGCCTAGCATGAATATCAAACTTTCTATTTTTAAAAGGTACATTGACTAAAGGGTAAAAGGTAAAAGGTAAACTTGATGTTTATTGTACTTTCGTTGGTGATATGGAATGAGAAATATGCATGAACTTGGTGAATAAAAAATATGCATGAACTTGGTGAATACATTAGCAGGTATTTGCAGTCATTCAAATGATCAAGTTTGCATTGTGTCACAGTGCCTTCTAAACCATTCCCTTCATGTAGCCTAGCATGAATATCAAACTTTTTATTTTTAAAAGGTACCTTTCTTGGTATATACATCTACAATTTATGGCTATCCTATATAGGTATGATCTTATATTGTTCAAAATAGTGTAAAAAGAATCTCCATTCAGTGGCCCTTGCTTAGCTGAAAAAACACCCACAAGATCCACTCTAAAGTAAACAGTATACATAAATCCCAGAGATAAATTTCAGATCAAATCCACATTTAGATTTGATATAAATCACATGTATAACCAGATAAAGACATGAAATTTATTTCTATATAAAATGAATATTCGATCAATTTGATATCTACCTTGATGTGGTCATATCAGTGTAATTATCTATTAAGCCTACTCAGTGATACTTTTTTTAATTTTGGATGGCCTAACTTCAGTGGATTTATGATTCAAATGAACATAAATCATGTTCCGTTTTTTTTTTTTTTTTTTTTTTTTTTTAACCGATTCCGGTCCTACTCGGATTTACGGCGTAGGCCTAACGTTATAAATTTTGATTTCGACAAAATTTGATGAAAGTGTTGATTTAGGCCAAATACTTATATTACAATCTCCGAAAGAGTTTTCCAGCGATTAATAATTGATTAGACCTAATCGAACCGTATTTTCATACGTGAACGCTAATACTGGCCTTGGCTATAAAAAAAAAAAAACCACATGCAAAGTTCAGGTTGGACTGCTTTGTTTACTTGCGAAACAACAAATTTTCAGTTAGAATCAACGAACTGTGTGGATTACTACCCACTACTATTCTGCGTACAAATTATTGACTAATTTCAAGCGTTTTGTACGTTATTAATAATGAATTACGGTGAGAATAACCTATTTACAATGATTTACCGATAATCAATCGAGCACAATATGCGTAGTTTCCGTACGTACAGTTTTCCCGCACTGTGCCTATGTGCCTGCGCTTGTAAAGTGCCCGGATGGTAAACAACTTTTGGATTAAGTCTATGGGGTGGCAAGAAGGAATCTTCTCCCACTTTATTTCTGAATTTATATCTTTTGTAAAGTGATTGATACCCCAAAGCGTACATCTTAGTCAAAACATATTTTCTTTACGTACAGTACATACTCATTATTTATAAGAAATTTTCGCAAGGAAGATTACTGTTGTGTATGTTGTATCTCACCAAAACATAAGAATTACCATTAGTTATGAAAATTATGAAGAATTCCGATAAATAATTTATGATTTGATAATTGAAAAATAAAGGTTGACTTGAAAGAACACTCTTAAAAAAAGGACTGTTGTGGCATTTGATTTTTCAGTCACTGCATGGAGGGCCATGATCGCCAATGTCTGTTCCAGACTCGGCACCTAGAGAGAGAGTATGAATAGTAATAAAGAAACCAGTGGCGTGTCTAAGGGGGCCCAAACGAAGCGGGATTTTCTCCCTAAAAATATCATAACCCCCCCCTTCCCCACACACACACAAACACACACCCCTCTCCTCCCCAAATGACTTCCAATTTCTGCGAAATTTTAAGGAAATCTTCGCAATATTCAGGAAATCTCCTTAATTTGGGGGGAAATTTCTGATTTCTTCTTCACCCCATTTAGAAAATCTGAATAAACAACTGAAAGTTCACACTTCTCAACTTTACACTATTTGTGGTACTGCCTACAACCATGGGGCTCCCACTCTGCCACTTTTATACATGATTTTATACATTAGTCTTATCCGTTCACTCATTGATTATTCGTTCATTGTCTTTCATTTGCTCTCCGTCAATAATCGTCTTAAGCTTGAGCAAATCCAAATCAATGCCCTTCAAATAATTGTTCACACACATACACACACACCCACACACACACACATGTATATATATACATATACATATATATATATATATATATATATATATATATATATATATATATATATATATATATATATATATATATATGTATATATACATATATATATATACTAAATATATATACATATATATATATATATATATATATATATATAGAGAGATATATATATATATATATATATAATATAGGTATATATATATATATATATATATATATATATATATAGATATATATATATATATAAATATAGATATATTATATATTTACATATAGATATATATCTATATATTAAATATATATACCTAAATATATGTATATAAATATATATATATATTACATACATACATACATATATATATATATATATATATATATATATATATATATATATATATATATATATATATATATATATATGTATATATATATATATATATATATATATATATATATATATATATGTATATACATATATATATATATATATATATATATATATATATATATATATATATATGTATATGTATATACATATATATATATATATATATATATATATATATATATATATATATATATATATATATATATATATATATATATATATATATATATATATATATTTATATATATATATATACAGTTTATATATATACATATATATACATATATATATATATATATATATATATATATATATATATATATATATATATATATATATGTATACATATATATATATATATATATATATATATATATATATATATATATATATTTATATATTTATATATATATATATATATATATATATATATATATATATATACATATATATATATATATATATATATATATATATATATATATATATATATATATATATATATATATATATATATATATATATATATATATATAGATATATATATATATATATATAGATATATAGATATATATATATAGATATATATAGATATATACATATATATTTATATATATTTATATATATATATATATATATATATATATATATATATATATATATATATATATATATATATATATATATATATATATATATATATATATATATATATATATATATATTTATATATATATGTGTACGGGGGAATTAAAAGATATACTGATCGACGTTCGAAGTGGGTTTCTGCTGTGCGACGCAACAGCTTTCAACCTACGGTAGGCCTTACACACTAAAATGTGGTGAGCACTTTATATCAGGTATGTAGGCTTTGTTCGAGTATAGCAAACAATCATATGACTTTAACGTTAAAGTTACTCTTCGTATACCCGGTGAAAATATAACTTACTTAACGAAAATATGAAGAAAAATCGGAAGCGAGTAAAAAACTGTAATCAGCAAAATCGCTAAACTGGTACTAGTAGGTTAGCATGTAGTATGTTTGTTCTACGTGTGGTGTGACAGCTGTGTGAAGACACGTGAAACGCAACGACGCCGCTGCCCTACAAAATGGAGTCCAGTTGAATCAGAGTCACGTGATGAAATCTCTCTATTGGCGACTGAAACTAGATAAAGGGGACAGGAACAATTACCCCCATCCCTCCACAGATTTCAGAAAGCCCAAATTTTCCCGCACATTTTTCGGGAAAATCCAATTTATGTTCAAGCTGAATCACAACAAAGATATCAAAGACTACAAATACTGAACATGGTCCTTCCTTTGTAAAGTTACCCGCGCTGTTATACGATAAACAACAAAAGCAGAGCAAAAAGATCCTTCTAAACATGTCAAAATACCGCAAATAGAACGCTGCTCACATTCGCTTCTACAATCTTTGACAAAACTGTTCGGACGCTTAAACTGACTTTCACTCCATGTTTTTCAACAATAACAATTCATGAGCTGAATCAAAATGTATATACGTTTGCCCTCAATTTAAAGTGTGAAAATTATCTCAAGTTTGTACAAACTTGCTAATCAATATTGAAGAGAGAATGATGTATCTCACTCAAATAAATAACTCACGGCCTTTTCAATTATTTCAAACATTTAAGTTACCTTGAATTTTTCAGACGTGCATTTATTCCTCAATTTAGAAGATTTTGATGCAATAATCTAGTTTTACAAAAAGCCAGTATTTTAGGGTTTGTAAAATGGGCAATGGCCGTGTTTCTTCTCTTAAGGCTGCTTTTTTTCAATTGGTGTTTGATAGATTGTACCCCACGCAGGGACAAAGGAGGGAGAGGTGGGAGGGGTGCAAAAATTCCATAAATTTCCCGGTAACAGCCGGAAAAATTACCCAGGTTAATTAAGTTTTTATCAAACGTTTGAAACCGTTGCGGCTAATCCGGAAATCCACAAATATCCTGAAATTTCCACCATTTTCGAGGAATTTCGTTATTTTCAGAAATTGTTTTGGTCAATTTTCGGAATTTTTCATCAATTTTTGTGAAATGTTGCCACATTTGATCAAATTCCCAACACTTAAACCAATTTTTGTATTATTTCAACCAATTTTATGTTAATGATTTCCCAATTTTACCGTCCAATGGGCCAGGAAGCATGCGACCGGGAAGGTGAAATCTTATCACGGGGTACTTTTCCCCCTGACCCCGCTTTCTCCGCTTCTGGCGCCAATCCACACTCACCGACAACACACCAGCCGACAACCACACCAAGCGACAAGCACACCCACTATCTGACTTTAGGGATGCAGCAGAACTTGACTCTGTTCGGTTCGGTCGAAATACTGGTTCCGGTGCAGTCCTTACACCATACACATCCAGTCAAATTGGCCTACTGATTGCCAATCCATTTAAATACTGATCAAGAGCCAAACGGATGCACCTTATAGCTTTACATATATTACAATGACAAATTAAAAACTATACCGGTACTTTACCGTATAACGGTTAAGAATTTATTTTTTCTCGAGAGACTAAAATGTTGTAGAGAATCAAATATAAAAATTCATTCAAAAACTTTAAATGATATCGAATAAATAATTATCCGATTTTTATGCATTTTCATGAATCCTAATCTGCTTCTTATAATTCTATAGATGTATATCATAATAGTTTTTTAATGACTAATGGGCTTTTTCTTATATTTTCGGGTGACCTCTTTCCTGTTTCCTTTTAAAGCTTCTTAGAAAAAATAAAATGATAAAAGCCCATAAAGAGGGCATAACTCTTAATTCAATTGTATTCTTCCCTCCATCAATTATCCTATGAGATTTTAATTGTTTTATCATCTGAATTAAGAACATCATTGACATCTCCATTTGGGAATTGGTTACTAATTCCCTACGGGAAGCTGACCTTGCCGTAACAAGCGCTTGTTGTTTGTTATCACTATTGTACAAATGAACTTAAGGGGATGTAATTGCACTTGCGAAGCTAATGACAAATCTTACAAAAGATATTTTCTTTTCATACGGCACAATTAATGAAGCATAATTAAAAGTCAACTTTAAGTAACATATGTATATAAGTAAGTGTGGCAAATGTACGAATCATTTTAATTGAAAAATAATCACTGAATTTTGGAAAAGAGTCTGTTTGGTTGATGTGGCTAAAGGTGAGTTTTATTCCTTTTTAATTCTGATTATTGGATACTATTTATAATTATTTCGGTCTTTAATATTTTTCAAACCTATTTTTACATAAAGTATCGATTTTGAAATTGCTTAGGATTATCATCGAAACATTGTCATAAGAACTGTAAAAATAACATTTTATCAACAGATCAAGGAAATGAATCCTTGTCAGTTTTGAAGCAAAACAGCTGAAATGATTGACTTTCCATATTTGTGATTACGCAACAACTCGCTATGGGCGGGAAAATGGGACGTTATCATTTTAATGCACGTCAAACTCATCGAAAATTTCAATAATAAAATCGGAAATCGGGAACATTTTGCTACATGGAAGCCGCCATTTTGTGATATTTCCCATGATCCTTTCCTATCCTAACGTTAAAGCCTGATGCAATGTTACATATTTCAAATTAAAAATACCTCTAGGAAAAATATCTTTGCTAGGAGAAACTTAAAATCCATGAAAATGCCCTCATTACTATCATGGCTAAAAACATTCCACTCTCATTTGATATGTTCACCACGCCGTTTTCGAAATATTAGAAATAATATACAACAGAGCTATGCTTTTAGGCGGGAAACGGCCATTTTGAAAAAAAAAAAATTTTTCAACAATGATTTCGGATATTTCAAGTACAAAATTAGAAAGTATGACAATTTTATCGCAACATCTAAACAATATGGCTGCATGACTTCCAACTTGTCGTGTGCTATGTTCCTATTAATAGGCACGCGTCCGATCTACTTGTAATTTTAGCCTATTTAAAGCTGTTAAGGATTTGTTTACTGTACTTCTGATATATTTCTTATATGTGGTTTGCTTTAACAACATTAACTGGAAGTATATAATTACATTCGAATAGGAAACAAATGCCTTTGTCTCAAGATTGAAGAGATATGCTAAAAGGGTTGCACCCTTAAGTGCGCATCTTATTTCCTGATTTAACTCCTATACACTGTCAGACTGTGACGTACGCAAACCGGCAGAGGAAGATCTGTGGAAAGATAACGATGGTCTTCAGCCTTAATGATTGTTCATTTGAGATTATCGTTCTTCACCTTTGGACCAACAATGTTCGATTTTAGATCGAAATTATCCAACTCTGGACCAAAATATTTCAAATTTCGAACCAAACTTTTTGGGCCAACTGACTGAAAAATGGTAGTACCTTCTTTAGCGACTTAGATCCTTAATGAGCTACTTGTTGTAAAATATTGCGAGGGGTCACACTCCCGCACCCCTGCATGCTATACGCCTAATGGAATTTAAGCCACTTATTTTACATTGAACACTTTGAAGTATGCCCCTTTGGCTGCTCAATCTAGAAACTCCCCTGCTTCTACCTTCGCCGCCAAACTTTAGAAATTGAGGTTGAATATTTAAACTGAACTTTTTCAATTGTCACATTTAGAAAACCATGTCCAGATATATAGCTGTATTGATATTTTCAAACAATTAGGTGCATGGTTAGGCCCATATCATGTGGAAAAAGCAGATTTTGAAAAGGAAGTAAAAAAATAATATTAATTCAAGAAGCGTAAAAGTACAGAAGAATTGTTGCGGATCGCATCACAGTTACAACACAAATCCTATAGTCTCCCACTAAATTTTGCCTGACAATTTTGTCGTTATAACCTGAATTATATTGCAGACTTTTGCAGCTTATACGATAAAGAAATATAAAAAGTTAACCGAATTTTGATAGTGTGTTGATAAGGTTTTTTTTTTTAAATAATTTAGATGGATTTGTTATATATGTCAAGAAACATAAATTAGTGCATATACGCACTAAACTGCTAAAACGATCTACTTGCTTTTATCAGCACATCATAATCAGAATAAATTTTGAGACTTATATCATATCAGTTCTTATTTTCATTTTATTTCTTCTAAAATTGTGCTATTATTCTAGATGAAATAATGTTGTTTTCTTCTATTTATCAGGAATGTCTACATTTTATTGCATAAGTAAACTTGAGTTAGGTCAGTTTTTCGTGCATGAAATTGTTATTCGTTTTCGATAGGCTGATAGGAGTTTTAATAGTCTCATGCAAATTTTTCGAGAAACTTGAAAATATCCAAATAACAGGGCGGCGTTGGAAGATATTTGACATGGAAAAGAGGGGAGGGAGGGGGTATTTGATTTTTGTCCCAATAAACCTAAACAAAAATGTACGAGTCTGTTATCACGGTAAAACTATTTGTTAATAATGAAATTATTGAAAATTTGGGTAAAATTTCCCGGAATTGGATTGGGGACATTTCATGAAAATTGAAGCAAATTTTACCTGTTCACAAAAATGAAGAAAAAAAAAATCCCGAAAATGAAGGAGATTTTGCAAAAAAATTAAAGGAAATTTAACAAAAATGAAAAAAAAAAAAAAATTGAAAATGAAGGATGGCATTTCACGAGAAAAAAAAACTATTCAATCAATGTGTTATCTGGCAACCAGGAGACATTTTTTATTTTATTTATACCCTTTAACATGAGAAGAAAATAGTTGGTAATTATTGATAAACTGCACTTTAAAAAAAGAAATTACAGGTATGGAACTTCACATATACGGATATAGACATAGAACTTTACTTGGAAAATACTGTTCTGCTTGCTTGAAGTAATCTGGTAATTCAATTGTGTTTGAACACTGATCTCTTTATCATGTACACGTGTGGATTGCATTATTAACATATGTATTTATGTTCTTTCGAAATGCAGTGGTGCATTTACTTTAAACGATTGAAATTATTTTAAAATTTGCTATATCGCAGGCAAGTCTTTCAGGTAACTTGCCCTCTAATCTTACGACAATCCTAAATCAACTAACCAAGGAGCTGTCACAGGAACTTTATACCACTCAATTTCAAGTTGTTGTTAAATGATAAAGGTAAATGGACTTGTAGAGGCAACAGTATAGCTAGAATGCTTTAAATCTATTTAAAATCATGCATGAAAGTAGTCAAATATGTAATCAAACCCGATGAATAATCAACCATTTTACAGTTTTACAAAATCTACGCATCGATAGGCAAATTTCGTATATATTACAGGTATTTTCTTTTGTAAATCATTTATTTTTAGACGCCTTTTCTTTGAAGACACATACCTCTGTGATGTAGTGGTTAGTGCTTTGTCCTCTCACCCGCACGTCCCGGGTTCGTATCCCAGTGGGTCTGCAACCAGTGAGTTTACAACTGGTAATAAAAGGCTGTGGCCATCTTGATATAATGTCCAGCACTGGGTACTTTCGGGACGTTAAACCTTGCTATGCTATGCTTATTGCATGCAGCAAATTTTGAACAAAATTTGTTGAGTCTTTATACTGCATATAACATCTTAGTAGATCTGTTTTTGAATTCTTTATTTATGACTGTGCTGCTGTGAGGACTAGGCCCTACAGCTCAAAATCATTATCTCATTTCTTTATACTTCACTGAAAATGATAGAACTTCCTGCTATATATAATTGAGGATATTCTTTTTTAACCAACATAGAAATTGTCCATATAGACTTTATAGAATGTTTTGTCTCCTTTTTATGAAATGATTGAATTTATGAAGCAGTTAAGAGTTTATATTTACAACTGAATTTTAATTCTAAAATATTAAATAACACGACCCGCAAGTATGGGAAGAGCAAAGACCTTGATTTTGTTTTAAAAATAGGTTTTTTTTTTTTTTTTTTTTTTTTTTCAAGCGAAGTTCTGAAATCTTCAATGTTTGTTGTTGAAAATGGCCAACATGCAGACATGGAAACACAACTAAAATTAGGGACTTCGAGTTTGTTTCAAATTGAACATGCAGTCATTTTTTGTTTTGCGAAATTTTCGTCCAGAGGTTCTGCACCTTAAGCCATACACAACTGAAATATGCATAAATTGGGTCAAAAACAACTTCAGGCATGTAAGGGTAGAATCCTGAGCACAGGTCCCCTTCCATCCTTTATCTTTTCTGTAATCGGCTTTGAGTTGTACCCAGGGGCAGTGGCGTAGCCACGGTGGGGGGAGAGGGAAGGGGGGTCCCTACTTTTTAAAGGAAATTGTCAAAAAGTGGGATAATCTTTGTTTTACATATATTTTTTGCTTTAAAAAACAAAATTGCCCCAAAAGTTGGCTAAATTCGAACATTTCGTCTTGGGAGGGGGATCTAGGACTTTTTTAATGTTAGCTACGCCACTGCCCAGGGGTGTAGAAAGCTTTCGAAAATTCGGGGGCACGACTTCTCAGGGGGAACTACCCAAGTCATAAGCATATGTCCGCCCCCTGTCTGTAGATAATAAAGTCAAGTAAAAGGGGCTCTTTATTTTTAGAAAGGGGCACTTTTCCAATGCAAACACATTCTCCCGTACTTAGGACTGACAGAAGTTACCAGTTTACTATTGGGTCAGTAATTAAGGGGCATTTCATATTGAAAGGTCACTTTGTAATGTCTTTTTTAAAAGTGTACGTACATTCTACCAGTTCTTGCACCTTTGACAGTATAATTGAGGGGCACTTTTCAATTTCAAATGGGCACCTTAGTTATTTTCAAAAAAGTTGGGTGAGGGCGGGGTGCACTTGCCCCTATGCTCCGGCTTCTACACCTATGTTTGTACCCAAATGGGAATTGCTGCTGTTGGGGTACAATAAACGGCCGCCCTCAGATTTCATGAGAGAAAGGAGGTAAATGATCGCATGTTCTGCATGGTTCGTGCATGATGTATTTTCAGTATTGATCCGAGAACCGAAATAACGGTATGGTGGAATTCCTCCATACATATTTAAGGCTTACTAAAAAAAATTTAGGCATGGAAAAGATATTGCATAATTAAAGAAAGATGTCTTCTTCATCTGAACAATTTTCATCTAAACAGTTTTCATCTCTTAGAATTAACGGTTGCTAATGTAAAACATGCCTCAATTACCAGAATAGCGAATCTTAACTCTTTTCATCTATATTTCAGAAACGTGCAACATTCAATGCAACATTCATACTTGTTTTTAGCACCAAGGTGCTGGTATATTATAATTTCAAGTCGGTCACAGATATGTGTACAAAATGAGACTTCACACCACTGTCTTCATATCATTACAGTCAAGTGTACAAAAATGCTGTAACCCCAAAAATTGGGTTCCTCCATCCTTTGTGTTGCACATTCATTCCAATGACACATGTATTTATGGGGACTAGGGGAATTACTGCTTATGTTGGTGGCGTAGCCATCATCACAATTTTAGGGGACTCACTTGGGGGCAACGTTCTCACTTGCATGGGGGTAATAATATTACCTGGGATGTTAAAAGTGAATTGGGGTCAAGAACCGTCAACTGGGAGAGGGGTCATTACCTCATGACCGCTCATTGTGCTAGACCCAGAAGTGTAGAGTAGTATAGGGGCGGGCTGATGCTTATTCTATATTCCAAGATTTAAAGTAATAATCTATATAGGATGATGAATAGGTTTGCACTAATTAAGCCCGACATAAAAATAAAAAAAACTCGCTAAAGGCACTGATGTAGGCACGGGCTGGATTTAACCAAAAGTGTGTGTGGGGAATGGGGATAACACATTCAAATTTGTCTACTATACTAAAATTGTGTGGTGGCAAAATAAGAACAAATCAAGATAAAAATATCATACAAAATATCATACAAAATATCATACAAAAGATACAATATATCAAGATACAAAAGATATAATATCGTAAAAAGTGCGGGATGCCCCCTTGCTACCACAAATGCCGCTTATGGGTGACGGTGCTATTGCGTTTTAGTACCGTTCAGTTAGCGATTTCATAATTTCGTCGTAATCTCTTAATTATCAATTGCCTCCACAGAGAAACGAAAAATGTCGGATCCAAAACGTGTTTTCGCTCATCAGATTGGAGACAATAGTGGTAGTCTCCATCATCCCGCGTTTTTCCAGTCGGCACCACAGAATTGGCCATTCTTCGCCATGCCATTACAGGATGTCATGTTGAACACGTGGGCCCAACTCACTCAAAATTTTGGAGTTTATCACCAGAATGAAACGGAAGAACAAAGAGGTTTTCAACCTTACATTCGTAAACTTTACTCCCAATCCCCTGTTACTAATTCACCGTCCATTCACGGTTCCTTTCTGCAAAGCGGTATCAATTCAGAATCTTTGGATTTGGAAAGCAGCCTTCAAAGTCAAATGGCCATACGAAATATTTTACTACGCAACTACTACATCTACCAGCACCTCACGATGAGTCAAGCCCTAAAACCGACTTACGGACATATACCTACCAATAATGTCATGCAGGATTTTCGCTGCCACCAGTGCGGAAAAACCTTTGAGACAAATGAGCTTTTATCTTATCACATGATCAGTCACGTAAGCATGGATTACCAACCTTTGCAAGAATCACAAGGAGGTAATTTTGAGTACCAGCAATCTATTTATGGTGAATACCATCCATTACAAAAACCATTTAGTTGTCATCATTGTGGAAAGACATTCAAACGTTCGTCCACCCTGGCGACGCACATGCTCATCCATTCCGATACTCGTCCATATGTTTGTCCATACTGCGCTAAACGCTTTCACCAGAAGTCGGACATGAAAAAGCATACTTACGTTCATACAGGTAAGAATATTTTTGCACCTCATGTTTTTTTTTCTTTTGCCGTGGATGTGTGTTCAAGCGTCTTTTCTTACCTTACCTAGCTGCTTCGTGCCAAGTGGCACATAAGGTATCCACACAATGTTTCCACTCAGTCCTGCAGGCTGCAGCAATCTTGGTTTCGTTCCATGTTTTCCATCCTGTATTGTTTCTTTCCTTTTCAACGGTTCTCCTCCAAGTCGTTTTGGGTCTCCCTCTTTTACGTTTTCCATCAGGTGCCCATGTTAGCGCTGTCACACAGTCGCCGTTTTGTTCGTGCCTTAATATGTGATTAATGAATTTTCATTTCCTTTGTCTGAATCATCGCTGAGGTGTTGGATATCAGCCCTTTGTAGTACTTCCTTGTTTGAATTTTTCTGTTGCCATCTAATTTTAAAGATTCTTCGTAGGCATTTGTGTTGGAAAATGTCAATACGTTTTTCATCACCTTTATTCATTTTCCAGGTTTCACTTTTCTTACCTTGGTCTTAAAGGTGTTTAATATCTTATTTGGAGTTGGTACCAAGTAGTGAAAACTCCCTGTGTGTATCCCTTCATCCTCCACCAATTATTCTCGTAAGAACCACCTGTACATTTTCAGAGAGACCTTAACATAACATAATATAACAAGGTGGTGGTCTTATAAAAAAGCCCAAAGAATATGATCACAAAATAAAAATACAGGTAAATAAACAAAATCAAAGATCCGCAGGTATACTTATCGATGTTGACTTTAAAATTGAACTATGACCATTCACTCAGGAAAACCATTCCACTCATTGACAACTTTGGGTAAACCTCAAACGCCGAACATCATTCCGTGAGAACTCTTTGGTCAACTTCAAACTGTTACCACATGTCCCATAAAGATAAGAACAGGAATACAGGAAGTCAAACCATCACTACTATGATTTTCTATAGGAATTTGAAAAACTGAATAATATCGTCACGACCTCTTCTCAAGTATAGCGTGAATTTGCAGCCTATAGATTCACATAACAAAGTCATTTGGAAAACGGCAAAAAACGCTATCCAGCTGTATAGATATTGAGCATTACTTGTTTCAATTACGTATTTTAAACCGCAAAACTCATTGTACATAGTAGGGGGAAAAATATATATTTCCATTCTAAAATGGGCATCACTTGTTATTTGTTGTCCAATGGCATTTTTTGTCAATACTTAAACAAAGACAAAGACGCAAGTAACTCTTGCCAAAATATTTTCGCTTGAGAAAACAGGAAGTCTAACGCTACCCTTTATATTTTTCTTAATTTCATATTTCTTGTGAAGCCGGTGTAAAAGTAAATTTTGCCCCCCTTCCCCCTGGTAAATTTGGCCCCCGGCCCTTCTTTCCTAGAAAATTTGGACCCCAAGACAATGCAGCCGTAGCCATCATAAATTTGGTTCCCGTCATAGTAAAAACGGTCCACTAGGAAATTTGGGCTCCCGGCCCTTCTTTCCTAGGAAATTTGGAGACAACAATTACTTGTTCCTCTTTTGCAAGAAAAAACCCTTCTTCATACTTCAGGGTAAATCTCACTGCCGTTTTGCGTAAGACACGCTTTTTTTCTTTAGCGTATCCTGATGGGTACTGCCAAGATCGAAGAAAAATTATATTTCTTTTTCACCGAAGAGCTTGTAATTTCTGTTCGTGGGCAAATACAACGGCGCTGTATTCCGTACATAAATATTACTAACTTCGGTTTTAGCTTATCACTTCAATACACAAAATTGTTTGAAGGAACCGTACAGACACACCAGTAAATTACCTAGTAAAATCAGTCCGGAGGGGACCAAATTCACTTAGAAAAAGGATCAAGCCCAAATTTACGGGGGCAAAATTTACTATCACACCGGCTACATAAATATATCACCTAAAAGATAAAAATAAACCTTGACAGAAGCCATAAGTATAATGATGGGTATAAGAATATGCAAGATTGTTCATCAATTTTCAAAATTTAAAGGAAGTATAGAACTGTTGAATATTGTTGATGTGACACATATCCGGGGTCCATGACTGAATGAGCAAAATCCCAAGAGTGCATGCAAAAATTATTTTTCTCTGGATTTGTTCAACTAACATCTTAACTGTTACTCCACAGTCCCGGTGGCGTATGGGGGTCACGGTTTAACTTGTCCCACCCCCTGGCGAAATTATGTATGTAAAATGCAAGTAGCGGGTTATACCAGTATAGAATATACTATACATATTAGGAAAATAAATTGTAAAAAATAATTATATACGCCTAAGCTTTAATATTGCTCAAAATTGGTTGATTTTTAACTTCGGATTTTCTTCTTTTTAATTTCTTTATTTCCGGGCATTTTTCTCCAATTTTTGGTCAATTTTCGGACAATTTTTTGTATTTTTCGGGAAATTGCATTCGATTTCCTTCATTTTTGGGTAATGTTCTTCGATTTATGGAAATTTTCCTCATCCATTTTCGTGAATTATCTTTTAATTTTAGGTAATAATGCCAAAGAAAAAAAGTACTAAACAATTTACAATAATTTAACCAAATTTTCCACTCTTTTACCACTCTTTTCATCATTTTTCAATTTCATACTAATAATCTTAATTTTCAAAGGGCATTTGGCCAGTAAACTTGTTGCAGACCTTGTAATCCTGTATCACATTATGACTGGTATGGTTATGAGACAGGCAAGAATTGTTTGATATAGCATGTTAATGGAATAATGTCATCATAGGTAAAGAAACCGGGGAGGGGTGGGGTGTATATAACTTAGGAGGTGCACCCTAAGAGGTCGTGCCCTCCTTCCTCTACACACACACACTTTTCGAAAGCTTCCTACACCCCTGAATGCCATATAAACTTTTCTCTCGTGTCACTACTGCCTTCAAACTTGATGGTTTTACTAAGTATATATGCATCTTTGTATTTACAATTTAGGTCCCTTAAGGCTTTTATTGCAAAATGGTAATTACCTAATAATATTATAATGATTTTTAAAAGCGAACAATTTCCTAGAATATAGAAATTTATATCATTATGCAGATTTATTATTATTATGTCATTTTCTTATACCATATACACAGGAGAGAAGCCACACAAATGTATGATATGCGGTAAGGCGTTCAGTCAATCCTCCAATTTAATAACGCACATGCGCAAACATTCAGAATATCAGCCTTTTCATTGTGGAAAATGCAGACAACCGTTTAAGCGGAGGAGTGATCTACGTCATCACTACGAAACCCAACATTCGGCAGAGAAGGACAAAACTGCTCCCTCATCAGAGCACAAAAATGTTAAAGAGGAACAATAATAGTTACGACTGCATTATCGTGTAGGGAAGGGGCAAAGGCAGAAGGGGAGGGGTTGGGGGAGAATTGAAACGTGATGTAATATTAGAATGTATGTAATATTTGTTCGAGATTGATTTAAGCCAATTGTAGGTCTCCTACTCCTTAAATGAATGGTATTGTTCTAAAAATGAATTCAGAAGTGAACACCGCCGTGCTGATAACGTCATTTCCGGTTTTAAATTACCCTTATTGATTGCAAGAAATCAGTGATGTTATTGATGTCCAGGTAAAACCCTCTTCGGTCCGCAGATGTGTGATCGATAACATCGCAGATTTCTGGCAATCAATAAAGAAAATTGAAAACCGGAAGTGACGTTACCAGCACGGCGGCGTTCACTTCTGATTGTATTCTTTAAGAAATCTTCTCACAACGGTGCACCATCGCTAGTTTGTGTTCTAAACCACAGAATAAATATCTGTAATGTACAAAGTGAAAGGCATACGAAAGGGAAACAAGAAAAAAAGAAAAAGAGAAGGAAAAAATATATAGAAACAGTGTTACACCTCGTTCTCTCATATTAGCTAACAAGAAAATGGCCAAAATAACTTAAGTAAAAGGAACTTGAAATTAAAACTAAGATGTTTCACGGGGATGGCGGAAACACGCGGTACGGAGCGGACGGACAGGGTGTGCCCTTTTAAAATTATATGAATTATAGTTTAGAACTACTCCTGCAGACATTTAGTATTCTACTGAAACTAGTCTCTTTCTTTCCTGTTTTAGATCCTCATTACAAATCTTAAACCGTTAAATAAAGAGGGTTTCCATACTTTATTTTCTGGCCCCTTGCTCCGAATTCCTTCTGCCACCCCTGGTTGCCACCCGAATTCGCAAAAATCGTGCATCTTAATTACACCCTTCGAAATGGAATATTGGTTCCAAGATGGGAAACACTTAACCTGCACTTACCGTTATGAAGAGGAGAATAAGTGTCACTGTTTCTTCTTTGAGAGTCCAAGTTCGTCAAACCCGTCAGAGCTAAACCTGAGTAATTCAAATATTTAAAAGACAATCTAATCGTATAAAATTAATGTATTTTTTGTTTGCACATCTAAGATATTGCACTGTCACTTTTAATGGAAATGAGAATAATCACTTAATGTGGATGCGATATGATATTCAAGGCTATTTTCACTTAAGTTGAGAACGAATTTGTATTGTATAAACCGATCTTATAGTATCAAAGCAAGAATAAATTCTCCCACAGGAATTTATTATATCTGTTATAAGTTATTCATGGCATCATTTGAAATTCGCAATGAAAAGACCTTAGTTTTAATGAACAATAATTCTCTTATTTCATATCTTATATATCCTTTTTTATCTTTCTTTTCTTTTCAAATGTTATGATATTAACTACAATATCGGAATTCTTCTTATTAATCTTGAATTAGACGCACAATAAAAAGATCAGCGCATTTTTAAGATGTCTTTTTGAATCACAGATAACCTTGTAAAACTAATAGATTTCATTGGGCGTCAGATTTTGATAAAGGTGGCTTTCGTAAGTATTCCATAATCTCAAGTAGTTTTTTTGTTTAAATGTTTGATATAAAATTGCTCCACTTGTTAATAGGTTGACGAGATTGAGCGCATCTCATTGAATGGAACACCACAATAGTAGTTTCCCAAGCGACATGGATCGTATACAAATTGAATTCCATAACAATACTTCAGGCTGAGCTGACATCAATTAGGCGGGTGTAGTCTGAGATGAATGTCGTGCGACGCGGTCTTTAAATTTGCTTTTCGTGACTACCTCTATCTCTCGCGAGAATTTGCCTCTTCATCAAGACAGAGCAATTATTAGGTTTTACAAGAGCGGTTTATGTAATTTTTACAGAATCAGTTAGGAAAATAGCTTTTATCACTCATCTATCTGTCTATTTCTTTGTCATAAAAGAAAACATTGGATATGCAGATATTGTATACTTGTCAAATGATATCAGGCATCGGTATTCAAAAGTTTGCTTTAAGTTTTCTTTTCATATCTGACAAGATTTGCTATTGAAAATAAAGAAGCACGTTGCAATACAATCAATGGGAAAAGATAATTTGTATTTTGTTTGTGTGTATAATGCTATAAGAAATTATTCAATTTTAAGAAATAAATAAAATCGGAAGTTAAGCTATTATGGGAGGGGTTCAACAAATTGACGGTGGTGCGCGTGGCTAGCTGTTCGTAGGCATTTTAGTTTTACTCTTTACAGGAATATATAAGGATAATGTGTGCATTTCATATGGTATAGAAGCTAAGACAATAAAATACACAATTATATTATTTAAAACAAAACTGCTTCGGTATGATGTAAATTATTTCGAATTTCAAAGATTCAACAACAAGTGTGCACTGTGTTAGTAAGTGACTGGTGCAGGGCCGTAATTCTCATCCGGAAAGTGGGGGATGGGATGGGGTGGGGAAATGGGTGGGATGGGGGGGGGGGGACATAAAAGTGGGGATAACAAGATAACAAAAATTTCCTCAAAATGTACTGAATTTTTAAATCTGTACCCCTGTCCCCCGGGAATTACGGCCCTGGTGTAACAAGTCTAATTCCAGTTTGATGTCATGTGCACGTCTATGACAAATTTTAAGTAAGCCTACATTTTTCAAAATGTTCTTTTTTAATTTGTAAAACAATACACAAAGATTTTAGGGAATGTGATATCAAACATACACATTCGTTCATACAGAGCAGTTTGCAAAAAAAACCCATCTCTCCAGGATTTAAACTTGAAGAACTCCGTGTATACTGTTGTAACACCAATTAAAACACACGTTTAACCACATACATTTTCATTAAAATTTATATAATAATAATAATAATAATATATTATAATATATATGAAATATAAAGTTAACTTTCAACTGTTCAAGAGCGGGCTCAACTTTTATATATACTTGAAAAGCAAAACTAAGAAAACCATTGCCCCAAAAATGCATACTTACATTTCACCAGGACTGACAGCCATACGACCGCCCAAAAGTAAAAGAAATGTATAAGGTCCAGAAAGTATGCTAAAAGGTCCAGATTTTAAGGCAGTGACTTTTCGCTCCTCGCCCTTGCGATGCAATCTGAAAGGTTGGCTACATACCCCTGAATTACACAGGTATGCTATATAATATGTACTCAGGCGCGTTAGTAAACCATTTTAACTGGGGGAAGTGGGAGGGGTGGGGATAAAATATAAGATTTGCCTCAAATTAGCATCCCATCTGAAAAAAAAAGTTGCCTTCCTGTAAAAGAGTTAATAATCAAAATCGGTATTTTTTACCTACCTGATATCAGATTTACCGACTAATCCAAATTTTACTGATGAGTCTCTACACTAGGTGGTGTGTGACAGCCCCCCCTCTCACCCTCCCCTCATCCCACCTTCGGTATTTACGACCTGTATGTACTTGACCAACTTGGCCAGAGGTTCTGCCCGGAATGTTACAGAATACAGCATGTGACTTGCAATAAACCCCTGCCAGGACTGTGGCAAACATAGGGATGTACTTCCCCAACGTAGGTGACATACAAATATTGTCATTTCCTTACACTACACGCTATAATGTACCCTTACAGTGAGCAAAAAATACACATGGCTCACATTTCGCGTACCCCAATTCTGAGCTAGCTATACGATACTCCTTGCGCTGGTGGTTCCAACAATACTTACTCATTATATCAAACTTTACCATTTTAAAAAGAGTATGCAATATTTCAATGCCAGAAGCGATGTCTCTGGCTCGAGTCTCTATAACTTTTATTTCATAATTTATACTGGGAATGATTAACTTTTCAACTGAAATTTTAAGGGTGATGGTAAGCCACCATGTACCTTCATGGTTTATGGACATGCTCACCAGGGTAGTGGCGGCGCTACGCAGGCTTTTGACCCCACGAGATCGCTTTTCTCCCCAAAACATTTTATGAAGTAAAATATCTTGTCCGATTTATAGGCTTCCCCCCCCCCCCCCTCCTCATGAGACGCAATTGCCCCCTCTTTGCCCCATGACCAAAATCCTGGTGCTGCTACGGCAACGGAGCCTCTTCCACGAAGTACTGGAAGACTGGTGGCTTGGGGTAAAGATCAGATGCGGCATAAATCTAAACATTTTAGCCATGATACACATCCTACATATCAAGGTAAGAACTACTTTTATTTTTCATACTAGCACATGGAAGTGGCGGACACGTCTATGCGGGAATTAAGGCCCCATTAGACAAGATATCCAAAACACTTGGTCAAAACTCAACAGCAACCGTGCATGGCTTTGACAATTTATTTCATTATCATTTTAGTTTTCATTCATTTTTTTGTGGGGCTAGGAGATATGCCAGTTTTTCATTGTGGGAAAAGGATACACTCTATTCTCAAGACATGCCCAGGCTCCAAGACTTTAGTTCTTAACATACTTGAGTAAATCTATTTGGAAAGGAAGATAAAGAATTACAAGGAAATCACAGAGCGTAGGAATGGGTCGGGTGCGGGGAGATTTGACATGGCCTATCTCAGCATTCAGCACTATTGGAAATCAACGAATCAATCTGAAAGTAAATTGCCCACCGAGGGGAAGTTGGGCATCTTGCTCAAAGGTACCCCGAGTATATTTTTTGGCTACCAAATGACCATAAAAAAAAACCCATAGGGGTAAGAATTGGCAAAAACCTACACTTGACAATGGGAAGAAAAAAAAACAGTATAAATTTGAATAAAATAGATGACGATCCGGTTTTTTCTTTGCTCTTCAGAACTTTTCGAGATATAAGGGGCCCCAAAAAGTTAATTTGCCCTAAGGTTTGTGATTCTCTCCGCAACCCTGGACTGACCTCTGCATTGATGTGTGCATGGGAGAAAAAACGTGTTACAAATAGCATACCATAGCATTGCATAGCAAGGTTTACTTTCCGAAAACATCCAATGCTGGACATTATATCAAGATGGCCACAGCCTTTAATAACAAGTTGTGAACTCACTGGTTGCAGACCCACTGGGATACGAACCCGGGACGTGCGGGTAAGAGGACAAAGCACTAACCACTACACCACGGAGGTCTGTAGACATATAGAAGTAGCATACTTTGCTAGAAAACTGGTTGTACAATGGGCAGACCTAGAAAAAAAAAGGATTTCTGCCTGGATATATTCGTTGCTTGTCCAAAGCAGCTGGAGAAGTAATTTGCCCATCCCAGCCTTTTTTGTAGACATAGGTGTAGGAACCAGGGGGAATGTCCCCAATTCCCCACACTATTCCAAAAAATGACAGAAGTGCCCCTTTGGAAAATGAAAAGTATTCCTCAAATACTGTCCCATTAGTAGAAAACTGGCAACTTTTGTCAGTCCCATGTACGGGAGGAATGTTTCCCCATTGGAAAAGTGCCCCTCTTTAACAAGGAAGTGCCCCTTTTACTTTACTTTGTTGTTTTGGGCTCACTTATTTCATTTATCTACAGATTGGGATGGGGGACATCTAACTTAAGAAAGTGATCCCTAAAAGGTCTTGCCTCCCATTTTTCGAAAGTTTCCTACACCACTCTTCGTAGGCTTACATGTTTCAACACTTTGACAGCGAACATTTTTTATGTCAGCAATATCATACTCACAATTCCACCATCTTCCACCTATTTTGCATTGAGCAAAAGTTTTTAAATACTCGGGTATCGCAACTTGTGTTACTGAATACAAAATTCAGAGCAATTAAAAACGTACTTCATAAAAAGAAAATACCAAGTTATTCTCTTTTAAAATGAATTTATTGCAATAATCAAACAAAATGATTTTATACAAAAAAAGTTTAAAAGTGAAGACTAGAACAGTAAATACTGTCACGATTGGCATGCTGATGCAAATTGACACTCATATCTTATGACCTGCCCAATTATAAAAATGGCACCCTACCCTGTCCCACATGGCATCCCATGTCCCACATGGCATCCCATGTCCCACATGGCATCCCATGTCCCACATGGCATCCCATGTCCCACATGGCATCCCATGTCCCACATGGCATCCCATGTCCCACATGGCATCCCATGTCCCACATGGCATTCCATGTCCCACATGGCATCCCATGTCCCACATGGAATCCCATGTCCCACATGGCCTTCCATGTCCCACATGGTCTTCGATGTCCCACATGGTCTCCCATGTCCCACATGGCATCCCATGTCCCACATGGCATCCAATGTCCCACATGGCATCCCATGTCCCACATGGCATCTCATGTCCCACATTGCATCCCATGTCCCACATGGCATTCCATGTCCCACATGGCATCCCATGTCCCACATGGCATCTCATGTCCCACATGGCATCCCATGTCCCACATGGCATCCCTGTCCCACATGGCTTCCCATGTCCCACATGGCATCCCATGTTCTACATGACATCCCATGTCCCACATGGCATCCCATGTCCCACATAGCTCCCACCCATGGTATTTCTCCCTATGCTCATATGCCATGCTCCCTGATTGAGTATGAAAATATTGTCCTTCATATGCTGTAGCAACTTAATGCAAATGACCAGAATAATAAAAGTGGAGTCAAATAATCATGCCTAATACAGCCCTTGGTGCACAAAGATTTGAAAGAATTTTAAGGATCTCAAACCTCTAATGTTATGAGAGACACTTGAAGATCTCTGAAGAATATTGGAAAAGTATATCATCTGCAGTTATCTTCTAAGGAAATATCAAATGGTTTGAAGAATATTTAAGGAAACTAGTCTTCAACCTAAGTGTCTTTGAAAACCTTGAACATTTAAAATAGAAATTCCAGCCTTGAAAGAGGATAACGCCAGTGCACCACAACTGGTTATCAAAGGCCGCGGACATTGACTTGGTTGTCGATGTTATGTTTGTTAGTACGTCATACCGGTGTTTTAGTCCGGGTTGTATTAGGCATTTCGTGATAGCTCTGTTACTATCATGACCGAATACACAGGTGATGACCCTGTCATTGTAAATTGTGTGTCCATTTGTTGAATGAGGATATCTGAAGAAACTTTAACACTTTTCTGAGGAATTCTAAAGAAACTTAAAACATTTTCTGAGGAATCATCAGAAAACTTTAACATTTTCTGAGGAAATTTCAAGAAAAACTGTGGATGGACAAAATCACCATCATAGTTCGCATTATGCTTCACATGCTCACCAATAAATGAATTTTTGTAAAGAAATTCAATAATGCGAGGCGACAACCCGACAATAAATTTTATTCAAATTTTCTGCCGAAATTTTATGCTGCTATTCATTATCAAAAAATTCCAAATAAGCTATAAAAAAATAATAAAAGAGCTCTTCATCAAAAATTAGGGCATGTGTTTTGCTAAGGCATTGGAATTTTGAAATAATTTTTGATACTCTTGTCATAAGAAAAATACTTATGGATTTATTACAAGTAATTATGGCGGATTTGAACATTCACATCCCATGCACAAAAAGTGTGTTGGAATATACGAGCAACTACAGAATAATACGCCTTCACATTTGACAACAGTGCTCCTTTAACGATATAAAATCTTAAAGGAATATTCCCTTTAATTTTTTTTTCTTCATATATGTGATAAATAAAGAAACAATTTGGTGTAAAAATCATGTTGATATCTTTTTCTTTAAGGAGTTATATTGCATTTCAAAGACTGTGTGAGTGTGTTGAAAAGTGATCTCACAGTTTAAAATGTGATGTCATAAAGAGCGATCTGAGACAATTCTTATGTATTTCTATAAAACCAAACAAAAAGTGTTTCCTTTACTAAGAGTGAAAGGTTCATGATCAAATGGGCAAAACAAGTTCTAATATTTATGTTATACCCTATCTCAATGAATAAAGAAAAAATGCTTCCAGTAATTTAGCATTCAACAATCTTATTATGTTAAGGAAATATTAAAGGATTAGTTCAGGGGTCACACAAGTCCATATTATTTGAAAGATGAAACAAAATTTAAAAAGAAAAATATAGTAAAAAAGGTGTATCTTATATGAAAAGTATTCAAAAATCCTATTCCATTAAGGAGATATTTAAGTTTAAAGTTTGGTATCATTTGTGTAGGAACGGCTAAAATCGGATTAGTTGTGATGTCATAGCCCCAGATTCCTTAAACTTTGTATGTATTCTATCATATTTTGTCCTACTTTAAAACCATAGGATATGTCAAAAAAGTAGTACAATTTAATCTAGGCAGGGTATTTGATATACCACCTGAAGAAAATTTGAGGAAATATAAATTAAATAGTGAAAAAATTAAATTAACTTTTTTTTAAATACATTAACAATTGTTACAAATGTGAGGATGAAGACACCAACTTTTCATAGTAGACTTACTACACCAGTCATTTCTACACAGATAAGACAGAGCTTTAAACTTGAGTATCTCCTTAATGGAATAAAATGTTTGAATGCTTTCTGCACCATTGTTTCTTTTGAAGTCCTCTTTTATATAAGATAGACTTGCTTGACCACTGAAATAATCCTTTACCTTCTAAACAGCATAGTCTTTTAATTATGTCAAAAGCATCTGTAGTTTTAAGTTCAAGCTAAATCTATCTGAATCATTAGGCTCATGGAGCCGATGCTTATCCCATTCCCATGGCACAAGCGGATGAGAGTATATGACTACCTCTGGACAGTCCATCACAGATTAACTCCCCAGCAGTTCTGGTACTCATTTTACAGCTGAGTGGTCTGAAGCAAGTAGTGTAAAGTGTCTTGCTCATGGACACAATGCAGCGCTCACAATGGGAACTGAACCCGGTACCTTTGGAATACGAGCATGACTCCTTAACCACTGCACCTCCCAAAGTTTGAGCTGAGTAATGGCTAATCAAAGTTTAAGTAATTCTCAATGTATACAAAAGTTGTGAAGTATGAACAATTAAATTTCTGTCCTAAATTTAGGTCACGCAAAACCATGACACTGTCATAATCTGCTAAATATTGATCGAGTGTATCACGGAGATTCAAACTTCTCCTTCATATTCCACTGAGCCCATTCAAATAAAGTTGGTGGAGGATTGAAAAGCAATAAGTTAACATAAGCAAATTAAACAGTTTTCCTTGTTGTGATGTCACAAAACTTAAATACTTTGCACAACTTATTATAATAACGCCGTAAATTTTAAAATGTAGTAGAATGGTCAACTTTAAACTGATTCTATTGAAACTTTATTCACTTGGTTGGAAATGTGACCTGATGTCATCAGATTGCATAGCAACCGTGCGCATTCATCCTGCATTGGAGTGAAACAAAAGCGATCAGCTGTGTTTGTTTACATGCCATACCGCACACAGTAAACGCATACGGACTTGCCCACGTGTATCGCACAAAGGTTTGTTTTCACTCCAGCAAATGCCGTCATCTCCCGGATGTGATGTTTTCACCAACCGAGTGAATTCACTTGGTTGGAAATGTGACCAGAGGTCATAGCAACCGCGAGCATTCACCCCGCATTGGAGTGAAAACAAAGTGATCAGCTGTGTTTGTTTACATGCCATACGTACCGCACACAGTAAACGCATACAGACTTTGTATCGCGCAAAGGTTTGTTTTCACTCCAGCAAATGACGTCATCTCCCGGATGTGACGTGGCACCAACCAAGTGAATAGCATATTTTCTTCCAAGTTCTTTAAGATTGAATTTTTAAAAATAAAAGCCGACCTAAGAGGATTTGTATCAAACATCGCTTGCCCTTCCTGCATGGGACTGCACTGCCTCTTTCATGCGGTAGTACCATAGTCCAATTGGTGTCTCACTAAGCATGTCATTAAATGCATCCAGGCCTTCTATTGAACTCAGCACACCATAGACACTCTGTGAAGTAAATAAAAATGATCAAGAGTCAGTGGCACACCACGGACCTTTGGGGTCCATGGGAAACTTTATTGTAGAGTCCTATAAAAACATATCCAATCTGCCATACATTGTTCTGGGGGACTCTCACAGTGTAGATTTTGTAAATGGCCTCTGGGGTTTCCCCTTCTCTCCACCCTCTTGCTATGTTGGAGTACTTCTTGTTACAAACACAACAAGAACTACACTTGACACTCTTATAGAAATTAAATGAATTTCCAAGAGCTGTAACCCTTAATTCTTACATTTCTATGAGTTTCTTTGCCAGAACCAAAAGGTTTTGTAGATCCGATGCTTTTTTTCATCAGCTGATTGATTTGCAAGTTTCATATAAACTGTCATGTCATTGCATATCATGAAACATTTGTTTCAAGATATTTATTCATAAGCCATGACCTCCATGCATGATACAGATCAATAAAATAGAAATACCTATTGACAACACTAGCATGTGCACAATAATTAACAATATTATCATAGCAAGTATAATGCAAAACAGACATAGAGTTGCTCATATATCTTATTTGAAGAACTTTACGTTAAGCCCCGCCTACTCATCAATATGCATGGTATTACCACCAAAACCAATAAGGCACATCCACAGACCATGGGCTATCTGTGTGTCACATATGACTTAAATCCAGTTTATCATTCTTTAGATACCGTGAATACAAGCTTTTTTCAGCAAAATAATATTAAGCCCTGCCCACTATGCATACTAATGAAATTCAAGTTTTTACACTATAAACATGTACACATTAGCAAACATCATAACTGTACCAAATATGAAACAAAACATATATCTACATATGAAACAAAACATTTATACACTTGTTGAAATATAGCCATTTCAAGATTTTTACATTAAACTCTGCCTGCTAATTATTATGAATGACATCGCCACCAAAAACAATAGGGCACATCTACGGACCATGAGCTATCTGTGCACCACATATGACTTGAATCCAGTTTATCATTCTTTAGATATCGTGTTTACAAGCTCCTTTCAGTAAAATCATATTAAGCCCGCCCACTCTGCATATTAATGAAATTTAATGTTTTCAAACCAAGAACATGTACACACTAGCTAACATCATAACTGTACCAAATATGAAACAAAACAGATATGCGGTTGTTAAAATATGAGCATTTCAAGATTTTTATATTAAGCCCTGCCTACTCATTAATATGAATGACGTCATCACCAAAAACAATAGGGCACATCTACGGACTATGGGCTGTATGTATACCACATATGACATGAATCCACTGTACCGTTCTTGAGATATCGTGTTTACAAGCTGGCCATCACATACACACCCACACATACACGCACACACCCATACACACACACACCATCATGACCACATAGGTTCCTTATGCTATCACATCGGATCCAAAAATCATGTTACATAACTTTTAAGGAATTACAAGGACCTGTGGGTACTCTGAGATACTAAAGTGTCTATGATTACAGACAGAGCTTGAATCAATATCAAATGGATAAATATAAAACAATAAATTCTGAAAACCTGAAAAAAAGCTTACAAGGTCAGCAAGATTTGGTTGGTCACCGCCCATGAAGGTCCTGTATCCAACAGCTGCTGTCCATTCCCTGCTGGCATCATAAAGAGACTCACGGACATCTGGCTTTAAATTGTACCTACAAGAAAGTGAGGGGGGCTTACATATCAAAATCAATAGGATCGGAAGCATTTCAGAAGTTGTGGTGATGCCTTCCAATGCTTTCAGCATTTGTTCATCTTGGTAGAGTTGTTGTATCATCAAAAACCTAAACGTAACCTGGAAAAAGTACTTTAAAAAAAACTGATCCCTTAGTTCTGCTTATTACAGTGCCTCTGCACCACTGCATAAATAAATACAAGGAGGTATACTATTTCATTATCTGAGAAATTCAGAGAATCCTTTGAAATGCAATTTACAACTCTGTTGTATACAAAACTTTATGTTAAACTTAAATCTTAGTTAAACTTAAATCTTAATTAAACTTAAATCTCACTTGAACCTAAAATCTTAGTTGAACTTGAATCTTAGTTAAACTTAAATCTTATTTGAACTTAAATCTTAGTTAAACTTGAATCTTAGTTGAACTTAAATCTTAGTTGAATTAAATCTTAGTTGAACTTAAAATCTTCATTGAACTTAAATCTAGTTGAACTTAAATCTTGATTGAACTTAAATCTTAGTTGAACTTAAATCTTAATTGAAGTTAGATCTTAGTTGGAACTTAAATTTTAGTTAAACCTAAATCTTAGTTGAACTTAAATCTTAGTTGAACTTAAATCTTAGTAGAACTTAAATCTTAGTTGACCCTAAATCTTAGTTGGACTTAAATCTTAGTTGAGCTTAATTCTTTGAGTAGACATTCCTTTGACACAAAAACCTTGCAAGCCATGACTAGCTTTTTGTCAATTTATTTCAAAACATTTTATTGGTCTGTACATGAGCATAGACCACAACCTACTTTCCATGATATTGCAATTTACAGTTAAAGGAAATGGGTCTGCATTAGTATAGCACCGTCTCCAAACACCTTTAACCATTTATCTTATTTTCATTGGTTTAAAACTATCAATCTATTAGCGCCACCAAAGTATATGACATTAAGTAACCCAGTTGCAGCACAGGCTCATCACATTCCATTTCATTCTTTTTCTAAATTAACCATTTGCTTTTCTTTTTGTCGTCCACAGTGAAGCTTTTTCTTATTGACTGCATCTTGTCTACATTGTAAATATATCACTTGTTATCTGAGACCCATTCTGAGTTGCTGAGAGAAGTTGAGAATAAGTTACTCAGCAAAAACATAAAGACTGGACTCAGTGTGTTTTTATTGTTTATCTGCCTTATCCACTCGTACTAAATGCACCTGTTATATTAAGTGCCTCATCCACTCGTACTAATTGCACCTGTTATATCAGGTGCTTTATCTACTCATACTAAATGCACCTGTTATATTAGGTGCATTATCCACTCATACTAAATGCACCTGTTATATTAGGTGCCTTATCCACTCATACTAAATGCATCTGTTATATTAGGTGCCTTATCCACTCGTACTAAATGCACCTGTTATATTAGGTGCCCTATCCACTCGTACTAAATGCACCTGTTGTATCAGGTGCCTTATCCACTCGTACTAAATGCACCTATTATATCAGGTGCTTCATCTACTCATACTAAATGCACCTGTTATATTAGGTGCCTTATCCACTCATACTAAATGCACCTGTTATATTAGGTGCCTTATCCACTCATGCATCTGTTATATTAGGTGCCTTATCCACTCATGCATCTGTTATATTAGGTGCCTTATCCACTTGTACTAAATGCACCTCTTATGTTACGTTAAGGAGCTCTACAAAAAAACATTTGTTATTGGTCAGTGTCCACATTCAGGTGCGGTATTGCGGGATTCCTGCACATATTATCAAATTCCCGCTCAGAAATAATAATTAGAGTGGAAAGAGGAAAGAGGCGGGGGGGGGGCAAATTTTGGCTTTTTGGGGGTAGTATATTTGGCCTTTTATACATACTTACATTACGCTTTTATACCGCGCCATTCCATGAAGACCACAGCGCCAACAAAATAATTATACATGAGATAAGATACACAATTAAGAAAGGTATTTATAGCATTTTTGGTTGCTTTGGTATTTTTCCACAAAAAAGATTCTTCCCATGAATTCCCATTTTACCCAGGGTTATAACTGCTGGAACTGTAGATTTTTTCCAACTCTGATGATACATACATGTACATACATACACACACATCAACATCACTACATAAGTTTACTTTGCCTTTGGTACCAAAATTTTGGAAAGTCAAAAGTTGTTTGCCTTCAAAGGTAAAAGATTCCAGAGGCACCATACTCACTTTTTTTTTAGCTTCTTAGAGATGAGATACATGCCAGCTGCTCCAATATACTTGCTAAAGAAACCTTTGACGGTACCGTAGTTGCTCACGGTTGATATATAATCAAAGGCCTGAGTAGCTTCTGTTGGGGTACGGTAGATGTTTGGGGGTATGTAGTGAACAAGGACACCATCCACCCATTCACGCCACTTCTTTTCTTCCCTGTTAAAAATAAATCAAACATGAAAGGTTTCTTTAAAAGATCAAGTGCCCAGCCATTAAACTCTACACTACATGGAATCTGTACATGTCATACATTAAAGGTCTATGAACATAAAATTTATGATGGGTTTAGAAGCCCAAACTAACACCCCCACCACCACCCAAAAGAAGAAGAAGAAAAAAAAATCAAAGACACCTTTGTTAGTAAAGTTAGTATAGTTTGTTAGTAGAGTTAGTAAAGAACTTATCAATGTTGACTTTGAATTTGTGAACATAATTGGAGCTAACCACCCAGGCAAACCATTTCACCACCCAGGCAAACCATTCCATTCACTAACAACTCTTTGCAAAAAGCTAAAACGCTGAATATCTATCCATGAGAACTCTTTGGTCAACTTCAAACTGTTACCACGTGTTACATGCGGATTAGATGAAACATGCAAGAAATAACAAGTCAAGTAGCATCACTACCAGATAGGAATTTAAAAACCTGAATCATATCATACAGACGTCCATGGTGTAGTGGTTAGTACTTTGTCCTCTCACCCACCGCCCCAGGTTCAAATCGCGGTGGGTCTGCAACCAGTGAGTTCACAACTGGTTATCAAAGGCCATGGCTGTCTTGATATAATGTCCAGCACTGGATGCTTTCTGGACTTTAAACCTTGCTATGCTATGCTATATCGCCACATACTCTTCTTAAACTCAAGCGTGGTCAAACCAAAAATTCATAACCTAGATTCATATGAGACATTCCTTACTTCAGAGGTAAGTCTATTGGCTCTTCGCTGGAGCTGCTCCAAAATGAACTTATCCTTCTCATAAAAGGGACTCCAAGCCTGAATAGCACACTCAAGGTAAGGCCTAACTAACTGCTTATACAAATTACCAACAACCTCTTAACCAAGAAAACAAAAATTTCTTCTAATCAAGATAAGCATCCTATTTGCCCTTGCAGCTGCTGAAGCACAAGGCATCTAGAATTGAATGATTAATTACAAAAAGTTTTTAATTGAGGATAGAGCAGACTTTAGATTTTGGGTAAAGATAGGGTTTTTGAAATATAGCTGATCAAAGTCAGAGGAAATTTGAATACATGCCAAATTTGTGATGTTGCAGGGCAAATGTAGTTCTTCAAATTTCTTATAGTCTCAGCCATATGTATTTCACTTTTAGGCATATGCCAGGGAAAGCACACGTAAGTCACATTGACTTGTTTTCAGTGTGTACCACATGAATTTGCCAGGATGGAAAGTGGATGATTAACACCCTGCTCTTTTCGATAAGTGTTCAGAGAACCAGGCAAGGGGTGAAAGTCCATTGGGACCGACTGCTTTACGTCTTCTCCAAAGGACGGTGAGCACCACCCAAGCATTGGCCACTTTTCACAAAGGTCGGGTGGGGGAGAAGGTGTGATGCACAAGACAAACCTCTGCGCTTGATGTCAGGGTATATCGTTCTGCATTTCTGTGGAAAAATCGCTGGTTAAATCGCTTTGGACTCGAACCTAGGACCTCCAGCATCTCAGTCGTACGCTCAGCCTACTGAGCAACCTGCCTCCAAAAGGCAAATGAAAATGATGGGAAAGTTCATTTCTGCTATAATTATATTGGGGCAGGAATCATTTTTTTGGGCATAACCTATCCACTTAGTGGGGGCCCCTTTTCAAGAGCTGAAGGTAGTACAATTTCACACTTTAACATGGGCCCTATTCACTAATTTATTCATCTATTCTTTATCTATTTTTATTAATTGTAAGTTTTCTATTTTTCCTAATTCTAAAATTTCGTCGAGGGCCCTCTGGTCGGGGGCCTTTACCCTATAGGTTACCTAGGTTATTGATTAATCCGCCCCTAACTGGTAAAGAATTAAAAATGTTAAGTCAGCATTTGATGAACAGCACCCATCAATTGTGATAAAAGTTCAACAAAAGGTCCCCCAGTCCTACATCACAAATTACCATAAAAATGTGCAAATTGATGCCAACAAAACAAACAACTTTTTGTTTACTATCATTGTTTTCAACAAAAGACTTTAATGCAATTTACAAAATATACAAGCCTGTTTTGCTTTCCCAAGTGATGAAAAATTATTGTTTTTAAATCTCAGATATCTACTTGGTATAAACATTGGTGTAATAACAGTTTTTTAGCTCTCCATGAGGGTTAAAAAGCCTTGTTGAATATTTGTGAGTCTCTAAGCAATTGAGCCCTCACTTTTCGATCTAGAGCCCCTTTAATGTCTATCAACCTTTTACAGATAAAATACAATACCAAGAAAAAGAAAAAAAAACTTACTTCTCAGCCTTTGATCTGCCTGGTTTCCCCAGCATTATTTCATATCTGTTACTGTATTCTACGATTTCTCGACCCCTGTTTCCCTTGGAGGTCAGCTTGGGTAGAACATTGTGATCTCAGAGAGGTCTTTGTATTCTGTGGCCATGAAGGTGGTTAAAACACTTATGATAACTGATGAATCATTCATTTGCTAGAAGAAAACAAAATTGATTAAATATGATACAAAAGTTAAAGAAAAAAGTAAGAAAAGAACTGGATAAACAGTCATACCTGTATTTAATTGAATTAACTACATTGTTCCCCTTCAACATATGAACAAAACACTTGTTTTATTGATAAAAATACAGGCTGCCTTGGACACCCAAGTGTTGGGTGTACCTTTGTGAGTAGGTGTTACCAATGCGTACTCGGAAGTGGCTAAAGTGGAGGAAGTTCTAGATGAAGGTTGGGGAGAGCGCCTCTGAGGCCAGAGGAGTGGAGGTCTTTAGGACACCATACCCACCACGTGGTGTCGAAGGCCTTTTTGAGGTCGAAGAAGATAGAGATGGCATGATGATTTCTGACAAAGGCTTCACGGATGAAGGTGTCGTGTTTAAGGACGTGGTCCAGGCAGTTTTGGGTTTTTTCTGAATCCATTTTAAGTGGGGGAGAAGATGGAGTTCCTCTCGAGGTACCAGCAGAGTCTGTAGTTGACCATATGTTCCATGATCTTACACAGGCAGGAGGTAAGAGCAATGGGTCTGTAGTTTTTTGGGTTGGATCTTTCTTTGTTAGTTTAAGGGATTGGGGTGATGATGGCCTCTCTCTAAGTAATAGGGAAAGAGTTTGAGGACCACAGGTAATTGTAAATCTTGAGGAGTATTTCTAGGGAGTTTCTGGGAAATTTTGAGTAGCTTGAAGTGGATGCCGTCAGGGCCTTGAAGGAGGACCCAGATTTTTTGAGGGCAAAGGAGAGCTCAAAGTAGGTGAAAGGGAGATTGTAGTTTTCCTGATTCTTAGACTGGAAGTTAAGAGGGTTCTTTTCAGCCTCGATTTTCTGTTTGTGGAAGAAGTGAGAAAGATTGTCATTTGAGGAGGTATTGGCAAAGTGGAGGCTAGGTTGTTGGTGATGTCTTTGAGGTCGGTGATTTTGGTGTTGTTGTGGATGAGGTGAGAGATGGAGGAGCTTTTCCATTTAAAGTTATGAATCATATTCCAGACCTTGGAAGGGGCAGTCTGGAGATCCAGGGATGAGACATAGGTTTCCCAGGAGACTTTTTTGCTGAGTTTAATGAACTTCCTGGGTTTGGCTCTGAGGATGCAAAAGTTGTCAAGGTTTTGGGGTGTGGGGTAAGTTTTGAAGAGACAGAGGACTTTGTTCTTAAGGGAGATGGCTTTTTTACAGTCAGTGGTGAACCTGGGCTTAGAGTTTTGTGGGGTGAAGGTGGAAGTGGAGATAGTGAAATTGGCAACCTCCATGAGTTTGGAGGTGAAGAGAGAGATGGGATGATTGAAGTTTGTTTATTTGTTTGATGAGAGTTTAACAGCACCACAACAGCAAGGGTCAAATTGTGCCTGAGAGATTAGATCATTCCAGAGGCATGAAGGAGAGTAAACAGGGGGAGATTGACAGAAACACGAGAACTAAAAGCCAGAAACTGGGATCGAGAGAGGTGTATGTGTGGAAAAATAATGTAGAGAGAGAAGGGGTGGGGAAGGGGGACTAAATATGGTTGTAGAGGGAAGCATGATGAAGGAAGGAGATAATTTTATTTGGAGGTTTTTTTTTTGAAGAGCTCGGCTACTGAGTTGTGGGCAGAGAGGGAAGCTCTTGGAAGGTTGTACAGGGAGCAAGCAAGGAGAATGTGATGGACTGTGATGGTGCAATGGTAATTGTTGCAGAGGGGTGGGGGGAGCCAGTAGGAGGTGGGAGTAAGTGAGGTGGGTGTGACCTATTCTAGGGCAAGTAATGTGGACATTGTCGTCACATGATAGGTTGTGAGTAGTGGGTTTGATCGAATGGTGGGCTGGATAACATGGAGTTTGTTTTCAATCTGGGAGTCCCATAAGGTTTGCCAGCTGCCATGAACAAGGAAAAAGTGATATGGTTTGATGTCAGTAAGGGTTTTGGGAAAAGGGGTAGAGGGAAGGGTGAGGGCAAGCTTAGCAGCTGCATCAGCCCTGTCATTGCCAGGAATGCCAACATGGCTGGGTATCCAGAAGAAAAGAATATGTTTCCTACGGAGGGAGGGCGAAAGGAGTTTACAGAGGATGAGGTGAGATGTGGGGTTATCCCATTTAACAATGAGTAATGAAGTAAGGACAGCCTTGGAGTCAGAGAAGATGGCAGAGTGGCTGAGCGGGGAGTATCAAATAAAGTTAAGGGCGAGGAGGATGGCTTTAGCCTCAGCCGAGAAGATGGATGAGTAGTCGGAAAGCCTGCTACTGATAATGGTTGATGATGATTGAAGAAGAGAATGTCATTAGTGATGGAGATATTGCACAGAGTGGAGTGGAGGCCCAAGTCTGCGTGCTTGAATCTCCAGTTGGTTGGCAAGAGGTGAGACAAAGAGGTTGGGGTGGAGATGAGGATGGGGAAATGGTTACTCCCACAGAGTGAATGGTGAACACTCCAGTCCGAGAAGTCAACAAAGAGTGAGGGGTCGCAGATGGAGAGGTCGAGGTTGGTTAAAGTGCCAATACCTGGGTGTAAGTAAGTGGGGGAACCGTCGTTAAGGAGGCAAAGGTTGTGGTGGTTCAGGAGATTTTTAATGTGTTTCTCACTGACAGTAGAAGTAGAGGAGCCCTTAAGGGGGCTGTAAGCGTTAAAATCACCTGTCAGGATGAAAGGCTTGGGTTTGTTTGTTTGTTTGATGAGGTCTTAACGGCACCACGACAACGAAGGTCAAATTGTGCCTGAGAGGTCAGATCATTTTAGAGGTAGTAAGGAAAGAGACCAGGGGAAGAATGAGAGAAATTCAAGAACAAAAGCCAGAAAGCTGTGATCGAGAGAGGAGGTGCATGGGTAAAACTAAAAACAGAGTAGAGAGGGGGTGGAAGAGGAGGATTAAATATGGTTGTAGAGGGATGCATGCTGAAGGAAGGAGACTATTTTATCTGGAGGATTTTTTGGAAGAACTCAGCAATTGAGTTGTGGGGAGCGAGAGAAGCTCTGGGAAGGTTGTACAGGGGGCAAGCAAGGAGAACGTGTTGGATTGTAAGGATGCAGTGGCAATTGTTACAGAGGGTTGGGGAACCAATAAGGAGGTGGGAGTGAGTGAGGTGGGTGTGACCAATTCTAAGGCGGGTAATATGAACGTTGTCGATCGAGAAAGGTTGTTGATGGTGGATTTGATCGGGATTGTGGGCTGGATAACATGGAGTTTGTTATCAATTTGGAAGTTCCATAAGGTTTGCCAGCGGTCACGAACAAGAGAAGCGATAAGCGGTTTGATGTCAGAGAGGGTTTTGGGAAAAGGGGAAGGGAGGAGGTGAAGGGCAAGCTTTAGCGGCTGTATCAGCCCTGTCATTGCCAGGGATGCCAACATGGCTGGGTATCCAGAAGAAAAGAACACTTTTCCTGCAGAGGGTGGGAGAAAGAGTTTCCGGAGGAGGAGGTGGCAGGTGAGGTTATCCCATTTAAGATTGAGTAATGAAGTAAGAACAGCCTTTGAGTCAGAGAAAATGGCAAAGTGACTAAGAGGAGAGTACTCAATAAAGTTGAGGGCGAGGAGAATGGCCTTAGCCTCGGCTGAAAAGATGGATGAGTGGTCAGGAAGTCTGCTACTGAGGGTGATGTCTTGGATGATGGCAGCAGCAGCTGTCTTGTTGCCTTCCTTGGAGCCATCAGTATAGATGGAGGTGTAATTTGAGAGTTGGTCTTTGATTTGGTTGTGAGAGATTGATGAAGACATTAGGGTGAGTTTGAGTTTTGTTATAAGTGGAGAGGTCTAGGTGGACAGAAGGAAGGGGGTGGCCCAAAGGCGGAAAAGTGGGCCAGGAATAGGTGCCGAGAGTGGCGGGGTTGATGCCAAGTTGAAAGAGGTCTGATTTAATCGTAAGCTGAAGGGGGCTATAGGGTTTTAGTCCTATCAAAGAGGAGGAGAAATTGGGGTACCTAATGAGGTTGTAAACAGGGTTCTGGGTGTTGGTGAGGACTCTAAAAGCATAGGAGAGGCTAAGCTTTTTACATCTAAGTAGAAAGGGGGTTCGTTGGCTTCAACATGAAGGCTAGTGATTGGGGAGGTCCTGTAGGCTCTAGACAAAGCCTGAGGGCTTCATTTTGAATGGTGTTAATGTGGTTGAGGTATGAGTTGTGAGCGACACAGTAAACAATATTGCCATAGTCAAGCTTGCACGAATGGTGAGCCTGAAAATTTTGAGGAGAGCATAGCGGTTCGCTCCCCAAGTAGTGTTGGAGAGCAGTCGGAGAATGTTGAGGGAGCTATTGCATTTTAGTTTCAGGTTGGTGATGTGTGGCTTGTAGGTGAGCTTGGGGTCTAGAGTTAGACCAAGGAACTTTGTGTTTTCAACTTTAGGGATCACGATTCCCATTGAGCACAAAGTTCGGGTTGGGGTGGAGGTTGTTGAAATGACAAAAGTGCATGCAGACTGTCTTGTCTTTGGAGAATCTAAAACCGTTATTGTTGCTCCAGACTTGCAGCTGATTGAGGCTGGTTTGAAGCCTATTTTCAACAATAGGAAAGCTAGGGAGGAGTAGAAGATGGTGAAGTCATCCACGTAGAGGGTACGTTTGATGCTGGGGCCAAGGTCATTCCCGATGTCATTAATGCTCAGGTTGAAGAGAGTGGGGAGAGGATGCTGCCTTGGGGGCGCCCTCTTCTTGGGGGTGCGGCTTGGAGAGGTGTGGCCAATCTGAACTTGGAACTGCCTGGGTGAGAGGAAGTTTTGAATAAAGATGGGAGGTGGCCTCTGAGGCCAATGGTGTGAAGTTTCCGGGTAATGCCGTATTTCCAAGTAGTGTCGAAAGCTTTCTCGAGGTCAAAAAATATGGCAATGAGGTGTTCCTTTTTGCAAAGGATTCCCGGATAAGCGGTGTCGGCGTAATTAACTGGTCTAGGGTATTGCGGCGTTTTGGAAGCCGCTTTGGTGAGGAGAGGATTCTGTTGGTCTCGAGGAACCAGTTTAGTCTCTGATTAATGATCTTTTCCATAATTTTACAGAGACAGCAAGTAAGGGCGATGGGTCGGTAGCTGGTGGGGTCGGTGCTATCCTTCCCGGTTTAAGGACGGGGATGACAATAGCTGTCCTCCAGATAGGGGAAAGGAGTGTGAGGACCAAATGTGGTTGAAGATGGTGAGTAGGGTAGTGGTGGCTTTGATGGGGAGGTGTTTCAGAAACTGATAGGGGATGTTATCTGGGCCCTTGGAGGTGCAGCCAGCGTCGCTGATGGCTTGGTTTAATTCAGAAAGGGTGAGAGGGGTGTTGTAGCTTTCGGAGTTGTCAGAGGAAAAGTGATTCTCGGGCTTCATCGCAAGCTTTTTGATTTTGAAAGCATTGGAGTAGTTGGTCGAGGCCGAGATGTTGCTGAAAGAGGCGGCGAGGTGGTCAACGATGTCTTTTTGCGGTGAGAAGGTCTCCATTCCAAGAGAGATGGGAGATGGAAGATTTGCCTACTCTGCCGTGGAAGCTGTTAACCATTCTCCAAATCTTCTTAGTGGGGTGTTGGTGGTGAGAGAAGAGATAAAGTTGTTCCAAGTGTTGGTTTTACTGTCCTGATAGTGCGTCTGGCCTTGCACGGCTGATGCGAAAGAGGTTAAGGTTATGGGTGGTCGGGTTAGTTTTAAAGTTCCTGAGGCTCTTTTCCTGTTCTTGATGGCGGTTTTGCAGTCATCCGAGAACCAGGGTTGGGGATGATTTGGGGGTTTGGAGGTTTTGGGAATTGAGCAGGTGGCGATGTTGATAAGGATATTACTGAAGTTAGACATGGGATCCTCATCCTCGAGAAGATGGGGGGAGAGTGTGAGTCACAGAGGGTTTCAAAAGGGACCAGTCAGCCTTGTCGAGGTTCCAGTTGGGGGTGTGCTCAGTGGGGATTTGAAGATTGGAGTGTATAAGAAGAGGGTAATGATCACTACCACAGAGGTCAGCAGTGACTCTCCAACTAAAGTCAGGGAGGAGGTTAGGGGAACAGATAGACAGGTCAATACAGGTGAGAGAGCCTGTGGCAGGATGAAGGTAGGTCGGGAGTTAGTGTTCAGTAAGGACAGGCTGTGCTGACGGAGGCGTTTTGATGAACTTGCCTCTAGGGGTGGTGGTATTAGAGCCCCACAGAGGGTTGTGGCGTTGAAGTCACCAAGAAGGATGAAGGGGTGGGAAGCTGAGAGATGAGGTTGTTAAGGCTGGTTGGTTGAATGTTGGTGTTGGGAGGAGATAGATATTGCAGAGAGTGAAAGTTTTGTGGAGGGAGATAGAAATACAGATGGCCTGAAGGTCGGTGTGCACACGAACAGGGCTGTGTGGGATATCGTGTCTAACGAGAATGGAGGCATACCACAGGCCCTGTCAGCATCCACTTGATGTTTGTGATAGCAAGCAAAGTTGTTAAGGGAGTAATGGTCGGTGGTTTTCAAGAAAGTTTCTTGTAGGCAGAAGACGACCGGGTTGAAGGTGGAGGCCAGAAGGTCGATTTCTTCAGAATTGGCCTTAAGGCTCCTAATGTTCCATTGTATGATGTTGAGGGTGTTATTGTAATTGATTGTAGTGTATGCCATAAAGGAGGCGGGGGTTATCTGGAGGAAGATCTGCTGGGTCTGAGTTAAACTTGTTTTTTCTTTGGATTTGTTTCTTTGGGAGGCGATTGTTTTTGAAAATTGGGCGAAGTATGATCGGTGTGTTCGATGTCGAACAATCCATACTCTCTTCAGTGTGGGTTTGGGAGGTGGGTTGTTTGTTGATTGGTTGTTGGTTGATAGGTTGTTTGTTGATTGGTTGTTTTTGGTTGGTTGTTTGCTGGTTGATTTGTTGGTTTGTTGGTTGTTTGCTTGGCTGGTTTTAGCTTGATGTATGAAGGTATTAGTGGAGTTGGTGTAGGGGCGGTAGGGGCTTTAGAGTAGGAAGGGGTTGAGGAGAGAAGTGGTGGTGGAGGTGGTGTGGGTATTGGGTGTGATTGGGTTGTTGGAAATGGTGATGGGCTTAGGACTAGGTAAGAAGAGCCAGGTGAGGTCGGTTTGGGCATGGGAGTTAGTTTTTGTTGTGTTAGTTGTGTTTGGGGGCGGAATTAGAGTTAGAGGAGACTACGTTTGAGTAGGAAGGCTTGGAGTTAAGGGAAGCGAGGTGTTTCCTGGCCTCAGGGTAGGTTATGTTGGGGTTAAGGGTTTTAAGTTTAGTTATTTGTTTTTCCTGAAGCCAGGTGGGACAGTCTTTCGAGAAGGAGGGATGGTTTGCTGGGTGTTTACCGTCACAATTTGTGCAGAGTGGGGGGTTGGTGCAGGAGGTGTTGTCATGGTCCGGGCTCCGCAGATTACCACAGCGCTTGGCTGTGGCAGGAGTTTTCCGTGGCCATACCTCTGACAATTGTAGCAACGTAAAGGGTTAGGAATATAAGGGGCGACCTGGATTCTCAGGTAGCCGGCAATGATGTGGGAGGGGAGAGTTGGAGTTGCGAAAGTGAGAAATATGGTGTTGGTGGGAGTTTCGGCTCCGTCTCTCTTTAGAACGAGACGACGGGCTTCGGTTACATGTTGGTTAGCTAGTTCTTCTTGGAGGTCGTCATCGGTCATGTACGCAAGATCGCGGTGCGTATGACGCCTTTGCTGGAGTTTAGGGAACGATGGGGGTGACTGTGATGTCGATACCAGAGTTGGATAGGGTTTTGGTGGAAAGGAGGGTGGTGGCTTGTGTGTCCCTGGTGCAGTGCACCAGGAGATCACCGGATCTAAGGGTAGAGACTTTGGGAGGGTACCGACAAGGCCAAAGAGGGCTTTATGGATGAGGAAAGGAGAAACTTTTTAAAGCTTTCCTGTTTGTTGGTGGCATGGATTATAAGGATTTTTGGGATTGGGGTTGCAGAATGGTCAATGATGGTAGCAGGTGGGTCACGGGGAGGAGGGGGTCAAGGTCACTGCATAGGCGCTTTGTCATTATGAAAGAAAAAACCAAGGGTCGAGAGACCCGAGGCAGCTAGAAAAAAAATCGCGGAACCACTATGTGGGGACCGCTGTATTAGTAACGAAGGGCGTGAAAAGTCGGGACAGAACGAGGGAAAATATAATAGAAAAAAAAAGAAAAGAAACGATCTCACCGAGGATAAAAGCCCATCCACCGAAAAGAAAATCTGAAAATGAAGTTATAAAACAAAAAGGTGCAAATTGGAGAGAAATCGGAGCGAAAATAGTTTAGGAGAATAGGAGCAGTTGTCACGTCGCTCTCGTACACATTGGTGGGAGTTGGGAGATAAGATCATCAAGGTAAGAGGGGGTAAAGGTAAGAGGGGGTAAAGGGGAGTTGGGGGAGGGGATGTAAAGACTGCAAAACATGATGGTTTTGTGTAAAGTCACGAGACGGCAAGTAGCCTGAAGGTCGGATTGGATAGGAATGTGGCTCGAGGGGAAATCATTTCTGACGTAAATAGAGGAGCCGCCAGAGGCTTTTCTGGCGTTTTGGGTGATAAAATGGGATCACTTGTACCCTGGAATAGGAATGGAGTCGAGGGAAGAGAGGAAGGTCTCCTGCAGGCAGATAATGCTGGGGTTGAAAGTAGAGATCAGAAGTTTGATTTCTTCGAAGTTGGCGGAGAGACCACGACAATTTCATTGCATGATGTTTGCCATTTTAAAGGTGACGAGGAGGAGGGGGAAGGACCCTGAGTGGGCCTGAATCTGGAGGGGAATGTCCGACCTCCATGTCTTGAAAGGGGTTGTGATCGATGAAGGGGAGGGTTAAAGAGGAAGAAAGTTTGATTGAGGAGTCTCCCCTGTCACTGAAGGGTGATCTGGGGGAGTTTGTGTTGTGGAGATGGTGTTTTGAGTTGGGAAGGTTTGGTTTGGTTAGATGATGGGGTTCTGTTGGTGTTGAGTTGGATTTTTTGGTTCAAGTGGGGGTAGAGGGTAAGGATGCGGAAGTTTGGGGTGGTCCGTGACGGTTGGCAGGGGATCTGTGGATGTTTTGTGGGTTGTCTCTGGTTATTCGACATGTTAAGGTGGTCTTATGAGAGTTGAGATCGTTTGGGGAATTGTTGTTAGTGTAAAGGTTTTCCCTTGGGTGGGGGAGGGATGCAGCGTGGTGATGAGAGGGGCCTGAGGTGTTGGTGGATGAGGAAGAGGTAGAGGGGGTGGCCATAAGAGGAAGGGGGTAGGAGCATTTTTTCTCTAAATGGAAAATTGGTCGACCCAGGTTATGTCAGTCTGGATGCCCCTGGATATAGTGCGGGTGGGTGGAAGGGTTGGGGTTGTGTTTGTGATGTCTGTGTTTGTGGTGGTGGTAGGGTTGGAGTGGGTGATGACTGGGAATAGGTGCGATTATTTTGGTTGAGTTGGTTTGGGAGTTTGGAGTCTAAGCTCTTTCTGGCCTCGGGATAGGAACATTTTGAGGGTCTTTGTCCTGGATACCTCTTTCTTTCTGATCCACTTGGGGCAGGAGTTTAAGGAGATGGAGTGATCTCCAGAGCAATTTACGTTGCTGGGTTCCTTGTTGCAGATAGTGGTATCATGGGAAGGGAGCCGCAAGAGGTACTGTGGAGTTGGGAGCGGCAGTTGTTTTTGCTGTGGTCACCTTTAGGATTTGTGGCATCTGAGGGCGGTTGGGATGTAAGGGGAGACAGGGACATTGAGGTAGCCGACGTGGATGGAGGAGAAGGAAGGGGTGCCGAAAGTGAGGAATTAAGTGCTGGTTTGTATGATGGTATTGTTAAGGGTGAGGAAAAGTCGCCGGACGTCTGTGACGCCCTGCGACTCGGGTTCAGCTTTTTATTTCCTCAGGGAAGGGGAGGGGGCGGGTGCCCTGAAAATTAGGGCTTTTTATGACTCCCCTGAAGGAGTTGAGATAACGATGATGGGAGGGGGAGATGTTGACTCCGGTGTAGGCGAGGACAGTGGAAGCTAGGAGGAATTTTGATTGGATGGAGGTGGAACATTTGATAAGGAGGTCTCTGGATCTAAGGCGTTTTATGAGGTCGGGGGTACCTATGAGGCCTTGCAGGGCTTTTGTGAGGGTGAAAGGAGAGAGCGTTTTGAGGCCCGAGTCACCAGAGGGGAGGAAAAAATGATGAACTTTCGCCATGGTGGGGAGTGGTGGTGGGTGGTGGGAAGTTGCAAGGAAAGGAGGGGAAAGGTTACCTTGTGAAACAATTTTGTTTTGTTCAAAATTCCAAATTCTTTGATATTTAAGCTATAGCTTGTAAGAAAAGTTAGGTTGTTTCTGCTTTGAATCTTTGTGACAGGCCCTTGAAAATAGTCATTTTGGGAATTTTATACAATTTTCCATTTTTATGATTTTCTGCAATATTCGATGGTCCGTAACTTTGGATCTATAGGTCCGATTTCGCTAAAAATTGAAATTTGGCTTTTTTCGGTGATAAACATTACATTTAATTTTTGAACAAATTCTGAGATAATGGCATATTTATCTTCAATTTTTTTTGAGTAATTTGACATGAAATGACCCAACTTAAGTTCTGAAAACTTTACTAAAACTTTAACCAAACTCTAACTGGATGCCGACGCCGATATTGAACAGTACCCATGTCCTCTACCCCTGTGCCGACTAACATGAATGTACACCATTCATAACATAAGTTCTTTCTCATGTTAAACATTTTATATGAAAGTCTATTGTTGTGCAATTAATATGCACACTTCACCTCACCATAAAGTGTAGACAATGCTCTTCACATATACAATTCAATTGTGCAAACAAAATCCTCACATACACTTTAATTTAAGAGATATCATAGATACAAATATTTTCATTGTTATGCAAATAAGTTAAATAGTATGTGCACACAACCCCTATGAATATACACCATTCATAACTGAAGTTATGAAGACTTTACCCAAAAAAGCTTTAATCTGAAAAATAGTTTCATTTTTATGCATATAAGCTAATTAGTATACACACACAACCCCATATTCATGCTCATTTGAACAGAACTAATGTCCTCTACCCCTATGGCAAGTCACATGAATGTACACCATTCATAACTGAAGTTATGAAAACTTTAACCAAAACTCTCTATATAAACCGGACGCCGACGCCGGGGTAGTAGAATAGCTCTACTATTCTTTTAATAGTTGAGCTAAAAAGAATAAGTTCTTAAACACCGCCCCAAAACTGTTAAGGATGGAAAAACACTACTTGATTTGAATCGCATTATCAGTAACTACTGTAAATAATGATACAGTTATTAACTACTGACATGTACATGTGGCAATACATATTACGGCTATGGTCAGTAACTACTGACACACATTATAAACAGTAATACATGGTAGCACAGAACTAATTAGGTAATACTACACCAGCGTAGAAGTGAAGAGCTCACATTTCATAGGACAGGAAGCTTGACTATGCGGTTCGAAATTGACTATCTTCTCCAGAAGAAAAAAAAGTTTAATGAGAAACTATACCCATGCCCATGCTAAATTTTGAGTCATTTGATGATGGTTCACAAGACTAAATGTATATTACCAGCATTAGCTAGGGTTTTGGTGGTGAGGAGGGTGGCGGCTTGTGTCCCTGGTGCAGTGCAACAGGAGATTGCTAGATCTGAGGGTAGAAACCTTAGGGAGGGTATTGACAAGGCCACGGAGCGCCTTGTGGATGATGAAGGGGGAAACTTTTTAGAAACTAGAAACTATCTGGTTTGTTGGTGGCCTGAATGATTGAAATTTTGGGGACTGGGGCTGAGGAATGGTCAATGGAGGTAGCAGGTAGGTCACGGGCAGAGGAGTGAGAGTCAAGGTCAAGGGAGAAGCATTTGGTCATGTTGGAAAAAAATGATAAGGGCTGGGAGACCCGAGGCAACTTAAAAAAAATTCGTGGAGCTACTATATGAGACCCACTGTACAAGTACCGAAAAGGGTGTGTATTGTACATGTAGGATTGGTCACAACTAGTGAGATAAATACTACATTACATACTGATTGAGACAGCGCATACTGTAATACACTCGTAATGTTGAAAACCACTCAGACAACGACAAATAGAATAATCATGAAATGAAACCTTTCTCAAAACTGACATAGGTACTTAGGCTATGATTTTGATTTCATTAGCATCTTGAAACTTTAGATCATTTTGTATGTACAAAAAAAAAAAAAATTATGGAAGAAATTACATTCCCATCACTTTGCAAATCCCTCTCTTTAAGAAATGTGTACCCAATTAGTGTGTGTATCACCCCAGTGCTCTGGCAACTGCTACTTTAAAAATGTTTATCAGAAAATGCACACAATGTTCGATTTAATGTTATACCCACATTGACTTCACTAACGCTCTATTGTTCAACAACTATTCAACTAAATAGATACATCCACCCAAGGCACTGTATGAAAAATAAGCCCTAGCAAAGGTTCTTGCACAAAACACAACTTTCCACAATTTTCTTCATTAAACCCTCGCCCAAAACGTAAGTGAACTGCTCAATATGGTATTATTGACTGCCGTATTTTCTCTAATAAACGCCCCCCCTCTAATAAACCCCCCGTCATTTTTTCATACTTTCAGAATGTAACAACGTCACGCTTTAACTTACTGAATGTGACTTGAAAAGGCTGTAAGTCGAACGTAACCAAGTGGAAAATATGCAAAGTATATTCCATTAATAATCCATGCACAATAATGCTAAAACTCAATCGCTTAAAGAAACTAATATCATAGGCCTAAAAGAAATTACATTTTTTCTTCATACTTTTACCCTCGAATAAACGACAATATTATATATATATATATTTTTATTATTACATAAAAGTGTTCCATGACAACTATGATAAGCCAATGCAGCAGTTTCAACATTATAAATCATATTACATTTTCTGATTGTGTATAGCAGCCATGTAGTGGCTATAGCGTATACTACAGTTAGATGTTATCTGACTAGGTCACAACGGGAAGGAAAAAAAAAAAGAAGGAATGATCTTACCAAAAACAGTCACCCATCCACAAAGAGAAAATCCCCAAAACTAAAATTTGGTGCAAACGTTTAGGTGGAAAAGTGCATAGTAAAGAACAGTATAATCAGAATGGAAAGTTTGAGAGAACAGATAGGAAATTATGTTGCTCTCAACACGTCATACTCTTTGAAAAGCTGCCTTAGCTTCTCCCCCTTCCCCAACCTCCCTAAAAAGACATGCAGCATCCGGGTTGAAAAAAGCACACGTACATGTAAGAATAGGAGGAAGCATGGATACACATTTTAACAATTTATAAAATGAAAATGAAAAAGTTCTTAATCTGTTATTTATGGTAAAAATTCGAAGAATTTCGGAAACATTCACTCAAGTTTTCCCAAAAATGCACTCAGCCTTTTAAATATTTTACAACTTAATTTTTTCGAATATTTTACTCAACTTTCTGAAAATTTCGCTCAATTATTTAACAAGGAAAGTCTGTAGTGCAAGTAACTTGTAAGTGAGCCCAATTAATTATAAACTAATCATATTTGCCCCATTGAAACCTATGATAAAACCGTTCAGCAAATGACACAAATTTTGGCATGGGTCCATCTGTCCATGAAAGAACTTTTTCTGAAGCAGATCTCGTCAAGATTGGACATGCATAGTCAAGACCTGTCCTTCCTCTACCATCTCTAAAAGTTTTAACCTCTAAGCTTCCTGTCTCATGAAATGGGAGATCCTCAAAACATTCAATATTAGACCCTTTCTCATGCAGGGGTTCTCATTTTGGGCTCACGTCGTAGTCTTTAATTAGTTCTGTGCTACTTTATATGCATAGTATATGTATTTCTGTATTATAATATGTGTCATTAGTTACTGACCATAGCCGTAATATGTACTACAGTATTATGATACACTGTACATACAGTACCAGTAGTAACTGACCATAACTTTATCATTATTCACAGTAGTTACTGATAATGCAATTCAAATCTGGTAAAAAGTATGCAATCTAAATTCATTTAAGAACAGGCTGGATAAGCACTGGTGTAATGTGACTTTTTATTTTCACTTCGAGGTTGAAAGTCAAGAATTACTTGACACTTTTAGGTTTGGAATCTCAGGCTACAACTAGTACTAGCCTTTCGTCCAGAAAACATCATAGGTATCATAGGTAAAAACACAGATTTCTGGGGCAAAAAAACAGGGACAAAAACTAACAGGGGTGGAAACTAACAGCCCGCAGCATGGAAAATTGCAAAAGACAAGGGAGGTAGCCAAGTCCAATAAAAAAAACCAACATAAATTTTGGGAGCAACTTTTCTTGACTTACATGGACATGTAGAGGCTAACATAGAGCTGTGCTAATCATAATCCAGGGGAGAATTTTTGCATACATGTGTTTCATATAAACAAATTATGTTGCCAGTTTTCGAAAACTGGTTGTCCAAAGGCACATGTTGTCTGGTTGGACATGATTTTTGACTTTCTCTGGAAGGAGCCCTGTCCCTTTTTAATTAAGCTCAAGCATATTTGCAAAGCAGATTTGAATTTGAAATTAATATTAAAGATAACAACAACTCACGCATAAGTTGCCTTTGGTATCTTCTTGAACAAGAATTGGAACTTTTCTGTAGTCAGACCATTTCAGTTCCTTTCTCATCACCGGTTCAACCTCCACAATATTATATTTGATTCCATAGAAATCAAGGAACGCTCTCAATTTGCAGCAGAAAGGACATACTTGGTATTGATAGAGAGTAAGTTTTAGAAGCTTAGCATCCTCCATAGAGAGACAGCGAATGCTACTTTCATCCGAATTCCTTTCACACGCCTCAATTGCACGTTCCTTCTTTGTATTTGTCGCGTCACCTCCTCCAAACCACGAATTAGCATATGTTTTCGCGCATCCCATACTAAAAAAAACAGCAGAGAAGAGGCCTAGACGTTTTCCAAGTTTTGCGTCATATTTTGCATTTTGAAACGTAAAAACTTGCCTAAGGCAACCAGCTCTCATCGTTTTGCAGACCAGGAAGCATTTCTGATGTGTTTTCTGTGCACTACGAGGTAAACAACGAGAAATTGCATTCCTCGAGGTCATACAAGCTCTGCTTACGGAGGCAGCCATTTTCTTTTCTCTTTTTACGTAAGATCTCAGCTAGCTGATATAACTGTTACGTCAGTGTCAGAGCATGAGGTACCACTTTAGAAAGTGGTATCTCTATGGTCAGAGAGCATGATACTTTTTGGTTCGTCCTCCGCCTATGTTCCAAGTTAGGGCAGTAGATATGTCGGTACATTGAAACTTGGAGTCAATAAGAAAAATAGGCAAACTGCAAGTTTAACCTAAAAAATAAAAATTGAAATTCTTTACTTTTAAAGATTTATTATATTTATATTAGTTTTAATCATAATAACTTGTCTTTCTAATCAAAATTAACATTCATTCTATTTCTAACAAGAACACAAAAACAACGATTTATTTTTACAGTACATGCAGGACAAGAATCTTTAGCGCAGCATTAAATTGTAGACAGGCATGTATCGCACTTACCAACTTAGGCCTAACTGGTAAGTATATTTTAAGAAAAATACTACACGAACAACTTTTCTGATCAGGAATAAATGATTAAAACTAGTAGATGTCTTGAACAATTTCAGTAAACCTAAAATAATGTGCTATCTTAATTGTGCCACTTGTTGTTAAACAGTCTGAAGCTAGCTAACGTCGTATGTACACCGTTACTTAGACCGACGTAAACGCTGACAAATATGGGCAATAATTTTGGTTTTATTTAGGAACAAGATTAAGTTGCTTAACAAATCTTATTTCATTCAGACATGTAAGTAGCGATTTATTGCTTTCGAAAAGCGTTGCCGGGGTAATCTTGGGTCATTGTGTTGCCTAGCTAGGCTACAGTAACGTTAGTGTAACTTAGGACCTACATTGTGTAAAACCACTTGCAATTTAATAGCATAACGTTAGGGCTATGTACATTACCATGATATTGACTTGTAAATGTCTGTCATGATAAAAAAGGCCATGCTTGAGATGCAGCATTCTGAATCTGAATCGGTTAAGTCGGCAAAAATCCTTCAAGAGGACACTTACGCCAACCAAGCGTAAAAAGTATGAGTAAAAAAATATAAACAAAACTAGTTAGCAATACAAGTGTTAGTAAGTTTAGCTTTAAAACAGTTGAGACTTGGTGCATGTACAATGCCTGACGGTTAAACATTCCAATCCTTTAGTGTGTGAGGGAAGAAAGAGTGTTTATATACATTCTTTTTAGCAAAGGGAACCTAGAAATTAAAGTCATGATTAGTTCTTGTATTAGTTTTGACGGTGGGGATAAATTCATCTTTATTGATGGCGACAAGATTGTTATTGATTTTATATAGCATATGTAGCCGGGTGTTGTATCTTCTTGTTTTAAGCAGGGGCCAATCTAATTTATGAAGCATGTTTTTTATTCTAGATTTATAAGAGTAGTCTGCCATACAGAACCTGGCTGCTCTCTTGAATAGATTCACTGACCCAGTCACTCAGACTCTGGTCGATTTAGCAACATAAAGCAAATGGCAAGCGGGCGGATGCAATGCTGTTTGAAAGGCTGGGCAACCTTCAATTTCAACTAAATCCATACTCAATCATTTTTAATCGAGGTTTGCTCAACTAAAATACCAATATAAGGTTTTCCCAAGGTTTATGATTCATCTTCACAGTTACGACTCTACGGGCTCAAAGATGTAAACATGACATTGAGTAAAAAATATACATGGCACGTTGAAGACTCCGTAAAAAAAAAAGGTCTCAGATTATCCGATTTACCTCAGATTAGCACAGCCCTCAGATTAGCAGTTACACCGGCCCTAGCCACCTGTACACTCCCGGTTCCGTAGTAATTGTAGTCTGCCTGTTTTTATTTTATAAAAACTAGGCGTACGCAGTCAGACATCTGTGATCCTAGAAATTTACAATGTAATATTAACTAAGGTGATCTAGGCCTAGTTATTGAAGCCTTGTTTAGGCTCGGGAGTATCGAATAGTATGAAAAAGGCTGAAGAATTCAAGTTGCCAACTTAACCTATTCAAAATCAGACCTAGCCGTTAGGCCTACAAAAAGGCTACAATCTTGTTAGTTATGGATTCGAATCATTTACCATCGTTTGGCCGTAATTTCTTTCACTTTAACCCGTTTCTATATACTGACATTGGTGCATTGTAGGATTGCTGTTGTTACTGGTCTGCGCCCTAACGAACGCCACCAGTAATGTCAAAAAGTATATTGTGGGATATAACTAATACTATAGCTACATTCTTGCAAGACTACATGCAAGTTAGAACTCGACTAACATTAACAAGAATTTAGGCTATAATTTGCTTCAAATTAGCTGCCCAAACCTACTTAGTTCGCCTGGTGATTTGTTGTGTATACTGCTTGAATTTAAACAAAACTTGGCAAAAAGTTCATGGATACTGGAAATGAAATAACCCATATTTGTGAAGGAAGATTATTTATACCAAACATAGGGTAAAGGGAAATAACTCACACACTAGTTCTATGACACATGCAATCATTGTTACAGTTGGGCTCATTTTGTCAGGAAAAGCTATTAACTCCTATTATCAGATTTTGTGGTTCAACCCAATGAATTGGTAGTTTGCCATGCCCATCTCAAACCTATTAATTTTCTGGTGTTGAAGAAAACACATTAAACAGTTAAATAATTTAGATGTGTGTAGGGTAAAGAAAGAATAATTTGTAAATAATACAGGAAATGTACATCAATTGACTTATAGAACTGGTACAGGTTATATAAAATGGTGTGTAAATTTCAAGTTTTTAAAAACAGATCAACAAATATCATTTTGCCATTAACTTCTAAAAATCATTCCTATAAATTTGTATGTACATTTATGATAGAGGAATTGAGACTTCATTGTGGATGTAACAAATTTACAAGCTTTGACATTACAATTTTGATTTTCTGCAATAATAAGCTATATAAATTTAACTTTAACAACTGGTTATAAACTTTACAAACATTCCCGACAGTTTCCTTATGAGACATCTTCTGTGGATGAACGTACTGCCATAAGTCTCCCACTTAACACTACAGCTTTAGCTGGAATCAGCGAAGTTTGTGAAGTGATGTTGATGTAGGTATAGATATACCACAGTATGTTATTATTTCACAATTATGAGTTTTTAAGAAAGAAACAGAAATCAACAAAATCTGAGCTTCTTCCCATGCAGTCTAACAACTATAGATCCCCATGGTTGTAAAGTGTGGCCTATATTTAAGTGAGTTAAGCCTAGTAAAAAAAAAGTGTGATTTTTTATGTCTGTTTACTGCAAATAAAAGCCTGGTCTGCTGGTTTTCATGTTGAATTATCACTTGAGGTTTGTGTTTTTTTTTTTGGTTAGGCAGACAAAATTGTATGTATAAAAAGAGTACACTAAATTTACCATGTCATATCCTTATAATCTGATAATAGTGCAGTTCACTGCCATGAAAAATCATAATACATGTGCCTGGAGTCAGAAAGCATTTCGGCAAGGTATTGTGTATTACAAAATGATATACAGGTATTCAGCTCACTGATATCTGGTACAAAATTAATTTACACTGCAAAAAATGTTCGTATTCTGAATATAGTCAATGATTTTCAACAATTACACAACATACAAGTTGAAATACGATTGCACTGTAATAATTTGTCCATTGAATACCAAAGCAAAGACAAATGAGAGCAGAACTAAAGATTGCCTATCAATGAGAAGAGAAATTACATGAAGCAAAACTTTCAAGTGGAGCATTTTAATCTTCCCAACTTGAGAGCTTGAGAAGCTTTTGCAAACAAATTGAAAGCAACTTTATTAAGTAATACACATGCAATGAAAAATGCAGGGTGCAATACACCTATTTCAAAAAATTTGATGATTATTTTAGAAGTTAAAGTTTATGAATTTAGGGCTTGCAATTGTTGGTTAATGATAATGAACAGAAAAATGTGTATGAAACTGAAAACCTAATAGCTTACTATAATAAAAATGAAATTAATAAGTGAGCAATTTGATCTACTGTATCTCTACCTATCTGAACAAGTTGACACTTAACTTACTTTGTTTTATACACACCTATCAGCCAGTTGGTCAGTCTGTTTAGACTTTGCTTGATGGGTGTTTTGTTGATAACCAACCCTAAAATTAATTAGACAAATATCAGTCTCATGCCCATCACACCCTAACTAACAATTAAAAGGCTGCGTTTTAAGCATGGCCTTTTTATCGTGACAGACATTTACAAGTCAATACCATGGTAATGTACATAGCCCTAGCATTATGCTACCAAATTGCAAGTGGTTTCACACAATGTAGTCCTAAGTTACACTAGCCAGCTAGCTAGGCAACACAATGACCCATGATTACCCGGCGACGTTTTTTTGAAAGCAACCAATCGCTACATACATGTCTGAATAAAATATGATTTGATAAGCAACTTATTCTTGTTCCTAAATAAAACTAAAATTATTGCCCATATTTGTCAGCGTTTACGTCGGTCAGTTAAGGTTAAACTTACAGTGTACATACGTTAGCTAGCTTCAGACTGTTCAACAACAACTGGCACAATTAAAATAGCACATTATTTTAGGTTTACCGAAATTGTTCAAGATATCTACTAGTTTTAATTATTTATTCTTTATCAGAAAGGTTGTTCGCGTAGTATTTTTCTTAAAATATACTTATCAGTTAGGCCTAAGTTCGTGCGGTACATACCTGTCTACAATCTAACGCTACGCTAAATTTTTGTCGTTCTGCATGTACTGTGTAAACAAAACGTTGTTTTTGTGTTCTTACTAGAAATAAAATGAACGCTAATCTCGGCTAGAAAGACAAGCTCTAATTAAAACTAATTTAGATATGATTAATTTATGATATTACAGAATTTCAATTTTTAATTTTTTATGTTGAATTTGCAGTTTGCCAATTTTGTATTAACTTTAATTTCCAATGTATCGACATATCTACTGCCCTAACTTGGAACCAATACTGGTGGAACTAAAAAGTATCACGCACTAAGGTATAGGAGTTTCGACTCTCGGCCTTCGGCCTATACGTAGTATAGGGCGAATGACGTCACGCTTTCTGTTAATACCAGAGGACATAAGTTTTTTGTGTTTACAAGGTACAGTAAGGTAAGAAGTTGGTAGCCATCGGAAGTAAAAAGTTTGTTGTTACAGTGATTGCATAATATTGCAACAGCAGTGTATTGAAATGTAGGTTTACTAGCCTAGGCCTATTTGCAGAATCCTTTGCAGCTTTGGAGCTATACCTCCAGATCTTTTGTAGTAGTTAATTATATCTTTAAATCTTTTGTAGTCCATAGTCTTAGTGGTTAATTCTTTCTTTTGAATGAAAGTGTCATATAAGTTTTGCAGGTGCTTCATTGTTTGGGAATTTTCAAAAAAGGAAACATTCATTCATTGCTGTTTTCTAAGTTTGTTGGTTGGAGTCCTAAGTTAGTTATATATTTTTTTCTTCTAAGTTTGGAGTCCTAGTCTGAATGACCTTTTATTGCCTGTGTGGAGGCGTAGTCGTTATGCCTTTGATTTGAAATGACACAACACTGATGTTGTTGTAGGCCTATATTTTCTCTTTCCAGTCTGGAGCCGTAGTGGTGGAGTACTACTACTGTAGTATGATTTTGGAGTCGTACCCTGTAGGTCCACTGAATAAGTAACTTCAAAAATGCATTTGATTCTGCAATTGTGCCTACATTTTCTTATATGTGTAAATATGAATACATTTTCTTTAAGATTCAAATTATAGTGGTATGAACAAAACTGATACATATAGCGAGGTTTACAAAAATTATGGCATAAATCTTCGGCAGGGAGAAAACGAACGTTCTAATATGGGCTGTAGGATGGGAATTCCTGTAGGATGATACTAGGCCCGAATTCCAACCACCTCACCTAAAGCACAAATTTGCATTTTGTTTCAAACTGAAAACAAAATATTCACTAGGTGTAATTATTATTGCACCTTAATCTCAATTCCTTTAAAACAATGAGTCATTGTTGGTTTTGGTTAGAATTTGTCAATATGTGGTGTCGATTTGTTGACATTTTGGTAAAAATGTAGACCTAGGCTAGGCCTATCACAATTTTAGTCAATTCAAACTTTCCACGACTGACCCAAATTTCAAGCACTGTTTGTTAACCCAAACATGCTCAATTTCAGCTGGTGTACCAGCATAAAAACGTTCAATGTCTGCTCAGCAATTCTGATCGGAAATCAACTTTAAAATTATTATTGTAAACTGCACAATTATTTATGGGGTATTTAATTAGTGAAAATGGAGTTCAATTAACAATTGGTTCACGTACAAAAAAATTCCAACTTTGCTAAGGTAGGTAACATATTAGGAGTGGTTAAATATAGCCAGTTTTATTATAAATTTATAAAATTAACAGGCAAAATGTTGAATTTGATGTAATCTTTTGTCGAAGTAGGAGAAATATTGGGTACAAGAACTCCGGACCACTTTCTCTTTCAGCAAAAGGTCAAAGTCATTAAACTGTTAGATTCATACACTACTTTTGTGTACCCCAACATCCAGGTTCAAACAAAATATAGACCTTTCGTTACATTTGATATATTTTATTTCACCTCTGTGTACTCCGACATCCATTTACAATCAATTAAGTCTTTCATCGAGTATTCCGACTTCCAGGGAAAAATACTTATAGAATTAGATTTAGCCGTACCTAGAAATCACGTCTTATATTATTCCTTTACGTAATGTATTTCATGTGCATTTAAATCCTGTTTTCTCCATAGTCTACTCCGACATCGTCGGAAAACAAAACTAAAGGCCTTCACTAACCTGTTTTGACTGTATGACTGTGTTTTTTGACCTCCACTTCAAGACATGCTATTGGCCGGGTATCATAAAGTTACAGCTAGTAATGCAATTGACAATTGTCCGACTCACTCCTACATTCATGGACAAGGTGAGTCTTTACTTACTGTCATGTGCAAAAAATTGCATGCTTATTACAGAATTAAAATAAAAGCAGTATTTCATTTTTTACGTTAAAGATGTATTGTCTCATAAATACATTCAGAGTGAACGCCCCCATGTTGGTATGAACGTCACTTAGTTTTCAAATTTCCCGATTGAGCACGAGGAATCTACGATCTACAGTAATAAGAAAATGAGAAACGACATAGGTTAATGTAGAGACAATACACTTTGGACAACATCTTCGAAATATGGTTAGAAAACAATAACTTTTCATCGATGCAGACTCCCAGATAGGTTGTACAAGACGTACGTTCGACACAATCACCACAAATAACCATTCTCTCATTATTTGTTTCAATCAAACCTTTATATTTCATGTTTAAATTTTCAGAGACCATTTCCTTTGATTTTCTTAGGTTAGGAAGCAAGCAGATTTTCTCTCCGCACGTACCCACAACTCTATCGACGAAATTTTGAGTTACCTGGATTTTTGCGATGGGTCTGCTTAGAGATATTGCACGGCACGAGATGGTGGTATTATCAGCATATTTGACAACGGCACAATTTTGAGTCTCAACAAATTTCATCAGTATATATAGTAAACAATAATGCTGAAAGTGGGCCTCCCTGTGGAGACCAATTTTGATTTCTGATGTATCAGAGTACCCTTTTTGTAGTTTTACTTGTCTAAACTATCCTTGTAGAAAGTCCGCCAGCCAGTGAATAAGCCACTATTCTTCAATGAAAGTCACTGATTAAACGATTTGACAAAACTATGTTAAAAGCGCTTGAGAAATCAAGAAACAAGACTTTGGAAACGGTTGTATCTCTCTTAATTAGCCCTGAAACTATACCATGGATAAGAGTAAGTATGGCATTAGTACAAGAAACGCCTTTTTTGTATGCAAATTGGTTTTGATCATCCCTTATAATTATATAATACATTATGTATGGTAGCAGTATTTTCTGCATGCAATTAAACCCGATACTTGAAATATCAGTAGGTCTGTAATCATTTCAGCATTTACTGAAGCTGGTTTACCTATTCTAGATGCAGGTGAAGTTTTCGCATGCTTCCAGACTGATGGAATGGTACTTTGGCAGTTTGGTCGATACTCTTGTTATATATTACAGTAAAGATATCAGCTAACTCATCTGAACAGGGCTTGAATACCCACCATGGGATATTATCAAACCCTGAAGCAATACCATGCTTTACACGGCCAAATTGCTTCCTGACGTCCTCCTGTACTGTATTAGGAATCGTATCAATAGTCATATCAGGTAAATGAAGAGTAATGTCCTTATTTACTGCATTATCAAAGCGTCTAAAGTGTTCACTCAATTCGTAGCCAAAATCTGCAGATATGCCTTCCCCATCATGAATATCAGTTGGATTCCTGATGGATTTCAAGAAGCCCCAGAAAGGCGAAGAAGAGGCTGTCTTTAAAATAATCACTTCTAATCTTGTGAACATGTTTATTGATGGTCCTTTGTATCTTATTCCCCAAGTTTGAGTTTCCAGCCTAGATTGCAATTATTTTATTCATCTCTAAATGTCCGATGCTGTTATCACCAGGCAACCTCATCATCATCTTCGAAATGGGTATGGATTTAGATGGAATACAGACAGTAGTTGTAAACTGAATATAGCTTGAAACCACTTATGTCAATTCATTTAAAGAATCACAAGACTCTGTATAATTTATATACATATATATTTATATATATATATATATATATATATATATATATATATATATATATATATATATATATAAAATATATATATATATATATATATATATATATATACATATATGTATATATATATATATATATATATATATCATTTTTATATATATATATATATATATATTTATATATATCTATATATATATATTAAATATATACATATGTATATATATATGTATATATATATATATATATATATATATATATATATATATATATATATATATATATATATATATATATATATATATATATATATATATATATATATATATATATATATATATATATATATATATATATATATATATATATATATATATATATATATATATATATATATATATATATATATATATATATATATATATGTTGCCCACTAGTCAAGGTATCCAGCTGAGGAGCTGTCAGGATAGAGGAGAGAGGACACACGGAGTAAATATAAAGCTGGCACAGTTTATTCAGTCAGAATATTTGTCACATAAGATATAGCAATTCAATACAATCAAAATCATTTCATGAACATCTTTACCTTCCATCAAACAATCCTCCTCAACATGATTATCCAACATATCACTTAAACAACCCATTCATATGCACACATCATTATGCACAAGCGAACTTATAAACTCACACACAAACGAACCAGCTCACAAACTCACACAATTTGCCAGCAATTACAAGTGACTTTGGTAAAAAAACAATTATACCTACACACAGTAACCATAAAGTAACTGTACTGTAATACTTTACTCTCAGACAAAAATACCCAAAACCTCATGAGTGAATATTTCCTTCTCTCTCTTGGTGGTATGACATCATGAAGATTGACCAATCACAGACTAGTTATAGTTTCCCAATACCTACAACACATACACTGCAACCTATCCCTACATACAACAATGGGCCAACCCAATCTAATATGTTAATGAGCATATCCAGGGACAGGGTACCAAGTTGCACCCTGCATAGAGTCAGTGTTTTGATAGGCTTACCCATTGGTATTACAAAGGATACATACGATATTTAGACAAGTGTGCTCCACTTCTTAGGAGAAAACAGATGAATATGGCCAAAATGCTAAACTATAGCAATTAAAAGTATATGAAAAGTATCTCTACAATATACACTAAAGGTTATAAGACAAAATAATAGGAAAACACCCACCTGTCAGGATAGAGGAGAGGACACACGGAGTAAATATAGAGCTGGCACAGTTTATTCAGTCAGAAGATTTGTGCTGTTTTCTGTCTGGTATCGATGGTAGTCTCGAATGGAACCTTCTATTTAGTGGATAGGGTGTTGAAAATATATACATGAATCCTCTATATTTATCACATTCTCCCCTCTAAAAAGGAATGACGTCCCATTATGACGTCATTAACACTAGAAATAAAATGACAAGGTCACGGCTATTCCTATAGGCTGCCCTCAACTTAACTACCTACTGTGTTACAACATAATGTACATGAACAATAAAACTTGCCCCAATAACATCAGCAAAATGTCGACAAAAACACACACAAAAAAAAATAAAAAAAATCCATTGGTATGAAATACATTGGGGCATAAAACAGATTTGCTCCAAGATCACCAAACTATACAATGTTCAGATGTAGAGTTCAACATGGTCAAATTCGGATCGGTGGTGGTATACTCACTGCTTATCCTTTCCGGCAACTAGACATACAAACAAGTTGATTTAGACTAAACCACTACCCTATGAAAAGTCTAGAAATTCATCAGTCATGATTGGAATAGGAATATATGACAAAGTTAACCATGTGCTGTCTCTCGTGAACAATTGATATCTCAAATACAAATCTCATTTCTGGTGCTTCTTCATACGGATCGTCCTGTGAATCTCACCAGTCAGGGCAGTTATGTTCCCAGATGTGGGGTCCTCACAGCTATATCCTGTATCGACGCATTAGTGCTGGCCAGCCTTTCCTGTCGCACCAGTCTTCTTTTTTTGGTATCATCATCAACAATTATAGTGAACATTCTTACACAGTAAAAGTCTGCTTGAGCTTTCTCATCATAATCAGAAAGCATTGGGTCTGCACGCACGTGTATCAGTTAGTAAACAAGTGGAGTGAAGTGCCCATCATCAAAGTGTGGCTGGTAGTAGGTAGGATGCTGATGTGGTGGTGGGTAAGGCATGTAAGGTTGTCCAAAATAGGTCTGGTGTGGCTGGAACATAGGCAGTGCAAACATGGTATTTACTGAAGGTCTGTCAACAACAGGTGATCCCAACTGGTGGTAGGACAGCATCGAGGGAGGTCGACGAATGCGTGCTCTGCTTTCTTGTGGTGGAATGTTGTTCTGCACATTTGCAACGTTGTTATTCCTGCCAAATGTATCCCCTCTGACTGGTTCCTGTTGATCATTTCTCACAATTTGTCTTGAGATCAGGGGATGAGTATTGATTGGCTCTGAGTTGGGTGGTGTTATTGGGTCGGGGGTGGTTGGTGTTTGCCAAAGTACGGTCTCTCTCCGAGTAGGGTTAGATGGGGGCAGTGGGTGGGACGGTGAGGAAATTGTGCCTCTCACAGCCGGAGGCACATCATTGTAAGCAGGGACATATTCCCTGTACGGTGCTGCAAGATAGATTTCATCATCATCCTTACTTTGTTCATCGGAAGGTTCAGCTACTTCTTGGTGTTCCACACGATCTTTCCTCGTTGGTCTGTCCGTTTTCTGTTGGTCACCTACTCGACAGATGAGATGGTCACAAGGAAGTAAAATATTTCGATGTAAAATTCTGCTCCTTCCCTTCTTGTCTTCTGGAACTACTTCATACACTGGCATGTTCTTTTCTTTCTGACTGGAAACAACATAAACTTTATTTTCCCAGTAAGATCGTATCTTTCCTGTCCCTTTTTCTCCAAGGTTTCGGACCAGAACTCTGTCTCCAACCTCCAAAGTTGTATGCTTCACTCGTTTGTCATAATGAGTCTTTCCCCTTTCTGCATTTTTCTGTTTGGTTTCAGTCGCAATCTTGTATGCTTCTTGCATTCGCTCCTTCCACTTTGCGACATATGCCGGTAACCCGTTTCTTGATGAGTTCACCTGGTGAATATGCTGGAATGCCAAATCGATTGGTAGACGGGGTGTTCTCCCAAACACAAGGAAAAATGGTGAATATCCCGTAGAATCCTTCCTAGTGCAATTGTAAGCATGGACTACTTTGTTGAGATGATCTTTCCAATGGGATTTCTCTGCATCTGTTAGCGTTCTGAGCATCCCCAACAATGTCCTATTCATTCTCTCAACTTGCCCGTTTCCTTGAGGGTGATACGGTGTGGTCCTGGAAGCGGCGGCTCCCGTTAGCCTGTGCAGGTGGTCAAACAGCTTGTTTTGAAACTCCCCACCCTGATCATGGTGTATACGTTTTGGAAAACCAAATCTGAGAACAAAGTCATTGAATAGTCTATCAGCTGCTGTCTTCCCTGATTTGTCTTTAGTGGGATATGCTTGAGTGAAACCAGTGAAATTGTCGGTCACCACCAGGATGTATTCATAACCGCCTGAGCTTCGTTCTAGATGCATGAAATCAATGGATACCAGTTCGAATGGTTGAGTAGTGATGATCGGACACAATGGGGCACAGGTTGGTCTGGCGGGTCGTTTTCTCATGAGGCAAGTGCATTCGTTGTCGATGTAATGCTGAATAGGATATTGCATCCGAGGCCAGAAGAATCTGTCTCTTGTCAGATCTACAACTCTTTCAGAACCCAAATGTCCCATCTGTTCGTGCAATTCCCGGTAGACTAATTTGTGGTACTGTTTTGGTAATACCAGCTGACTACGGGTTTTTGTCTTCCGTAACAGTACCCCGTCTTGATTACTTGCAATTTATTCCAATCACGCAATAGGATCTTTGTATCTTTGGAAAGGGTACGGCTTTCTTCTTTACTGGGTCTCTGGTTCTTTTGTTTAGACTGCAGTATTGGCGCTATAGTGGGGTCTTTCATTTGTACCAACCTGATGTCATCAAGTGGGATGGCTTGTAGTGACCCATTCCTCGGTCAACGTCCTCATCTGGATGCTCAGTCACATTTATTGCTCCTACCCAAGTTACTTCTCCTGCCCTGCATGATTCAAGTCCCTGGACAACAGCTGACATTGCACCTGGTGAAACACTTTCAGTACAGAGGTCCATGTAATCCTGCATCTCTAAGGGTAATCTGGAGAGTGAGTCCGCATCACCATTTGCTTTCCCGGGACGGTACTTGATACAAAACGATAATCTGACAATTCTGCTACCCATCGATGGCCCGTTGCATTTAACTTCGCCGTTGTCATCACGTATGTGAGGGGATTATTGTCGGTGTATACAGTAAAGTGTGGCGCATAGTAAAGGTAGTCATGAAACTTCTCCGTTACAGCCCACTTCAATGCCAGAAACTCTAATTTTCCAGAATGTAAATGGTAGTTCTTCTCTCTGCTGGTGAGAGGGTTCTGGATCCATATGCAATCACACGCATCTTGCCCTTTTGACGCTGGTAGAGGACTGCACCTAGTCCGTCGGCGGAAAACATCTGTGTGCACAATATACCCGTCTGTAAAGTCTGGATATGCCATGATTGGTGGATTGGCAATCTGGTCGATCAGTTTGTTGACAATAATTTGGTGTTCTTCATTCCATTGAATCAGGTGGCTTGAAGGTAGTTGACTCCGGTTCGTGTTCTTTCTATTGTTGCTAGGAGTATTCTTACTCTGCCCTAAGGATAGCAAAGCATAAAGAGGTTTCGCTAACCTGGAAAAATTTGGTATGTCCCTTCGATAGTAGCCCAATAGTCCCAAAAGTTTTCTCAGTTCTCCTACGTTTCTTGGTTTCTTTTCTTTAAGGGAAATAACTGCTTCAACGTCCTTCGGGTCCAAGTGGTGCCCATTTTCAGTCACAATTCTCCCCAAATACCTGACTTCCTTCTGGAAGAGGGAGCATTTCTCTGGCTTCAACTTGACACCACTGCCTTTAATCGCTGAAGGACTTGTTTCAGAGCTTCCACATGGTCCTCAAAGGATTTCGCAAAAACCAGCACATCGTCAAGGTACACCACACAGAGATCAGTAGTCAGTCCTTCGAGGCAAACCTCCATACATCTCTGGAAAACGGCCGGTGCATTTGTCAACCCGAACGGGATGCGTGTCCATTCATAAAGCCCCAGGGTGTGACAAAGGCGGTCATTGGTCTGCTTTCTTCAGTTAGAAAACCTTGGTGATATGCTTTTCCTTGATCCAAGGTGCTGAACCATCTCATTCCCCCTAGTGTGTCTAATACGTCACGGATCTTTGGGATTGGCTGTCTGTCTGGTATTGTTTTCTGGTTCAGTTGCCGATAATCAATGCACAGTCTCAGTGTACCATCTTTTTTTCGCACACAGACGATCGGAGATGAATAAGATGAATTGGAACGAGCTATCCATCCTTTATTAATCAAATCCAGCAAATAGTCTCTGACTTCTTGGTACAAAGGTTTTGGGATGGAAATATAGCTCTTCTTTACAGGTTTTTCATCCGCTAGGTGTATCTTCATTTGCAATTGGTCAATGCAACCTATGTCGTGTTCATCTTTCGAAAATGCATCGCACTGATCTTTCAGCATATTCTTCACAATCCTTTGTTGGTAATCATCGAGATGACTTATGTCGACCGGGGGTAACCAGTTATCTCGACTTTGACGGACATTTTTACTTTCTGAACACTCACCACTGGATTGGATAGTCTTCACTGTTGAAATATGTTCCCTTTCTTCTGCATTCTCTCTTTTCTCGTTGTGATTGATGGTTGGTAGGACTGACGAAACAGATTCCAATCTTCCCACTACCAATCTGTTTGGAAGTTTAATATCGTGTTTGCCAGGGTTGTGTACTGAAATATTGATTCGACAGGAGGATCCGCGAGGAACTTTGACAAGGCATGGGTCAACATACAAGTCTTCGAACCAACCATTGAGAACATCTGGTTCAAAGATAGCGATGTTATTTTCCTTCACTTCCCTCGGATGCACTCTTCATGATATCTTTGTATCGCTACCGGCAGGAATAATCACATCTCTTTACCCAGTCGAACTTCACAGCAAAAACCACATCTGAGTAACTGATAGCATTAAGAAGAGCTTTCCATTGACTCCTGAAATGCTTGTTCTAGCCGTGTATGGGTGGCAGACTGGTTCTTGTCGACGTCACCCACTACCTCTTGAATAACATTATATCCGACTATGGGTAGTTCAAGGTCCTCATCTGTGACAAGAAATGGTACTTCCACTTTCCGTTTGTCCTCTTTCTCATTCGGTAGGGAAAAACTCAACTGAATCCATCCTTGATAGGGCATTTCCACCCCATTAGCCATCTTTAGTGCCAATCCTCCAGGCAAAAGTTCTTCAACTGGCTTCATCTTTAGTGCTGGATACTTCTTGCATATCCACGACTTTGACACAATCGATACCTGAGCTCCAGTGTCCCACAATACAACTGTTGGATTTCCATTTATGCAACAATGAATCGTACATTTCTCTCCAACTAATTTTGCAAGTTGCCTGTGTTTCTTTGTCTTTAAGCCATTGCTTGTAGCCATTTGAAGATTTTGTCTGGGGGCTGTCTTTTTTATCTGGGACTTTCTTAACATGCTTGCGGTCTCTCCACGTCCCTCTGGCTGGACCGCATACCGTTTCCCGACCCTCTCACATTGCTGCAGCCTATAGCCCGGTGTCCCAACTCACCACATTTGAAGCAGTGTCGACATGTTGCTCCTTCTCCCTTTTCTCTGCATTGCACACAACCTCGGAGGGGCGGTTTCACGATTTCCTCTGCTCTGATATCTGTCTGAATTTGTCAAGGTCTCTTGGATGGCTGTCATTTGAGCTTTCAGTTCTCTCACGTCAGCAAATAGAATACTTTCTTTCTTTTCCAGTTTTGGTTTGACCTCTTCCTTCACCTCTGTCTCTTCTTTCACTTCTGTCTGTATTTGGTTTACTTTCATATTTCTGCCCTTCGCACCCAACTTATTCTGCCTTTCCTTTTCATGGACTGCAGCAGCATTTACAGACTCGAGAAGAATTTCATCTTTAACCTCTCCTTGTAATACTGTCCTCAACTCAAATTTAATGGAATCACTTAGAAAGCCAGTCCTAAGGGAGTGCAAAACATATTTTGGACCAGACCTGGATCGTAACATACCTCCGAGCCTGCCTCCTGTGATGCAAACAGAACCTTCTGCTTTATGTCCAAGGCCCTCATGATAAATTCCTGTGGGGTTTCCCTGAGTTCTTGTACTAATCTGGACAGTTCATGATATAGTTCCGTTGCGCCCCTTTCCTGGAAGTGGGACCGAATTATTTGCCTCAAACCGGCAGAGTTATACCTCGTCTTCCTTCTAGGTAGCTCCTCAACCGCAGACCTGGGGTCACGGTTCTCACGACAGCTTCCACAATTTCGTCATCTCTGACCCTTTCTTTTTCCAGTTTCAATTTGGTGGATAAGACTGGAATACGAGAGACATCCCTTTGGTGTTGCTCACCAATACTTCCGCTTATCCGAAATTCACGGCGAAGGGTACCCAGATGAGCCGAATTCTCGGGGTGTACTATCTGGGTAACAGGCTTGGTGTTAATGAGGGCGTTTAAATTTTCCTCCATAATTCTCATTTGATCCATAAGATTTTAATTGTCTGTCCCCTTAAATCTGATGTCATTTCCATGGGATTATCTTTCTTATTCTGTTCATCGTCTGAAAGTATTATTTCCGACTTTGGACTTAATGTCTCTTTCACAATTCCCAAAATTTCAGTCCCCTTTTCAGGATCATCTTCTAATTCTTCAAGTTTTGCACTTACTTCCTTGATCAGTCCCCGCTTTGTTTTTCCTGATAAGTCTTCTTCATTTACCTCTACAATCCTCCCTATCTCCTTCAGCTTCTCCTCGTTTTGGGCATATAGCATACCCTGCACGTCAGTTAGGATTACCTCGAATTCGTCAGTGGCCATTCTGCGTTGTTTGATCGGCTTTGTTAATTGCTTTGTCAAACCTAGCTCTGCTACCAATTTTGTTGCCCACTAGTCAAGGTATCCAGCTGAGGGAGCTGTCAGGATAGAGGAGAGAGGACACACGGAGTAAATATAAAGCTGGCACAGTTTATTCAGTCAGAATATTTGTCACATAAGATATAGCAATTCAATACAATCAAAATCATTTCATGAACATCTTTACCTTCCATCAAACAATCCTCCTCAACATGATTATCCAACATATCACTTAAACAACCCATTCATATGCACACATCATTATGCACAAGCGAACTTATAAACTCACACACAAACGAACCAGCTCACAAACTCACACAATTTGCCAGCAATTACAAGTGACTTTGGTAAAAAACAATTATACCTACACACAGTAACCATAAAGTAACTGTACTGTAATACTTTACTCTCAGACAAAAATACCCAAAACCTCATGAGTGAATATTTCCTTCTCTCTCTTGGTGGTATGACATCATGAAGATTGACCAATCACAGACTAGTTATAGTTTCCCAATACCTACAACACATACACTGCAACCTATCCCTACATACAACAATGGGCCAACCCAATCTAATATGTTAATGAGCATATCCAGGGACAGGGTACCAAGTTGCACCCTGCATAGAGTCAGTGTTTTGATAGGCTTACCCATTGGTATTACAAAGGATACATACGATATTTAGACAAGTGTGCTCCACTTCTTAGGAGAAAACAGATGAATATGGCCAAAATGCTAAACTATAGCAATTAAAAAGTATATGAAAAGTATCTCTACAATATACACTAAAGGTTATAAGACAAAATAATAGGAAAACACCCACCTGTCAGGATAGAGGAGAGAGGACACACGGAGTAAATATAGAGCTGGCACAGTTTATTCAGTCAGAATATTTGTGCTGTTTTTTTCTATCTGGTATCGATGGTAGTCTCAATGGAACCTTCTATTTAGTGGATAGGGTGTTGAAAATATATACATGAATCCTCTATATTTATCACATATATATATATATATATATATATATATATATATATATATATATATACATATATATATTTACATATATATATATATATATATATATATATATTTACATATACATATGTGTGTGTGTGTGTGTGTGTGTGTGTGTGCGCGCAAAGGGTCTCTCTGAACAGCTGAAGTCAAAGTCAAGTTATATGTCACATACCGGTAAATGTTGACGAATGAAAATATGAAGCCATTCAAAAATTTCAACTTAGACCCTTATGGTACTGCAGTTTAATAAAATAGCAGTGGCGTCAACAAGATTTTTCTGCAGGTGCAAAATTTTGTTTAATAGAATAGAGAAAATATAGTTCAAAAGATATAGTGGAAGATGTTTTTTGATCATTTTTATAGCAGCACTATCAAAAATTTTACCTCTATTTTTCAACCATGTACCTGTATTTCAACACTTGTTCAAAACTTATGAACAGCGGGCAATTTCTTTGTCCTCTTTTGCTATATACGCTACCCATGTAATAGTATAGTCTAGTGGTAATGAATTCCTGTACACTTCCTGTACACGGTTGAACGGATTATCGATATTAAAATCAGGCACTCAAAGGATGCAGTGCAAGTCGGAGGAAAGATTTGTGGCGGTCTCGAAGCCGAGTCCCAAGGGGCACCAGTCACTGCAAAATGGGACTATACATTACTGAACTCGCCCCTTGAACAGAAGTCCGATTTTCTGCCCCTCGTTTTGCTGCTGTACGGGGAGAAAGTTTTAATGTTGGAATGCTGCTCTTGATATTTCTTAACTTCGAAATGAATTTACGTGGAAATACGACATATAGCATCAATCTTGATGTTCAAGGGTTGAATCTTTTAACAATTTGTCCAAATAAAACAAAATTCACATATTTCACACCTTTAGAGGGCAAATTTTGTTAAAACGCGAAGTGGAACAATTTGGAAATAAACTGGAAATTGCAAACCGCCACATGCGATTACTGAAATGCCACAGTTTTTTTTTTGTATTTGAATAACATCAATATGTGCTATGTCTGTGGAGTTTTTGGCATAAAGAAACTTGTAAAGTGTATTTCTTGTATATTCATAAGTAACCAATGTTTAATTTCATTGAGTCATATTCATATTCAAAGAAGCATGTGTTTGCTTTACATAAGTACGCTCGATGGTGTATAACTCCCGACCTCCAGACACAAAGAGTCCTTACGCGTAAATTGCACTATTAAATGGAAATGACGTTAACCGCAGGAATGTTAATTGCAATGGTGTCAAGGGGAGCAGGTTACGCTAATGGTCGGTAAGATTTTGAAAGTCACTCAGAATTACGCTGCTGAAAGTGGTGCTATTCTTACGATATCTGCACCAAATGAAATAATTAAACTAGTTTTTATGGTATAATTGATCCAAGTAAGAACTCCTTGATGTTCATATATTTAGTTTTTATAAAATTACAGCATTTTTGTTGAGTTGTCTTAACTACCTGTGTGGCCGAATAATTGCGTAATACCTTTTCAACTCGTTAAGAGAGTGTCCTTTAAACTAGATGAAAATGACACTGGTAGTTTCATCCCGTCCATGTTTCAAGGGGCGCTTTCTTCAAATGCTGAGAGTCTTCAAACGTAACTGCTAACCAGTATCCATCTGGACCTTTTAGCACATTTTCTGGGTCTTCTTAACTTTTCGAGAGCTGTTGGGTGAGTTGGGAGGGGGGGGGGGGTCGATCGACCCCTGGCTACACTTCTTCACATACATGATTTCTGAACAATTTAGCCACTGCACCTCGCGTCGATGGCAGAAAACTCATTATCACGCCAGGCTTGCTCTGTACGCCATGGGTCGAACATACACTACTGGATTGAGTGATAGGATAAGCTTGAAAAACACCGTATGATATATTTATACAGTAAAAACGCATATGGACAATGTTTGAGATTATAAGTTAACCACTTTATTATACCAATTGAATATAATCTCTCGTTTATAGTTCAAAATGTATAACTATGTATAGGCCCAGGTTATTTGATCGATGTTTCTGACAATTTGTGTTCATGTGGAATTACAATTTGACCAAATATTTGTGTTCTCTTTTGTTCCCTCAAGTTTTGCTTCTTCACAGCCTCGCAGCCATCATAGTCCGGGAAACCTAAAGGAGGTAGACAATAAATATTGTGTGCCCCTTATTCCTCTGAAAAGGATAGTATATAGTGTACGTTGGACTAAAAAGGTTATTCAATATCCCCATTTTCATTATCCCCATTTTCACGCCTCTTCTGTATCAGTAATGTAAATGATGAAAGTACAATGCAACAAACACCTGACAATGTCCACCAATCAGGAATATCGTGAAGGAATACAATTTGTAAAACGTAAGATAATATGATTTCATTTGCCAATATAATTAATACATGACCCGCTGTCTCGTGACGAAGTGCGAATGACCCAAAAATATTCCCAACTGAATAAAACAAGCCAACAGCTAATAGCAGCAGTCTGTCATATATGCACGAAGGATAGGCCCATGCCTGAAATCCGGTTAGGATGACAAAGAGCAGAATCGTTCCAAGACATCCGGTGTAAAAAATAACCATAAATGCACTCACTTTTAAGAAAGCTGTTAATTGGCGAGTGGCAACATTACACAGAGCGAATAAAACAGCAGCGATGAGAGAAAACAGCACACCTAGAGCATTGTTAAGGACAACTTTATTTGTACCGAATAAAAATGGAGGTTTGGCAATCAAGGTTATTCCACACAATGTAAATAGGGATAATAGGATGTCACATGGTCCAAAACTTTCTTTGAAAAATAACCAACCCAGCCAACCTCCGATTAAAATAGAAGTGTATAAAATAGCGGATGCATTTCCAATACTTGTGTAATAAAATCCATAGAAAACGAAGATGTTAAAAGCGACTCCGAAAATGGCATTCAATACCAGATACCTTGTTGTTTTCCATTCATATACAAATTGAATACGTTGTTGTATAATGATAGGCAATGGAAGTATAACGTAGGTAACACAACTGGCAAATATAGTCTCCAATGGACCGACTGCATGGCAACTTAGATTGACAAATAAATTGGAAATAGCTAAAGAGATGCTTGCTATTATTGCATATAATATTCCTCTTCGTCGTTTTATACACTTCATAATTATTTCCGCAGCATGAGATTAATCTGTCTTGATGATTATCCCGTTGTAAATATATGTCAGCGAACATTCGTGAAACCCAGCAATGATGAAGCTCAAGCTATCAATTAAATCGAGTGTACACAAAATTACAATGCCGGGGTCGTCGCCTGCGTATTCGGTTATGATAGTAACAATGCTATCACGAAACAAGACAATGTCTACGGCCTTTGATAACCAGCTGTGGTGCACTGGCAAAGGTAGTTCTTTGTTTAAATCACCCACAATATTGTTCCATTCTCGTCAGCAGGTAGTGTTTACCATCAACTTTAACATTATAATTTCACTCTTATCAGCTTATTATCATTCAGAATCAGAGTTACGCATAGTGCCTGGGTAATGGAATCTCAAAAGGGCAATTTTGATACGTACTACATGTACTACTGTTTTGATACGTACCACTACTGATTTGACACGCATGATGTTGATTTTGTTCTTAAACTTTTGCAAGACCGTATTTTCAGTTCATGGAGCTATTAATAGTGCCTTGTTCAGATGAAATAAATTAATAGGGCTGAACACAGTTGATTAAACTTCCTATTGAATTGTTTATTCATCATGCCTGAAGCTACAAAGCAGTTGAATCCGGAACTAGTTTTCTAGTATCAGTTACAGTTCAGTGCTCAGACCAGGTGTGGTCTCACAAGGCCAGTGTTGTTGATGTAAATTTGACATCTCTCTGAGAACAATACATATTTTCAACAGGTTAGATCAGGGAAGTGCCTTGCCTAAATGGCACTTCCCTGGTTAGATATTGTGTGTTGTGTACGCAGAGGTTATCTCTGCAAATACTGGAATTAGTGGAATATATGGTTTATACAGGGAATTGTATAGCAGTCAAAAAGTTCTCACTTCTCTGCAATGCATAAATATGTGAAGAACATAATGAAGTGTTAGATAAAGGAATGGGTTTTGAATGAAGACTACAAATAGTTATGTTGCTCTCAAACCATTAATCAATTGATAAATTGAAATGGCAATTAATTTTCTTTTGGTTATTCGATTTTGTGGAATATTTTTATGTAAAATATCCATTATAACAATTTAGGATACCTCTTTTCATTCAGTTTGATAAAATCCTTTCAAATTTTGCATGCTAAAATTGTTCTCATCATATTTCTAAAAGCAATGTTTTTATTTTCTTATCCTTCATGTCTTTTATTTTTATGATCAGCATCCAATTATACTCAATTTAAAGTATGTCTTCTTCGAAATTGAGCATGTTAATCAGTGATGTCACTAAAGGACCATGTACGGAGGAGTGGGGAAGGGGACAGTGGGGAATTGTCAAAGCTAAGGCTTACTCCAGATCTCAGCCAGAGTTTTGTTATAATTTCACTACAAATCATAGACAAATTAAATGGTGGTAGAGCAGTTGTTTGGTGGGAAAGAGGGGTGGGTAAGGACCTTGTCACTCTGAAGTACATCCATCCATTGGCATAGTTAAAGGGGGACCAGGGGCGCAATCATCTCTGTCTTAGAAATTTTCAGAAGACTGCCGATTCTAATGTGAAAAATTTAAACAAAGTATGCTTTTCCCAAAGTTTTTTCTCAAATATCTTACTTTTCCGAGATTCAAAATCTCTGAATTTTTGCCAAATTTATCTGAATTCTTCTCAATTTTTAAGGTTTTTCCTCAAAATATCTTACTTTTCCCTCAAAATGTCAGAAGTTTTGTTTGAAATATCTCACTTTTTCCTCAAAATCTCTGAATTCTTCGTTCAATATATCAAAAATTGTTCTCATTAAAAAAGAATTTTTGCTCACTATTTCCTATTTTCCCTCAAAATATCCAGTTAAAAAAATAAATTAATTAACAATGGAGGAGGGAGGGGGGAGGGGGTGGGGAGGGGTGATGTTCACTTGGAGTCTGAATTTTTATGCTTTTGTCCCCCCGCAAAAATTCATTGGAACCATCTCTCTTATAATGGAACATGATAAAAAATGTTATTTTAAAGGTAAAGCATATAGTAAACCCCTCTTTGATAAAATAAACTTTAACCCAAAGTATTAGATATGGAAAGTGGAGGACAAAATGCAAGTAAACATTTCTCCAATTAATGAATTCGTCTCACTACCTTTATATCTGACATCGACTATCAACAATATTAAAAGATTTGTCGGTAATTCAAATTTCTTGTTCTTAAAATCTCCCATCCTCTTATTCAGGTGTGTAATCTTTTTATGAATGATTTCTTTAGCATTTTATGTTTCATCACTTAATTTCAAGAATCAACGTATAAAACTTTAACGAGAGTCAAAACTTAAGATTTGCTACATGAGAGGTTCATCAGGGGTTTTAAGTAAGCTTTTCCTATTAGCCCACATCTCTACTTCCAGTTTATCGCATTTTGTTTGCAAGCTAACATTAATGTTATCATTATTATCTTATGTCATTAGATATTAACATTATTAACATTATCTATTAATTTTTTATTATTATTATAAAAACTATTATTTATCAACTAATTGAACTTTTAATCATTATTATTTTATGATTATTTGGTCATTATTTTTGATGCCTTATTAAATTATTATTATTATAATTATTATTATTATTATTATTATTAGTATTATTATTATTATTATTATTATTATCATTATAATTATTATTATCTATTATTATTATTATTAATTTATTATTATTATTATTATTATTATTATTATTATTATTATTATTATTATTATTATTATTATTATTATTATTATTATTATTATTATTATTATTATTTATTATTATTAATATTATTATTATTATTATTATTATTAATATTATTATTATTATTATTATTATTATTATTATTATTATTATTATTATTATTATTATTATTATTATTATTATTATTATTATTATTATTATTATATATTATTATTATTATTATTATTATTATTATTATTATTATTATTATATTATTATTATTATTATTATTATTATTATTATTCTTATTATTATTATTATTATGTATAAATTATATGTCTTGATTCGACCCACAAGCTGTAAATTTCAACTAAATTAATCTCTTATACTGTTGTGAATTACTATATTTTTCATAAACATAAGTTCCGTTGTTTATTGTCTGTAATAGCATTATTGTACTCCCAGAACAAAGACTAGATGAAATAATAGACAATGGCAACACTGCCACCTTTGAATTACATTTGAAGTGCATTCCTTCTCAATGCTGAACAATCGCAACAGTTGCAAAAGATGTTTCACGGTATGGACATCATTAGTGACTTTGTACAATTATGTAAAAGCTTAAAAGAAACAAATACTTTGGTCTAGTGGTCATATCATGACATTGCTAAGTTAGATGTAGTAGGAAATTTCCCGAAAATTGGGGAACATGGCCCAAAAGTGAACAAAATTTTCAACAATTTGTCAATAAATTCTGAGGAAAGGGCTCGAAACTTCAAGAAAATCCATTAAAATTGCACACACATGACTGAAATTTTCCTAAAATAACAAACAATGCTCCGAAGTTTGAAGAAAAGTGCCCCAAAATGAAAAAAATTCACAGAAAAAGAAAGAAATTTCCCAAAGATTGAGGAAAATGGCCTAAAAATGAAGCAACTTTTTTAATAATTGATGATAATACTACCCTAAAAATGGACAAAATTAGTAGCAATATCAGTCATGAAACTTAATGACAATCCCCTTCTTCCGAGAGACTACCTTCCCCCTCCCTTCCCCACCCACCCTTTGCTTTAAAAATTGCTCCTCCATGTATTTTCACTGTCAGGGCTTTAACCTTGGACTATTAGCTGCAGTTTTCTGTTGTGCATAATTTTTTCCTACTGCTATCGTTGTATAATTTCATACAATTATAATATACTATAGCATAAACTCGCAACGCCTTAAAAGTTTGACTTGTGACTTGACTTGACTGGCCAAAAAAATGACTTGTGACTTGACTTGACTTGCGGCAAGCAAATGACTTGTGACTTGACTTGCGAGCAAATGACTTGTGACTTGACTTGCGAGCAAATGACTTGTGACTTGACTTGCGAGCAAATGACTTGTGACTTTACTTGACTTGCAGCAAGCAAATGACTTGTGACTTGACTTGACTTGCTAACAAGTGACTTGACATGACCTACAAAAGATTACTTAACATAACATAACAAGTTTACGGGCTAAGAGGGTTAGTCATTCCATAAAAAGCCCAAACTAATACCACTACCACCAAAAAAAAAATCAAAGACGCCTAGAGTTAGTTAAGAACTTATCAATGTTGACAATAAAATTGTGAACAGATTTGGAGCTAACAACCCACTCAGGTAAACCATTACACTCATTAACAACTTTTTGCGAAAAACTAAAACGCCGAATATCTATCCGTGAGAACTCTTTGGTCAACTTCAAACTGTTATCACGTGTTACATGAGGATTAGCTGAAACGTGCAAGAAATAACAGAATGTCAAAGTCAATATCGCCACGTGCTTTTCTTATCTCAAGCGTGGTCAAACCAAGAATTCGCAACCTAGATTCATAAGAGAGATTCCTTACTTCGGGAATAAGCTTCTCGTGGCTCTTTGCTGAACCTGCTCCAAAATAAACTTATCCTTTTCATAAAAGGGATTCAAAGCCTGAATAGCATACTCAAGGTGAGGCCTGACTAACTGCTTATACAAATTAAGAACAACCTCTCTCCCAAGAAAACGAAATTCTTTCTAATCAAACCAAGCATCCCATTTACCCTTGCAGCTGTTAAAGCACACTGTTTAGAAGGCTTTATATTGCTAGTAATGACAACACCTAGATCTCTTTCTTGACTGCAAGTTGATCAACACAACTAAGAATTGAACCATTCATGTAGTTTGTTTGTTTGTTTGTTTGTTTGTTTGTTTGATGAGGTCTTAGCGGCACCACGACAACGAGGGTCAAATTGTGCTTGAGAGGTTAGATCATTCTAGAGGTAGGAAGGAAGGGAAACAGGGGAGAATGAGAAAAATTCAAAAACAAAAGTCAGAAAGCTGTGATCGACAGAGGAGTTGCATGAGTGAAACAAAACAAAGTAGAGAGGGGGTGGAAGAGGAGAATTAAATATGTTTGTAAAGGGAAGCATGATGAAGGAAAGAGATAATTTTATTCTGGAGGATTATTAATCAAAAACCAAATTGTTTTGACCAAAATGAATGACTTTGCATTTATCAACATTGAATGACATCTGCCATGTTTGGGACCAGAAACTAACTTATCCAGATCAGTTTGCAAAAGTGAAGAATACCTAACATCTTGGTCACAACTCTGTCAAGGGGCTCTCCTGGACCCCCCCCCCCTTCCTTCTTCCCCACTCCACCCCTCTCCCTGCAGGACCCTACGATTTTTCATTTACGTTAATGAACTTGTTTTTGATTTTAATCCATTTTGGGGCATCAAAAACAAGAAATATTCTGACTTTTGGCTAAGCCCCATGAACCTCTACACAATTCTCTTAAATTTTCAAGAAAAATTTCTCCTCTTTTGCCTGGTTAGAAGTGGTAACCATGTAATGCTTATCTAACAATCTTAAGTTGATTTTAATATGAAAAATTAAAATTGTCATCTTATCATCATTAAATCTTATTAAAAATTAATACACCGACGTAGCGCCTGCGTATGTGTAACACACGTGCATGCAGTTAGTACGTGTACATACAGGTGACAGGTCACTGCAAGCGTGTATGTACCTGCCACCTACTTTGTAATTACCGCCACCTACATCGTATGTACTGTCACCTACGTCGTATGTACTGTCACCTACATCGTATGTACTGTCACCTACATCGCATGTACTGTCATCTACATCGTTTGTACTGCCACATACATCGTATGTACTGCCACCTACATCGTATGTACTGCCACCTACATCGTATGTACTGCCACCTACATCGTATGTACTGCCACCTACATCGTATGTACTGCCACCTTCATTGTATGTACTGCCACCTACATCGTATGTACTGCCACCTACATCGTGTGTACTGCCACCTACATCGTATGTACTGCCACCTACATCGTATGTACTGCCACCTACATCGTATGTACTGCCACCTACATCGTATGTACGTCACCTGTATATACTGCCACCTACATCGTATGTACTGCCACCTACATCGTATGTACTGCCACCTACATTGTATGTACAGCCACCTACATCGTATGTACTGCCACCTACATCGTATGTACTGCCACCTACATCGTATATACTGCTACCTACAGCGTATGTCCTGCCACCTACATCGTATATACTGCCACCTAAATCGTATGTACTGCCACCTACATCGTATCTTATAGTTATACTAACTTAATTGTTTATTTTCTTAAAATAAAAATAATAAAAACTTCCCCAAATCGTGAAAATATAAATGGGACAAAAATTAGATTTTTGATTGAGGAGGGAGGTTGAGGTTTTTCCTACGCTATTGAATTGTACTGTTTAGGACTCAGAACATTTATCCCAAACAATGTGAAAATAAAATAAGGGGTCCTTTGAATTCAGGGGTGTCGGAAGGAACTCAAGCAAGCGGTAGAAATCAACTTTTTTTGACAGTTATTGAGTTTCACTTTTCATTTTCAAAAAGTTACTTTTGTCAGTTTTCGAAAAAAGTGTGGAGGGAAGAGTCATTGGCCGGTTTCCACACACATGGTTTGAGTATAGCGGGATTTGGCATTCAGGGGGAATCCTGGACTTTTGGTGTAATAAGAAAATATACCAAAACTTGGAGCTTCATATTCATAAAGATCGAAGGAGGCCGCCATTTTAACTTGTGATGACCTTATATCAATGGGATTTTTACTAAGAGAACGGTAGTATCTGTGTAAAGTAACCCCGGCGACTTGTCAACGAAAGTCTTTTTGTTATTTCATCGCGAAGTCCACCATGAAATTAAAAAGTTTGCGGTCAAATCTAATGAATAGTCATTTGATATCGGTTTTTCTTTTCAAAAATACCCCCGCGTTCTCATTAAAAATCCCTATTGACTTAATGTTAGTGCAAGTCACGGTATCAGCGATATTTAATCCAACACAGAATCATGTGTCGAGAGGGCTATTTAAAAGGCCCGGCGACTTGCCAACTAAAATCTTTTTGTTATTTTATCGCAAAGTCGACAATGAAATTGAAAAGTCCGCGGTCAAATCTAATGAATATTCATTTAATATCGGTTTTTCCTTTCAAAAATACATCCTGCGTTCTCATTAAAAATCTTTATTGACTTAATGTTATCATTATAATTAAAATGGCGGCCTTCATGAATCTTAATGAATACGAAGTTCCAAATTTTAGGTATTTATTATTACACCGAAAGTCCAGGATTCTCCCCTACTGTTTAGGGGAGCAAAGTGACACTTGCCCCATCCCAACTTGTTTCCAAATGAATACTTTTGTGTGGTGATGTTTTGTATGTTAGCGTGATTTTGCAATGTCCTTCCCCCACTCTTGACTTCCCCCATTTTCGGTATGAAATCCCGCCTATGGGTTTGAGATTGGGGAACCAGGACCAATGTTGGCAATTGCAAATTGGGCAAAATATGTTAAACGTCTACTTTTAAAAATCATTGCTTAGAAAATTATTGGGGGCCATGCCCCTACCACCACGGCCCTCGATGTCGGGCCCTGGTAAATGACATGCTTTAACTGTGTCAAATAAATACTAACTGTATGTAACAACTTCTAGGTACTATTGGGATTTGGGAGAGTAAATTTTTGTTTGTTTTCAAGCTTCAAAATAATTTCATATTACCTTTAAAAGGGCACATTCTTCCCCTTCCATCCCCAACTTTCAAAACTCTAGGACAAGGGGCAGTGGCCCCTTGCCACCGACATCGCTGTTCGAATGGTTAAGGAGGCTTTCGCATTTTCTCAGTTGCATAAAATCAATTTAGCTCAGTGTATCATGCAGTAAATAGACAAGATTCAAAATAAAGCCTGCAGAATCCAAATTCACACTCAAGTCTTCAGTGAGTCAGTGGCAAGAACCACATTGTTTTCCCCAGACAAATTACAGGTGCCCCACCTTTACAATTTTGTTAGCTTGCACATAACAACTTGTTGTGTTACTTTCTTCAACTGTTAACAAAAAGAACAGTAATAATAAAGGGACTTTTGTTTTAAATATTTGAAAGAAAACTTAGTTTTATCACTGTAAACGGGCACTTTGTAACTTGGCAAATTAAGAAGGTGGAGGAGGGTTCGTCAGTCTATGACATATGAATGGGTATACATCACAAGTTTGCTCTGGGCCCCATTTCAAAGATGGCTTTACTAATTAATACAAATGGGGTGATTCGCATACCCAACGAAGGAACATTCTAAGTGTTTACAAAATTATAAGCGGGGAAAATAAAAGATGGCAGTATGCTTTTTTTTTCAGTATGAAAACTTCCAATGTAGGTTACTTGACCCTAGTTAACGTAACTTTGGAAAAAAGTATACCATACTGCCCCCGGTTCCGCCACCTCTGATTCCAGTAAATTAGTAAAATGCCTGTAAGTTTATTCACTCAAGGGCAAGGAGGTACTTGCCCCTCCTTTCCCAGTAGTTTCAACATGCATAGGATCCTCCAACCCCCAACCCCGCCCCCTTACGCCCACACATAGTTTTCCATATTTCCATCTCTTTTGTGTGGTGATTTTTGTTCGCATTTTAAGGTGATTTCATACATTTGACGCTTGACAACTCAGGCCCCTCAGCTGTTACCCAAAAAAGCTTTCATTTCATGAAGTGACAAAAATGCGTCATTGATAACTTGCTAATTGCAATGGCGTTACTATGAATTTTTGGTAAGGGCATCTTGGATCACGAGTCAGTACTGGCGAATATCATGATGCAAGATTTAAAAACAAAATGAAATTTTATGATTAAAAAAAGTTTTTTTCCAGAAAAAATGTTTTGTTGCTTGGTGAGTTTAACAGCACCACAACAGCAATGGTCGAATTTTGCCAGAGAGGTTAGATTATGTCAAAGGAGAGGTTTAGGAGATAACATGGTGAGCAGGAGATTACTTATAAACAAAATCAAAACTAATTGATAGAAAGCTTTATCGCAACACTAATGTAAAACCCCACACTTACAAAAGCTTACATTGTAGGAGTGACCCTCAACCCCACTTTTCAAATGTGAAAGACCTCAAAATTCTGGTAAAATTGTTCAATGACAATCAGCCAAAGAGGGCACATAAAGCATGCAAAGCAAATATATATATTATTTGTTATACACTTCGCTCCCACAAAACTTAAATAGTCAGTCCATTTTTGTCCTAACAAGTTTTGCGATTTCACAATTTGTTATCTTTTTAACCTTTTGCTTAACCCTCCTGCTGATTTTATTCGTGAACTCAACTCGATTCTTTATCAGTTTTATTTAGAACGGCAAACCGGATCAATTTAAACGCTCCGTTTTAAATCATGATAAATGTAATGGTTGACTCCATATGGTCGGTATCGTCAACTTTATTAAAAGTCCCAAGTCCTCTTGGTAAAACTTTATTGTAGTGATAATTTTGCGCCCTGGAAATCAATTTTAGATTTTTATTCATCTCCTTTGGGGTAGATTTATGTTTAGGTGCAATCTTAAGAAAAACGATTTTTTTTTCTATATCAAATATTTTTATCAAATAAGATGTGTGAGGCTTTGGCTGATTTTAATTTCTGTGAACCTGTGAACCGTTATAAGAATTAAATGATTCTCAATAGTTACAATTGACAACCGTCAATTCTGTTATGTCAATTTGTTAGATAAAAAATGTTATGTAAAGAAATTCTTTGATACCGATGGTGAACCTGTTTCGAATTGTAATTTTGTTAGTAACTTTGGCATTACAAACCTGCCTTTCACTGTATGTTTTGGCATTTTATCAGCTATTTCATATCACTGGCATTTAAACTTGGGGGCTCTTGATTCTTTTTCTTGTAATTCTGTACGTTTTACTCATTGTATGTCCGCCTTCACAATTACTAAAGTTGTCTACAAGAGCTTGATGCATCAGTATTCCGTAACACCATCTGCGATAAAGCACTGGTTATACAATGATGAGTTTCAAAACATTAACTGGTATTCCACCTTTTCTTTGCCTTTTTATGCCGTTAGAAATACATAGTTACAGTACTTTCAGTATCGCTTTATGCACAAAACTTTACGAATCAACAGTTACTTAAACAGGCTAAAATCTTACTGGCAGCCCTCTCTGTTCTTTTTGTGGTGTACATAATGAAAACTTAAAGCATTTTTCTGGGACTGTCGATATGTCACTGTTTTTTTAAAATCATTTTTACGATTTCTGCACCAAATAAAATATTTAACCAGTTTTTATGGTTTAATTGGTCCAAATGAGAACTCCTTGATGTTCATGTATTTAGTTTTTATAAAATTACAGCATTTTTTGTTGAGTTGTCTCAACTACCTGTGTGGCCGAATAATTGCGTAATACCTTTTCAACTCGTTAAGAGAGTGTCCTTCGAACGGGATGAAAATGACACTAGCAGTTTCATCCCGTCCATGTTTCAAGGGGCGCTTTCTTTTAATGCTGAGAGTCCTCAAATGTAACTGCTAACCAGTATCCATCTGGACTTTTTAGCACATTTTCTGGGCCTTTTTAACTTTTTGGGAGCTGTTGGGTGAGTGGGAGGAAGGGAAGGGGGTGGGGGAGTTGGGGGGGGGGGAGTCGATCGACTCCTGGCTACACTTCTTCACATACATGATTTTTTCATCATTTAGCCACTGCACCTCGCATCGATGGCAGAAAACTCATTATTACAGCAGACTTGCTCTCTACGCCATGGGTCGAGCATGCACTGCTGGATCGTGTACTCCTTCGAGTGATAAGATAAGTTTGAAAAACACCGTATGGTATATTTGTACAATAAAAACGCAAATGGACAATGTTTTAGATTATAACTTATCCATGCACACCCGCATATCACTTTAATAAACCAATTGAATATAATCTCTCGTTTTTACTTCAAAATTTATAACTATGTATAGGCCCAGATTATTTGATTAATATTTCAGACAATTTGTGTTCATGTGGAAATGAAATTTGACCAAATATTTGTGTTCTCTATTTGTTCCCTCAAGTTTTGCTTCTTCACAACCTCGCAGCAATCATAGTCCGGAAAACCTAAAGAAGGTAGACAATAAATATTTTGTGCCCTTTATTCCTCTGAAGAGGACTAGTATATAGTGTTCTTTGGAATAAAAAGGTTATTCAATATCTTCATTTTCAATATCCCCATTTTCACGCCTCTTCTGTATCAGTAATGTAAATGATGAAAGTACAATGCAACAAACACCTGACAATGTCCACCAATCAGGAATATCGTAAAGGAATACAATCTGTAAAACGTAAGATAATATGATTTCATTTGCCAATATAATCAATACACGACCCGCTGCCTCGTGACGAAGTGCGAATGACCCAAAAATACTCCCAATTGAATCAAACAAGCCAACAGCTAATAGCAGCAGTCTGTCATATATGCACGAAGGATAGGCCCATGCCTGAAATCCGGTTAGGATAACAAAGAGCAGAATCGTTCCAAGACATCCGATGTAAAATATAATCATAATAGCACCCACTTTTAAGAAAGCTGTTAATTGGCGAGTGGCAACAGTACACAGAGCGAATAAAACAGCAGCGATGAGGGAAAACAGCACACCTAGAGCATTGTTAAGGACAACTTTATTTGTACCCAATAAAAATGGAGGTTTGGCAATCAAGATTATTCCACACAATGTAAATATCGATAATAGGATGTCACATGGTCCAAACCTCTCTTTGAAAAATAACCAACCCAGCCAACCTCCGAATAAAATGGAAGTGTATACAATAGCAGATGCATTTCCGATACTTGTGTAATAAAACCCATAGAAAACGAAGATGTTAAATGCGATTCCGAAAATGGCATTTAAAACCAGATACCTTGTTGTTTTCCATTCATATACAAATTGAATACGTTGTTGTATGACGATAGGCAATGGAAGTATAACGCAGGTAACACAACTAGCAAATATAGTCTCCAATGGACCGACTGCATGGCAACTTAGATTGACAAATAGATTAGAAATAGCAAAAAAGATGCATGCTATTAATGCATATAATATTCCTCTTCGTCGTTTTATACACTTCATAATTATTTCCGCAGCATGAGAATGAGATCGATCTGTCTTGATGATTATCCCGTTGTAAATATATGTCAGTGAACATTCGTGAAATCCAGCTTGCTTATGAGGAAGCCCAAGCTATCATTTAAATCGACGACGACGAGTGAACACACAATTACAATATCGCCTGCGTATTCGGTTATGATAGTAACAATGCTCTCACGAAACGCTTAATACGACCCAGACGAGAACACAGGTATGACGTATGGAAAGACATAACATCGACAACCGAGTCAATGTCTACGGCCTTTGATAACCGGTTGTGGTGCACACTGGCGAAGAAAATTGTTTGCTAAAATCAACCACTATTTGTTCCATTCTTGTCAGCAGGTAGTGTTTACAATCGATTTTGATATTACAATTTTACTCTTATCAGCTAATTATCATTCAGAATCAGAGTTACGCATAGTGCCTGGTATAGAATCCAAGAAGAGCAATTTTGATACGTACCACTACTGATTTGACACATACTACTACCAGTGAGTGTGACGTTATTCGTCCTATACTACGTATAGGCCGAAGGCCGAGAGAATAAACTTCCTATACATACAGTGTGGGAAAAACGTGATGCGTTTATGGACGCCATACCTGTTTCAGCGTGTGTGTTTTTTTGTACAAGCCTTAAAAAAGTACGGTATACATTTAAGTGAATGATTGATTTCGTAAATATTGGTAAATGAGTCTAAAACTGTATACTTGTTGATTTTAATTTGCATTACTTTTCTGGATTTTTTCATTTAATGACCTTTATGTTTTACTCAATTTAATGTGTATTTGTTCGAGACTAGTACGCGCATTGCGGGAAGATACAATGCGTATGTAACAAGTTCTACTTGAAAATTACTTGGATTGTACACAAAATAAACGTAAGATGCTTTATTTTGGCTTATTTAATGAATAAATTCCAACAAAGCACTTTAATTCGATCAGAAATTAGTGCGCAAAATAGAAGTGACCAATGATACATACAATTTGGTGGTAATTGTGAATTTTTGTTGGGGCACGGACGTTAGTGTTACGGCTCTGACATATATCATAACATAACAAAACAGGATTACGGGCTAAAAAGGGCTAGTCACCCCATAAAAAGCCCAAACCAACACCACCACCACCACAAAAAAATGAAAAATGAAGGGCGCCCAGAGTTAGTAAGAAACGTATCAATGTTGGCTATGAAATTGTGAACATAATTGGAGCTAACTACCCTCTCAGGCAAACCATTCCACTCATTAACAACTCTTTGCGAAAAGCTACCGCCAAATATCTACCTTGAAAACTCTTTGGTCAAGTTCAAACTATTACCTTGTGTCACATGAGGATTAACTGAAATGTGCAAGAAATAACAGGAAGTCAAAACATCACTACCAGATAAGAACTTAAAAACCTGAATCATATCGCCACGTACCCTTCTCAACTCAAGCGTGATCAAACCAAGAATACGCAACCTAGATTTATAGGAGAGATTCCTTACTTCGGGAATAAGTCTCGTGGCTCTTTGCTGAACCTGCTCCAAAATGAACTTATCCTTCTCATAAAAGGGACTCCAAGCCTGAATAGCATACTCAAGGTGAAGCCTGACTAACTGCTTTTACAATGACATCTGCCATGTTTAGGACCAAGAAACTAACTTATCCAGATCAGTTTGCAAAAGTGAAGAATCCCTGGCATCTTGGTTACAACTCTGGGGCACTTCTGGATCGCCCCCCAGGACCCTACGATTTTTCATTTACATTAATGAACTTTTGTTTTGATTTTAAGCCATTTTGGGGCATCAAAAACAAGAATTATTCAGACTCTTGGCAAAGCCCCATTAACCCCTAAACAATTTCCCCTGAATATCCAAGATAAATTTTTCCTCTTCTGCCTGGTTAGAAGTGATAACCATATAATGCTTATCTAACAGTCTAACTTGATTGTAACATGAAAAATTAAACTTGACATCTTATCATCATTAATTTTTTCAAAACTTAATACACCGACGTAGCGCCTGCATATGTGTAACATACAACATGCAGTTAATACGTGTACATGCAGGTGACAGGTCACTGCACTGCGAGCGTGTATGTACTGCCACCTGCCACCTACATCGTATGTTCTGCCACCTACATCGTATGTACTGCCACCTACATCGTATGTACTGCCACCTACATCGTATGTACTGCCACCTACATCGTATGTACTGCCACCTACATCGTATGCACTGCCACCTACATCGTATGCCCACCTACATCGTATGTACTGCCACCTACATCGTATGTACTGCCACCTACATCGTATGTACTGCCACCTACATCGTATGTACTGCCACCTACATCGTATGTACTGCCACCTACATCGTATGTACTGCCACCTACATCGTATGTACTGCCACCTACATCGTATGTACTGCCACCTACATCGTATGTACTGCCACCTACATCGTATGTACTGCCACCTATATCGTATATACTGCCACCTACATCGTGTTTATAGTTATACTAACTTAATTGTCTATTATCATTAAAAAAAAACTTCCCACAATCGTGAAAATAAATGGGACAAAAATGAGATTTTTGATTGAGGAGGGAGGTTGAGGCTCGTGGAGAATAAGTTTTTAGGTTGTTAAAGGCTCAAACAAATTTTTAAACCTACCTAATACCATTGTTAAAGTACTAACTATCCAAGATAATACTCTTTTTTCTTTATCTATGATAGTTAAGTGTCACTTATTTTTATCTATGATAGTTAAGTGTCACTTACCTTTATTTATAATAGTTAAGTGTCACTTACCTTTATTTATGATAGTTAAGTGTCACTTACCTTTATTTATGATACTTAAGTGTCACTTACCTTTATTTGTGATAGTTAAGTGTCACTTACCGTTATCTCTAATAGTTAAGTGTCACTTACCTTTATCTATGATAGTTTAGTGTCACTTACCTTTATTTTTGATAGTTAAGTGCCACTTACGTTTATCTATGATAGTTAAGTGTCATTTACTTTTAAATCCTGACAGCATGCTGTGGTTGGATTTTTTCATCCATTTGTAAGAAATTATCTTCAGTATTTACCGCTTGATGAAAGATGATTTTATACCTCACAGATTGAATATAATAAGCATATTACTATTTTAGGTCTTTAATTGAAGTTTTTTATTATAAGGTCCAGGGAAAATTGAACTAATTAACCGTTGATAATGTCTGCATTGATAAACATAAAAGAATATTATTTGGTAATAATTGCTCAATATAGAGCTATCAATACATTTTCAGATTTGATTATGTAAAAAAAGAACATGGAAATTTGTTTTGTTACATAGTGGTTTATAAGCAGTAACTTGGTAAAACTTGCAATCTGTTTTCTTCATAGAAATCAAAGAGAAGGTTAAGGAGGGATATTTGTGTGGGTTTGAAGCATGATTGATCTAGAGAAAAAAATCTTTTATAAGATTATGATTATTTTGTAACACTTTCAAAACTTCATATTCAAAAGGGGCTTAGGTTGAGGTCATGGGTCAAATAAGTCTTTATCTTCAGCCCTCTCTGGAACCTCTGCATTATTCCAAATATATTTTGTTCTGTTTTCTGAGAAAATGGAGCAGCTGAAAAGAGAAAGTGATGAATCATCTTAAATTCTACGGAAAATGAAGGGAAAATTACATCATGTACAACACAAGTGTGTGATAGATATAGATTTAATCAAAAGCTTGAATGGCGGATGAGTCGCCTCCCCTACTACTGTCGCCTTTCCTTCCCCATAGTTGGGATTTTGGGGTGCAAAGGAATTTTCCCCTTATCTTTTTTTTTTAGATGGTGCTTGATTATATTCTAGTGAGAATTTAAAGAGTAATTGCATAATCTCACAAACTTTTGAAGCTGTATACTCCTGTAACGTTTTGAAGGCGGAGCCTTCTTCTTGGTATTTAATATTCCTCTGAAATAACTTGTATAATGTTCAGACCAGAGTTTTTTTGTTGGAATTTTACATGTTCCATTATATGTTAAAGGTTCAATCACAGTCGAGGTCAAATGAATTAAGAAATATTTTCCCTTTATTGGAGGCTATTCCAGGCCTGTAGCCAGGGGTTCGTTTGAGGAAACGAACCCTCTTTTGTTGAGGAAGTACTTTGAAATTCAACAAAATAAGCACCCAGAATTTCAAGACTCCCCCCTTTTATACGGAAAAGGAATAATTGCTTTTATTTTGATGATTGTACGAAATGCCTGTTTATTTCACCCCATATCCAATGTATATTACGAATCTATAATCCGCCTATACTGCTGAGTAAAACTCTACTAAAGGTAGAGGCAATGGCCTTCCACCTACTGTGACCTAGGGCTTAGCCTAGCTATTATTCATATCCCACAATACACTTTTTTTGTTTTAGTGCTCAAAAAAGACACAATTAGAAAACCCTTTATGCTTGTTTTTGTTTTTGAAATATCAATGTGGCGCTTGTAACTGGAAATAAATAGGATTTTTGTCCCCGATACTTTCCTTATAACTTTATCATTGTGACGCTGGTATTGCACTGCAGATAGTGCGTAGCATATACGGCCCTAGACCTGCTATGCTTATCTCAGTAATAACACTGATAGTAATCAATAGGCCTACATAACACAAGGTGAATTACGGATATAGATAGTCTTATTGGTTTCTATTGACAACCTGTAACGTTATGATTTCAGCCGTCCCATTTATATATAATCGTTGTGACTAAGTATGTATGTGTGACCAGGGAGTTGGGTGTTTTTAAATGACAATTCTCTGGTGTGACCCGTCACAAAATCAACTCATTTTTATCACTGTCTTAAATGTTGCCTGATGCTTTATAGTAAGCTGTATTCCCTTGGAAGATTATGCTGGTTTATCGTGCGAAGCTGATCACAGACATTATGTATTGCACTATGCGTGAATAAACCAGGAAGCTGTCATTAGAGCTCTTTATCTAAACCAATCAGACTTTTGAGTACGTTGTTCATAGAGGAAACTAATATTAGGTTAGTCGACCCGAGGTGATGGTTTCAAGAAATGATAAACGTTGATGGAATTGCTACAGAATAGTTGTGTTATATTCCAGGGATAGTCATAAGATAGTCGAGGGGCCACGGCCCCACCCCTCCCTTTTTCGTAAAAAAATTTTGGTATACCGGTTTTCTTTTTGAAAAAAATATATAGAAGAAGTAAATAATGGAACTTTTGTGCATACTGATTTGCACCCTTGTGTGAAAACCTCATAAAAGTTCGGTTCCTCTCCTTTCAAATTTCTGGCTACGTCTCTCTTATATTTTGCCCAACACATGTTTGTTGTAACTCGGGGAGTATGCCTAATAGTAGTAACATGTACAGCACACGAAAATATTGAAGTCATGCAGCCGGATAGTTCAGATGTTACGATACAATTTCTTGGTTTCTAATTTCAATACTTTAAAATGGTCAATGTGAAACACAAAAACATTATTTTTAAAAACATTTGAATTTTCCAAATAACTGTTTCGCGCCTAGAAATTAGTTAAATTATCTATTTTTTCTTTAATATTTCGAAGACAGTGTGTCAAGGTGTGATATGAAATGGGAGTGAACATTTTTCAGCTATGACTGTAATAAACTTATTCAGCCATAAGTGTAATAAACCTATTCAGCCATAAGTGTGATTAATTTATTCAGCCATGAGTGTAATGAACTTATTCAGCCATTAGTGTAATAAACTTATTTAGCTATGCGTGTAATAAACTTATTCAGTCTTATTTAAGTTTCCCCTTGCAAAGATATTTTTCCCAGACGTATTTTGAATACATTTGAAATATGTAATATTGCATCAAGTAGCCTAAGGGTTTAACGTTAGTATACCAAAGGATCATGGGAAATATCATAAAATTGCGGCTTCCATATTGCAAAATGTAGGATCATTTGGGTTACTATTATTAGGCATGCTCCCAGACTGGTCATAAGCTGTAACGTTGCTTTTGAAAATAGGGCTTACAACTATTACTGCCTGCCATGACTCAAAAGGAAAACCAGCACGTCAACTAATGTCCAACCTAACACCACCACCATCATAGAAAAATAAATAAAAGACGCACAGAGTTAGCAAAGAGCTTACCAATATTGGCTTTGAAATTGTGAACAAAATTCGAGGTAACCCTCACCCAGCAAACACATTACGTTATACAATGTTATAGCGCTTAATATAACGTTATTATAACGTTTTATCTCGTTACTTGTTAGCTGGGCACTCAGACAAAACATGCCAATCATTAACAAGCCATTGCGCAAAGACAAAATGCCGTATATCAATCCGTGAGAATACTATGGTCAGCTTTAAACTGTGACCACGACACGTGTTACATAAGCTCAAACATTTAAGACATTTCAGGAAGTAAAAGTATCACTACCCAGATAGGAATTAAAAAACATACCGCCACGTACTTTTCTCAACCAGTCAACTCGAACGTGATCAAACCAAAATTCGCAACCTAGATTAATATGATAAATTCCATACTGCGGGAATAGGTGTAATGGCTCTTCATTAAACCTGCTCCAAGATTCACTTCCTTCTCATAAAAGCTTGAATCCAAGGTTGAACAGCATACTCACGATAAGGCTTGACTTACTGCTTATACTCATTAAGAACACCCTCATATAGAAAGCAAAAATTTCGTCTAATCAGACCAAGCATCATTCTTAATTATATGCACTTGCAGTTGCTGGACATACTGTTTAGAAGGATTTAGATTGATAGTAACGACAACACCGAGATCGCTTTCATCATCAGCACAACCCAGATTTGCATCATTCATGCAACAATCAAGCTCCAACATGGATAACTTTTCATTTATCAACATTAAAAGACACCTGCTACGTTTAGGGACAAAAAAAAACCTATCCAGAAAAATTTGCAACAGTCAAGATTCTCTGGCATCATCAACTATCATGTGGAGCTAACTTTCATTAGCAAATTAACAAATCCTGGACCTAAGTGAAAGATCAATATTATTAACGAAGACTAATAAGAGAAGAGGACCCATTACAGAATCCTGAGGAACACCTATTGTAACCTTCTTCCATGAAGATCATACTACACCATTGACAATGATATCTCTGTGACCTGTCAACTAACCACGAATTTATCCAAGTAGCGCACTTTCCGTGTACACCAAGTGCTTTGGTTTTCATCATAAGTCTGCCTAATGAAGCTTTATCGGATTTTTGGAAGTCTAAACAGATGACACCACAATACGACTGGAATCAAGTAGTTTTGTAACGTTATCAAAAAACTCCAATAAATCAGAAACACAAGACCTCTTAGTCAAGAACTCACTTTGGGACAAATTTAGCACGTTATTGACCAGTAAATGATCTAGAACAGCATACTTGACAATGAACTCCATAACCAGCTTGCACTCAACGCAGGATAAACTGTGTAATAGTCATACATATGGTCATCGGAGTAGAGTATAAACACAATGTTAAACCAGGGATATGTTACTTTAGCTAAAGCAACATATCCCTGATTAAACTTATTTAATTCTAGCTACACACCTTTTTTCTTTCATTCAAATCAGTAGTTTACAAGACTTTTTGTATTTTCAGGCAACATAAAAAATTCATACAGTGAATTAAATAGGTCCGTAATTCTTGGGGAATAGGGAACACTTTAAGGCCAGGTTTGAAATAAAGAGCAAGATGTTTTTAATTTATATTTTTGCGTTCAATTGCTTACTTTTTGGATTTGTATCTTGAATAACATTGTCAGTCCAAACTTAGTGGAGGAGAATTACGGCCCTGAATTTGAATAATCCATCTTTCCGTAAATTCATTTTTTAGGTGTACTAAAAATGTGTTATTCAGTGATCACACTTTCATGAGGTAACGAGGTTTGATCCCTCTTCTGTAGAAGTAATACAATTGTTGGCAACATGATGCAAAGTACACCTGGCAATGTCCACAAGTCAGGAATGTCATGAATGAATATAATCTGTTGAACGTAAGAAAGAATGATTTCATTCGACATTATAATCAACACATGTCCTGCTGTTTCATGACGAAGGGCGAACGATCCCAAAATACAACCTATAGTATTTAACGAACCAACGGCTACAAGTAGTAGTCTGTCGTATACGCACGGGGGATATACCCATTGTCTCAATCCAGTCACTATTCCAAAGATAATTATCGTTCCAAGGCATCCGATATAGAATTCGATTATAAATGGGTCTACTTGTAAGAAAGCGGTAAGCTGGCGAATGGCAATGTTACCCGTAGCCAATAAAATAGCAGCTATTAGTGAAAACATAATCCCAAGTGCATTGTTGATGACAAAAGTATCTGAACCAAACAAAAAAGGAGGTTTGGCAATCATAGCAATTCCTGATATTGTAATTAATGAAAGAAGAATGTCACACCAGGAAAATGTCTCTTTCAGAAAAATCCAGTTTAGCCAGCCCCCGATCAGGATAGCAGTATATAAAGTAGCTGATGCATTTCCGATGCTGGTATAATGAAAGCCTAATACACAGAAAACGCTAAATGCTACTCCAATAGCGGAATTCAAAATCAAATATTTCATTGCTTTATTTTCATATAAAAGAGGAAGACGTTTTTGTATGATAACTGGTATTGGTAGTAACACAGACACAAAACACGTGGCAAATACTGTTTCCATAGGACCAACCACATGGCTACTAATGCTAACACATAAATTCGAAGTAGCCAAACAAATGCTGGCTATGAATGCGTACAATACTCCTTTTCTAATTCGCCTAATCAACTTCATGATAGCTGTGGCTTAGACTATGATACTGTGGGCCTCTATTCTACAGTTCTAGCTTCGTAGCCCACCTCTTAGGACAACACAAATCTATCTTCAGAAACTTGGAAATATTGTTTTACAGATAAATCTCTAAAGTTCCAGATTTTCGTGCACTCTGTTTTTCAATATATAAACGGAATATTCTGCTGGAGATTGATGTATAATTTTTTTGGATCTTTCAATTTATTTGGTAATGGTGGGGAGGTGAAACTCTTGGTTCTAAAGAAAAACACTACTCAGTTTCTTCTGTTTGCTCAAATGGGTTGATAAAAGTAAACACTATATAGAATTGACATATTCTAAACATCTGGATAATAGTGTTTGATTTCTCCACAATATAGCTGGTTATATCCAAGTACAGAGGATGTCGAACACATCAATGCTTAGCGGCGATTATGAACATCCCGCGGTTTAACTTAAAAACGAAACAAACCACCATGAATCTATCTTGCAGTCCTACATGTCTAACGTGTCTGTCGTTCCAGCAGAAATAATCTTTCACGAGTTTCACCACGAAATAATAGATCATTTCCCCCAAAACTTATCTGAATGAAAAGTAATAAGAACTGTGCCGGTCAACGAAATGGGTAGCTGGTATCCTTTATGAATGAATAGCAGAATCTCGTTCACATAAGCATGACTTCCTGCATGTCCTGGGATGTATATTCAAGGTGTTAGCCTGGCAATTTGTGTATTTCGTTTTGTCTGGTATAACTGAGCAGACGCATGTGACGGGACCATATCAAAAAGTTTAGTGGTTATAAAGTGTCTTTATTTTTCAAAAGCAAACATGTTATTTGATTGATCTGAATTCTGAAGTTTTATTGCTGCTATATATAACCCACACAAAGATCAACTCCGAAAAAAAGATTGAGGTTGTAGAGGAATATCGAACTTCATAACTCTGGTAATTCTTTGATTCAAACAAAACAAATTAGATACAATAGCCCGATTGCTACAATTTCAGGAGTACTACCGTTTTGTTCCAATTTGCACCACACATGTTGTGACAGTGAGATACGAAGCAAAAATGTTACTCAGTTTATCTGAGTCAGATTGTCCAGTAAAAGGAATTTTGTTTTCGTCGATTCAACATCATAAAACAATCCGCATATTGATTCAATTGTTACTTTTAAATTCGTTGTGTTGGTATGCAATCAATAGCCATAGAAAATGTTAACCTGTTTAAGACAGTCAAATTATTGCCACTGATCTAGCATGTAGCGCAGCGCAGTATACAGGGTTATAGGTAGTGATTTATGTATATTTGCTTATACTTAATCGCATTCAATTCAGGTCATAATCTTGATGACTTTGAGCCTTTAAGGTTTACTCACATGATGACCAGACTACCACTGAAGTCCTTCAACACTTTGAAATGAACAAACTATATTGAACTGCACTAATTATTGCTAGACATTTAGCGGTGTACAAGTATGTCAGATAATATCAAAATCTTAAGTATAATACACTTTAAATATCAATAAATGTTTCATTGATTTATTTCAGTAGTTTATTCAGGGTATTATGTTTAGTCCAATGACTGGTCTTATATAGGGCCTGCGCAATTGAAAGAGTATGCACAAACAGACAAAGCGAAGGTGTAAAAAAGAAATAACTAACAATAGATAATAAAGTAAATTGTATACAAATAAATACACAGAGCACAGACAATAAGAAAACTAAAAAAATGATAGGCCTACCCCGGTATTTCAAGAAATTGTAGAATTTATGAATGGAAAGAATGTATTTGGTCTGAGAATAACAAATCGAATTTCTTACTGACCTTTGCCAAAGTTGGACGGGGATTATGTTTTCGCTCCTGTTTGTTTGTCTGTTTGTCATCAACATATCTCAAAAATCGGTGAATGGATTTGGATTAAATTATGTGTGTGTGTGTGTGTGTGTGTGTGTGTGTGTGTTTGCTGCTTACGAAAGAAATGAATCAAATTTGAGACATGTTGGAATAGGGGAAGGGCACAAATGGAGGGGTGGGGATGTTTTAGGATAGGATCTGTCATGACTTATATAGTTGAAAATTTCCAATGGATTCCGATGGAATGTGCTAAACAATGAAGCTCATGCCATGAAAGAACAGCCATACAATTAATTTTCTGTACTCAAAGTCCCCACCCTCCATTTGCACCCTTTCCCTGTTCCAATATGTCTCAAACTGTAATCCCTTCTCCCTAAAGCAGAAATACTACCACACACCAAATCTAATCTAAATCTAATCATCAGTTATTGAGATATCTTGATTAGAAACTGACAAACAGACCATGAGGGGCGAAAACATAACCTCCTGGAGGTAACAATGATAAGAGGGTAGATCCTGAAGTGCTTAAAATGTAAATGGCAAGCGTATCAGCATTGAGAAAGAGATTGTTTAGGACTATACCTAGGATTTCTGAGGTGGTTTTATACCGGATGTGGAATGAACAGGGGCGGAGGTATGTGCTCTGCAGAGTGCTCTCATTCTAGTTTTGTTATGTGTTCATACAAACTTTATATTCAAAACGAATATTGGGTGGGGTCTGGAGGATATAATTTTCTGCCGTATATACATATATAAACTAGAATAGCAGTACTCTGTAGAGCGCATACCTTCGCTCCGTTGCAATTCCAACATGCCTAGTTTTAGAGTTCATTCGATCTCCATACCCAATATAACTTCTACCTCAGAATTCCTAGGCCCACTAAGATTCATCCCAAGTTTTAACCAGTGAGGAGGATTTGTATTCTAAACACTTAAAGATGATCTGATTTCTGACTGATTTCTTTCAAGGCCATATCATTGTTTTCAGTTTCATTCAGATTACGCATTCATTATTTGACTTTAATTCAGTTAAGTTTCACATTCCATCATTTTTCATTCATGGCTGAAACCAATTGTTTTATTACGTTGGTAATAAGGGTCAATGATTTAATTTTCAATGAGTTTAGAAAATTGATTTTTAGATACTTTTCATGGCGTAAAATCATTGTTCATCACATTCCATTGGAACGTTTCTACTGTGTCTTGACAGACCTTATCCTTAAACAACCCCACCCATCAATTTCTGCCCTTCTCTTGCATCAATACATTCCAGATTTAAATCATTTGTTCCTTAAGCAATAATAAAACCACACATCAAATTGAATTCAAATCCAATCATCAGTTCTTGACTTGAGACATTCTAATGACAGACAAACTCATCTTAAATTACCCCACCCCCATTGCACCCTTCAATCATCAGTTCTTGAGATATTCTAATGACAGACAAACAGAGGCGAAAACAAAACATAACCTCCATCCAACTTCATTGGTAAAGTTAATGAATGAAGGAGATGATAAAGAATTTGTTGTAAGTTTACGTGTGACGTGTGTCATAGATGGCTACAATCGATTGATAGAATCTTTATCCGTTAAATTTTAAACAAATTGCAACAAAGTTCATCATATAAGACGTCTAAGGCATAGAACTCCCCGAGTTCGTATAAGACCTCTGAGGCATAAAACCCTTTACCCACTATTAAAACTGGGAACGTTAGATCCCTCCAGAATAAAATGGATAAACTCTCAGTCGCAACGAGAGTTAAACATGAGTTCCGCGACGCTAATGTGATCTTGGCTTAATCCCGATATACCTGATAGTGCACTTGTAATTGATAATTTTACTCTTATTAGAGCTGACCGTACTCATAGTTTGGGAAAATTTAAAGGAGGTAGTGTTTGTCTGTATTTAAATAATGACTGGTGCGATAACTATGTCGTAAAAGAGAAATATTGTTGTGAGGGCATAGAATTACTGACTCGTCAGATTGTGGCCTTTTTATCTTTCCCGGGAATTTGGTCAGTTGTTCATTACTGTTGTTCATGTTCACGCAAAGGCCAGCAACAGTAAAGCTGTTGATACCCTATCAGACAGGATCCAGAATATTAATGCATTAAATCCTGACGCTGGACAACTTATTATGGAAGATTTCGATCAATGTGACTTTCGATATCCTAATTTTGTGCAATATATTGACAAGTGTACCAGAGGGAATGCTGTTTGAGACAAAATTTTGGAAACGTTAAATGTAAATTCAAGGTCAAGCTGTGCTCACCCATCGTAAATTCCGATCATAATACTGTGTGCTTACTACCGCTTTACAAACAGATGGTCAAACAAAATAAACCGACAAAAGTTACGAACTATGACTGGACAGATGCAGTTACGGATGAATTGCGCGGGTGTTTTGAAAGCTCCGACTGGAGTGTGTTTCATGATGACGACATAGATAACGAGGTTACAGCTGTCAATGAAGATATTACCTTTTGTGTCGAGCCTATTGTACCCACTACAACACGAAGGGTATTCTCGAACAGCAAACCATGGATTTTAAAAGAATTGAAGATGTTGATTAAGCAGAAGCATGAGGCCTACCATAACACAGATTACGCAACAACAAAAGCCAAACAAAGGGCAATTTAGGGGAATTAAACGCTGTAGATATAATTACGGAAAGAAACTTGAAAGTAAATTTCAGTGCAACGATAGTAGAACAGCGTGGAAAGTTATGTCTAATATCGCTGGTCACAAATTGAAAAAGTCAAATAATAAAAATGCTACCAATGACTTTGTTAATGAACTCAATAAGTTTTACTCTAGATTTGACATGATTGATTTTAGTGATGAACAGCTTTCTCTCAGTGCAATGTAAACTGATATGTGCAATAATATTGACAGGGTTATTTTATTGGTAGATGACATTCAAATGCTTTTTTTCCAGAGTTAATGTACATAAAGCCATTGGGCCAGATCGTATAAGTAATAAAGTCATTCAATTATGTTCTGCTCAGATAGCACCAATTTTCACTGAAATATTTCAGGATACAATTGATACTGGTGAGATTCCTATTATTTGGAAAACATCCGCAATCTCTTCAGTGCCAAAATCAAATACAATTACCACCCTAAATGACCATCGTCCAGTGGCACTTACTTTGATCATAATGAAATGTCTTAAAAAACATATTCTCAGGTTTTTGCTAAATGGGATTGGTGTTATTTTAGATCACATGCAATTTGCCTACAGAGACAAAAGAAGTGTTGATGATGCAGTCTTAATATTTTTTGCATAAGATTCTTGAAGACTTGGAAAGACCAAATTCCTTTGTTCGGGCTACATTTGTCGACTTCTCAAGTGCTCTTAATTTCATCCAGCCGCACTTGCTGAGAAACAAACTGTTGGTTATGGGTGTCAATTGTAGGTTGTTATTATGGATTTCAAATTATTTAAGAGACAGACCACAGTTTGTTAGGATGAACGGCTTATGCTCTGATGTTTGGTCCATTAGCACAGGTGCGCCCCAGGATTGTTGTCTGTCTCCTATCCTCTTTTACTTGTACACTAATGATTGCAGAAGTAAACATGATGTGTGCTCAATTATAAAATATGCTGACGATACCGTGATAACCAGTTACCTTCATAATAACACTACTGCTCCGTATGAGGATGAAATTGGTGATTTTGTTACTTGGTGCAATCAAAACTATCTGATATTCAATTGTAAAAAACCCAAGGAGATGGTGATTGATTTTAGGAAACGGCTATGTGATCGTGCTCCAATCAGGGTTAATAATGAGGTTGTTGTACAGGTGGACCATTACAAATATCTGGGCACTATCATTGACCGTAAACTTACCTTTAAAGACCAGGCTGATGCAACTAAGACCAAGGCGTACCAAAGGTTGTATTTTTTACGAAAACTGAAATACTTTAAAGTTGACAATTTTATTCTTAAGCTCTTTTATCTGTCAGTAATACAAAGCGTGTTGACTTTCAGTATTATCTGTATATTCGGGCTGCTTACAAAAGATTCAACTAGTAAATTGGAGAAGATCGTAAGGACCGCAAGCCGTATTGTTGGTGATGACATATGTCTGAAGTCCGTCTCTGATCTCTACAATAACATGATGCACCGAGAATTAACTAAAATATTGAATGGTAACACACATCCGCTCTTCCCACTAAATATTTTCGGCGGCTCACGGAAAAGACTTCGTATGCCAAGCATAACAGATTCAGGTTTTCATTTGTACCCAACTCTATTTCCATATTTAACTTGAAAGCAGTCCAATAGTTTTTGTTTTTATATTTTAGGTCAAGTTTTTATATTTATTTATATATGTATATGTATGTGTATATATGTGTATATGTATGTATGTATGTATGTATGCGTATGTATGTGTGCATATATATATATATATATATATATATATATATATATATATATATATATATGTGTATATATGTGTATGTGTGTGCATATGTGTGTGTATGTATGTGTATATATGTGTATGAATGTGGGCCTATATATACGTATATCTACATCTTGGACGTTATTGTATTTTGCCATTTACTATTATTTACCGAAATTTTTATTTTTCCTATTTTACTGGGTTTTAAAACTATATTTCTTTTAAATATCTTTGTACGTTTTGCTACAGGGCGACAAATTTTTATGTTTTGTTTTGAACGAAATAAATTGATCTTATCTTGATCTTATCTTTATCTCTATGCAAAAAGAAGAAAACACTTTCGGCTTTACAAAGAATTGACTTGTCAACATAAATAAACTTACTTTATTGTATCATAGTAACAATGCGTTTTACAGGGTACATCATACTTCGTTCCGTTGAAGTTTTATTTATATGATAAAATATTATGTTGGAAATTGTAAGCTCCTGGAAATAAAATGAATACCAGTAAAAGAAAGCATAATTTGATAACAATCTACTAAACAACACAAAAACATCAAGAGAAAGTAACTTTAACATGGTTGTCACACAAAGAATTTTGAATACTTCTTTTACCCTTGCAAACTTTACCTGAAAATTCAAATAGTACAGCATAAGGGTTATTAATCAAAAAATGTGTATATAGACACAGTTTTTCCCAAAATATTTAAGTATCATTCGAAAGAGTTTGCTTTGTTCTCTCAAAAAATGACATTTTGTAGTAGGTCCATATTAAGAATTTGTCTGTAAATTTTGTCTTAACATGGAGGATTTTACAAAATTGTTCGAAATGTGCAAAATTTGAAAAAAATATGAAAATGATTAGAAAGACACTTAGAAATCACTTATCAACTTCAAAATTGTTTTATAGAATTTGAGAAAAATCAATATTTCTGATTCGGATAAATTTGGGATAAATCCTGAAAAAAATGAAAATATGTTCATAAAATGCACATTTTGGCCCATTTTGACCCACTTTTTCAAAAATATAACTTTTCGTCGGAATGTAGCATTTACCTTGTTAGTACAGTAAATGGAAAAACAGAGGCTGTTCTATCAAATGACATATAGTTTGTTGCATAGCCCCACCAATTCATCACACTTCATATAGTAAACGTGGACTTATATGTTAAGTGTGTTAGGATGGGCCTAGTGTTAACTAGTAAACCCAATGCGAAACTTATTCGCGATGAGCAAAATTGACAAAAATTCATTAAAAAGTAATTCTTAGCTCTAAAACTCTTAAGTTTTTTAGGGCCTGTAACAAAGCAACAAGAGTGTCAAGTCTGTTATTTTGTAATAGCAACTAACCTCATTTGCATGAATTTGCGTATTATATGCAGATGCTTTTTACATGAATGAAAAGAACAACGTCTTAACTTTTTAACAATTTATGATTGTAAGAGTAGCATTTCAAGAGAAATATGTTTACAAAGCGCTTGAAAAAAACCATGCAAAACATGCAATCTTCCAACATCAAGCTTGGCCTTTAAGGGTTAAATTGATTAAAGTCCCAGGACTACATGCTTCACCCCTGGTCCCCATCAGAAAGGAACCTCATCAGGAACCTGGAACCTCACCAAGAAGCCGGGACATCACCGGGAACCAGGAATCTCACCGGGAAGCCAGGACATCACCAGGAACCAGGAATCGCATCACGACTCACTTTATGCGCTCGCCCAACGCCTTCACAAATACGGCGTCTACAAATTAGTGCACAATTCTCCAATTTGTAGATCAGATATGATAACGTTCACAATATGATAGTTCTAGACAGCTAGAGGAAAGGAAGGCATGTTATGTATATCATGTTAATAAAACACCCATAAAAGTCGGTAAAACCTGTAATTTATCCACTTTGGAGGTCTTCAGGACTAGTAAAAATATGCAATATGTTTTTTTATCATTTGCTTGGCTCTTTATTGGCTTATATAATTTCTTGTTTTTCATTCATTTGCCTTCTTGGCAAGTGTTTAAAAGAATGTAACCGACAGGTTTGTTGCACTCAGCATATTACTGACCATCAACATTTTTTGAATCGTGCTTACGGAGATGTTGTCAATTTGAATGCATTGATATGCTCAGATAATAATGGCTATCAAACTATTTACTGATTTATTGCTTGAAATACATCTATGTTATTTCTCACTTTTTACTTTTAAAAGATTTTTTTTGGCGTAGACATACTTAATGGACATATGAATAAATTGTTGGGTAAATGGTTACCATGTCTGGAATACTAGTATCTCATATGAAAATAAGAATGTTTCTATATTCTTCAATTTTACACAAATACTGATTAGAAAATCAAAAGTCACATCAGATTAAATTGTCGCATAACACCTTTTCGAAATGATTTGTTGAGTGGTCAAACAAGTTTATCTTATATGACAAGAAATTACAAAGAAGAAGTTGGCGAAGGTCGAAGGAACTGATTCACACATTCAAGTGAAAGTACAAATGACTAGTGTGGAAATATCTACTGTAGAAGGTTGGCGGCCTCATTTTCACTTTATCAATGTATTTAACAGAAATTGATATAGGCCTACATTGTTTTAATAATTGGATTTTCATTTTAAAAACAAAAATATACATTATAAGTATTCACGTAAATTTTGACGACTGGTGTCTTAAGAACAACAAATAAGTATTCCAGAAAAATAAAGACAGTTCTTGTTGTCTCCAGTTTATCTATCGTTTCAATTACAGACAGCAGCTACACCTGTAAAACGTCAACTGTGACGTCACTTGAATACATATGGTGTAAAATCGGCTTTGTGTGCACGTTGACAGGTGGAAATTGCTTGTAAGAAATGAAGAGCAAATGACACTTTTCATAATGAAAAACCGATCTGCTACTGTCCTCCTTCGGCGGCGCTCCGCAGTTCTACTCCTCTGATGGATCTCTGGTGTTCACTTTTTTGGGTAACTTTCTTTGAATCTGCAGAAGTCTTGTGTTTTTTTTGTAATGTTGAAAGCAGCAACGTAAAAGTCCCATATGCCGCCCCAGCAGTGTGACACGTCTTGGTAAGCATGGACAATGGCTGTCGTAATCGCCTTCTGCAGGATGAAAGGTGTTAAACAGTTGCATCTGTTTTCGAAGTGTTCTATAACTTTATCTTAGTCGATAGGTCCACAACTCCATTTTCTCAGGAGTTCAAACATTACCATGGCTAAGACTTCCCACTCCATTATGATGTGTTCGCTCTGAGTAAGAAGGAAAAGAATGGATGAAGTTTGCTCTACTTATGCTTTTTGGTTCGATCTCTTCGACTAATCAGAAGCCAGAAAGGTATGCCATTTGAGTTAGTGGCGCTCTTTTGAAAAAAATAATTAATTAGAAAATATTCATAAAAAAAATAATATATGTATATAATAAATAAAATGACACAACAGAACAAACATGGACGTTACAAACAAATATACATTGTCACATAAAAAATGATAAGAAAATGTAATTGACTCAACAAACCATAATTATGAACGTTACAAATAATTAAGGACGATACAAACGATAAATACGAATGTTACCAACAATTATGGACGATACAACAATAAACATGAACGTTACAAAGAATAATGGATGATGCGATGTCACATAATAAGAAAATCGAGACAACTAACGATTAAACATGGACGATACAAACAATTATACTAACGTTGCAAAAAATGTCTTGAATCATTTTTCTCTTTCTTATACCTGTGGTGGCTCTCAAAAGAGCCTTTGGGTTTTTTTTTTCTGTAGCTGGTGTCTCACATCAGCACTAGGCAGAAGAAGCTCTTGCAGTGCTGGTGGACGGTCTGAGTCTCCACCGATCGGCTTGCCTCGGATTCTTTGGTCTTTGCTTGTTCTTTGGTCTTTGCTTGTTCTTTGGTCTTTGAAGTCGTCTGCCACGATGAAGTCCTTATCCGCTGCTGCTAGCACCCGCACCCCATTTGTCGTTAGAGAGGACGAGCTCATCGTCCTCGTCCTCGTCCTTGTCTTCGTCCTCGTCCTTGTCCTCGTCCTCGTCCTCGTCCCGTCCTCGTCCTGTCTTTTAAGTATTGAAACGCTGAAGGGCAGTTCGTTGGCGTCCTCGTCCCAATCGCTTTCGTCGGCTGATGACTCGGTAGCTGAGCTAGGTGAGCTTAGTGCAGAAACCGCAGCGTCAAAGTCCCACTCTTCCTCGTTTCTCTCCAACCCTCTCTATCTTCGAAGTAAACTTCTACAGGAAAGTAGTTATACAGTGTATTCATCTTGCTTGTTGGTAGATCTAACAGATTGAAAATGATTGAAGATTATTAAAGCAGGTATTTTGTCTACAAAAAATACTCACCATGCTGTGATCGGTTAGACAGACACTTGGATGTATACATACCCCCGATTGGTTCGTTTTACAACCCAGGCAGACACTTGTTCTAGATATCACGCCTGGCTGTCGTTCCGTCTACGATAGTCGTCGAACTTCTGCGGTAGCCTCTACGGTAACCTCGAAATCTTTTGAATGTCTTTAATTTATTTCTCTCTTTTTTGAATATTTATATGCGAGGGTAAAGTACCTGCCCCAACCAACGTAGTGGTACCGTAGTAGTCATGCCACGATTTTGTACTCCTCCCGCCCTATTTTTTTTCTTCAAAACTTTATTTTTTCGATGCCAGAATATAAGACGCCGCTTATATGGCATAATAATGATAATAACAAACATGTTCACGTAGAGGGGGTCTTTCTTCTTTGGGTTTCTCGATGATAATAAGTGGTATGTCCAGTTTTAAATTAACCTTGCGCCTTTTTGACAAGGTGGGAGGTGGCTACGATGACGGTGAGCTGGGTCTTTTCTTTGCTTTCGAGTGTTCTGTTATAGCATCCACGACCATCAATTCGCACAATTCGTTCATGTTACGGGGAGTTTTCTCTGAGATGGGTACGTTGACCAGTGCTTTCAAATGTTCTACTGTAAATAAACCTTCCATGCTCGCCAGTTTGCACCATTGGTCCAGGTTGGAGAATCCCTTTTTCTCCGGGTATGACGGTCCATTGACGGGTGGTGTGTCTGTTCGGGTCACTGATCGTTTGCATGGCGTAGTCGTAATGGCGTATGTCCACGATAACGTTTTCATCTTCTGCGATCAGACTGATGTAAATCTGTTTTCACAGAAGCAAACATAGCTTTTCGGGGTGTGACGGACCGCTCATGTGACGGGCTCCGTTGACGTTAGACATATGGTAGGTAATGCAAGGCCATTTCTGATACCATGTTTTTGTTCTTGCAGAGTTCATTCCAAACGCCTTCTTCCATGGCAATGCCTTGAACCGTGACTCGAGGTATTGTGCCGGGGTTGGTTTTGGCATATTTGCCGAGATGTAATATTTGATGCTTTCAAACTGCGATGTAGACACGTACACGTTCTCTCCTACGGGATAAACTCTGGTCACCAATCCGCGACTGTCTCTGACTTAGTCGAAACTCTGCATTTTCAAAGCTCTCATCAACGGTATGTTGTCGGGCCCCGAAGGAGGTGGTGAGAAGCACATTTTCCCGTATGCTTGTTATGGTATTACACGTTACCGTTCCTCGCGTTTACTTTATTCCAACCGGTTTGGGCTATGATGTGTCTTTCTTGAAGAAATGTGAAAGAATGATGGGTGTTTCGACGACGACAAGTGAACACACAATTACAATGACGGGGTCGTCGCCTGCGTATTCGGTTATGATAGTAATAATGCTATCACGAAACGCTTAATACGACCCGGACGAGAACACATGTACGACCTACGGACAGACATAACATCGACAACCAAGTCAATGTCCACGGCCTTTGATAACCAGTTGTGGTACACTGGCGTGTCTACCCAACCCAGGCTTGAACCCAGGACCTCGTGGTCTGTAGACAGGTATGATAAGTGCTACACCACAGTAGGTAGATAAGATGGGTGTTTTTGAATTCGGGCACTGTTATACCTTTTTTAAGTAGAGGGCGTTAGTCAATTATCAGCAAATGACATATTCGCGGATGAGAACACGGGTTTGCTGTTCATCGATGAGAACACGGGTTTGCTGCATATTGTTGAAGGCAAGGGCGTGCTGATCTTTGCGTCTTCTTCTTCGTCTTTCAAAATACATACTTGACGAAAACTCTCGGGCGTGCCAAAATCATCCATTGTTCTGATGTGAGAGCGATACTCTTCTTGCTAGGCACTTCACCGATAGAAGAAACGTTGTTGTAATTTCTGATACGTACATAGAGACTCATAGGTATGCTGTCCAAGCACCACTTTTAGCTTTTCTCCGAATGGATGCGATGGGTAGTTTCCTTTAATTTCTTGAGTGTGTCCGTTACCAGATGAGCTCGACGAGTTATCACGGCCCATTGCTCAGTGTGAGGGCAGTACCTTTCTTGGTCGCCACGGGTGTCGTTTCGACATTAGGGTGTGTAAAATACTGCCGTACGTGAACGTAAAAGTTTCCGTTAAAGCCAGAGACGCTGAGGTAGCGTTCGCTTCCTAATGCAACAGCTTGCTTGTCTTGTGTGCCGGCACGGACATCGGTTAATCCTCGGGTGGTGTTTGTTTGCATGTTCGTGTCTGAGTTTTGACTGAATGTTACACACCGTCGTCGTCGCCTTTTTAAAACTTTATTTTAAAACAGTATATGTACAACAACAAGCGCCCTCTCGTAAAAAACAGCGATTTACTACTTTGCTCAAAGTCTGTGGTTTCGACGAGGAGACGGGGTTCCGTTCCGGCTTTGGTAATTTCGGATGACTTAACAATGATTTTCATAGAGGGCATTAATCACCATTGATAGAACATCTTACGAATCAATTAAACGAATGTCTTAACCATAATGTTGAAGTACAAATGTGCCCGGTGAACCAGATAATAAATGCAATAATGACCACATGCGTCAGAGGTAGGACTCTGAAGCGATTTGTGATTGTAAACAAACGGTTTATTTTTCAAGAAACGTCGAACAAAACAAACGTCGGGGGTTCGCCGTAGGAGTCAAAATATTCCCAAGGATCGACTTCGGGAACGTAAATAGCGACCCAATGCCGGTGACCGGCACGGTTTCCAACTCGGATCCGCGTTGACCACCATGACACTTGGTCGTTCCAAAGGTGAATGTAACTGACCCGCGGCATGAATGCCGTCGAACACGTCGCACACGAGCCATCGTGTGTAAGCGTCTTTGCTCAACACCCGAATAATATCGGACATCTTCATGATTTCAACTGGTAAAGTCGTAGATGATGTTGCGGTTTTGATCTATTTCGATGATGTTGTCGAATTCGGCGTAGAGGAGAAGGTTGGTAGTGGAAGCCAATGTCTCTGCAAATCTAAAATCCACACGAAGATTTCCTCGCTTGTTGACCGTGTAGTGTTGTCCGTGGGATCCATCGGGCGTCAGGTCGAAAACGAACAATGTGTAACCGTTCAGAAAATTCGTCAGAGTGATGTCCATGCCTCCATCGCCGTACAAATGACCCGTGGCCGAAAACAGTTGAAGGTAACTGCGGATAGCAAGATGTGATTCGAAGTTGGGGGTGAGCGGAGAGCGACTGATCGTTTGATGTTTTCTCCGGCCATCACGTCTCCTAGAATATCGGCTCCAGTGGTCAAAGCCTGTTTCCCAGCTTCTTTACCTAAACTCACGGTTCCTTTCTTGAGAAACAGTATTGCCATCCTAAACAATCCCTAAAGCATTTCATCGAGACCGTAGCCTCATTGATTTCCCGGCCAGATAAACACGGATAGACGTCCGTCGGCCATGATGTTTGATCATCTTCGTCTCGAGCGATAATGAATAATACGACGTCAGCGGCAACATTATATATCCTTACAAGAAACGGTGTTGACGAAAATGCAGCCTGACGATCAATCTTCCTGTTGTAAATGGTATTTTTTGTCCCGTTCCGTCACGGATAACGATTTCGATTGACTCAATAGAATTTCGGTTAACGGGATAATAGGCGATGATCGGTTGTGCCACGTCGACGACCTGATTCCAAAATGTTGATAACGACACTCCAAAATGTTGTAACAACGGCACTTCATGATCACTTAAGATTTGAGGAGTGATGATGTCGGTGAACAGATACAGGTGTTCAATATTCTCTGCCTTCCAGGAATAATGAGTGGTTATTGTATTCTGTGTAAAAATGCAAGGATCCTCACATCCAAAACTCGGACACATTTTCCCACGGAGTGTTACACCGTGTACACTATTTGCACGCATTCTTGCATGTCAGTTGTAAGTGGTGTTTTGTCCGACAACAAGCATATTTCGGTGTGAATCAGGTAAGTATTTTTTGCGATAAGCGATGCTAAGGTCACTTCTCTCAAGGGATGTAAGTCAATCTTCACTTCATTTGTCGTTCCTGCACCCCTCCCCCCTCCCCATCAAAAAGGAATATTGACTCGTCTCGTTACATATTTGGTACTACGAATAAGGGTAGCTGAAACTCGCTAAATTGACTTCCCATATGCCATCGAGATGTAGTGGTCTCGAAATAATGTTTCGAAATAC
>JAIGNY010002451.1:170000-190000 GCA_020152595.1 Chiridota heheva | reverse complement strand
GAAGACAAGCTCGACAACGGAGGATATTTACACGTGCGAAACTATTGTGTAGCACATTGTGTCTGTTTGAACTGTATCCAAAACGAAGATATTCATAAAGATTGTGCGTCATGTGGTAAACGAGAATACATCTTCTCGGGGGAAAAAAAGACTCAAGAAGACTCCTGCAGTTGGTTGCTTTCTTTAGAAAAGAAAGGGAGCACAGTCATCACTCAAAACATAAAAGGATACGACGGTCATTGTATTCTCAATCACATGAATCACATTAGAATGTGCCCCAAGGTTGTGATGAACGGAGCCGAGCTGATTAGCATCTACTTGAAAGAAAAAGCCATGAACAAGAAAAAGAAAGATGTCACGACCCTGAGGATCATCATTTCGTGTAACTTCATTCCGGCTCCCCTCTCTTCTTTTCCCAAGACGTTCGGGTTGACGGAAAAGAAGAAGGGTTATTTCCAGTATTATTTCAAAATTCAGCTCTACGAAAATTACGTGCTTGCATTCGAAAACTACGATTCTGATTACATGAAACCTGCTCAACGCAAAGCTTTTCTCTCGTGGTACGAAGAACAAGACTTTTGACATGGCTCGTGAAATGTACCAGTACTGTTGTAGCGATGTAGAACTACTTCGGCTAAGATGTTTGCGTTTCCGAAAAGAGTTTGTTGAAAGTACAGGTGAAGATCCCTTTAGAAATGCATCACTATTTCCATGACTTGCATGTGCATGTTTCGACGACAGTTCCTTCGTACCGATACGATCGCCCTGGTTCCTTATTTGGAATACAAGAATGACAGCCAATCCGTAAAAGCCCTTCAATGCTTGAAATTGAGGAGGTGTGGCATTTCAAGGAGACGGTGTAGTATGATCCTGAAACGGAGAGGCTGGTTTGTTCACGGCTTACATCAATACGTTTCTGAAAATGAAACAGGAAGCCAACGGGTGGCCAGAAGGCTGTGAAACCGACGAACAGCGTCGTCTGTGCGTCGACGAGTACGAGGCCCGCAAAAAGATCATACTGAACCACACCAGCATCGCCAAGAACGAGGGAAAGCGAGCGTTGGCTAAAGTAAACTCCTTTTGGGGAAAGTTTGGACAGCGAAGTGCACTTACCAAGACGGAATTTATCAAAACTCTTGAAAAATTCTACAAGCTCTTGACGGACAAATCGAAATACTTGATATACGTGCAGTGCCACGACGAGTTCACAGCTCGCATCCAATGGGTCGACACGAATAAGTACATGAACATTTTCAACGCGGCTTATACCACGGCTCACGCCCGTCTCAAACTCTACAGTTACATCAAGCGACTGGGGAGCGCGTCCTCTATTCGACACGGATTTTGTGATTTACGTCAGCCAACCAGGAACCTACGATCCACCCCTCGGCAACTTTCTCGGCAACGTGACAGACAAGCTGGAGAAAGCTTACTGTGTGGGGAGCTACATCACCGAGTTTGTTTATGGATGCCTAAAGAACTACGCCTACAAAGTACGTTCGACCAGAACAGGCGCCGTTGTCGTGGGGGAGTGCAAAGTCAGAGGCATCACGTTGGACCATAACACCATTCAATCGTTCAACTTCGAGTCGATGATCAACATGGTAAATCACGTTGATTCTGGAACAGGCCGAGCCTGGGAAGACGACGAGGAACTCATCGTTGCTGTCCATTATCCTCACAGCATCAGGAGAGATAGTCCTGGAAGAGTTCTCATCAGATCCATTACCAAGGATTACAGACTGATCTACGACAAACGCGTCATCCAAACAGATCTTTCGATCCTTCCGTGCGGTTATTGAAAGAGCGCCATCATTTGACACTTATCTGAAAAAGAGCATAAAAGAGGTGGATATAAGTTGGGTTGATTTATTTAATCATGGGTATTCTAAACGAGGAAGAGACATTTGTGTGGGAACGCTTGTGGTTGCTTATGCTTGCAAAAAGTACGGAAATATTACTATCCTAATGCTAAAACTGAATATAGAGAAAATTGCATGGATTCCGTATATTGCGCCTGTGTTTTATCTAAGGAAGGGTCAGAGGGATTGCTAAAGTTTTTACGAAACTTCAATTGTAGATTGTACAGAGATGAGGAAGCACACGACTTCATGCCAAAATAAAACCTTTTCATGCATGGTTGGAAAGAAACGATGTAACAATCCGTATTGAATATACTGTTATTGAAAACAGATCTTTAAGTCGTTTGCGATCCCACACCGAACTTTTCATGTAGATACAGAAAGAGCGCCACCATTACATTCTTGTTTTGCTCTGATTGGTCAAAAAGAACATAAAAAGGCAAGCCTTGTTGAAGTTTGATACCAACTGTGGTGTAGCGGTTATCATACATGTCTACAGACCACGAGGCCCTAGGTTCAAGCCTGGATTGGGTAGACACGCCAGTGCACCACAACTGGTTACCAAATGCCGTGAACATTGACTTGGTTGTCGATGTTATGTCTGTCCGTACGTCGTACCTGTATTCTCGTCCGGGTCGTATTAAGCGTTTCGTGATAGCATTGTTACTATCATAACATATTACGCAGGCGACGACCCGTCATTGTAATTGTGTGTTCACTCGTCGTCGTCGTCGTCGAAGTTTGATTCATATTTTCATTAGACAACAACATCGATACTACACCTAGCAGTACGTGTTCTGGGCAAAAACGTAAAGCAGCGTCGGAGTATATACAGGCATCAAAGAAACCACGTAATGAGACCTTTATTGTAGTAGCAATGGCCCCTTCAGAAATCATCATGAGATCAGACGTATGGTGCGCGATGACTCTTGCGACTCTGACATATACGGAGAACATACCGGCAGAAGAGACTTCACATTACCGTTCTACAACGCTTTAGGTTGCCTCGCCGCGTTTATGGACTCTATAGGATGTGGCATGGATAAAGAAGGAGAGGTACTTGAACATTTGTTGAAAGAGGCCAAGAAACACATGGGTGTTGGAGAGACTATAGACTCTGAGCAGATCGGAACAGCATCGATCGTCGAATTCAAGCTGACAGAAGAAGACTCTCTCTTGTTTGAAGAGAACCAGAACTGGCCAAAATTCCTGAAAGCGATGATGGAGATAGCACACGACTTGTTGAAAGCCCAATCGACACAAGCCACAATGGTCAGCAACCTCATCAAGAAGGTCGAAGAAAAGAGAGGAAAAATGAAAGATATTCGACGCCTGCTGATTACAGATCCACTCACGAAAGACATTTGTAAAGAGCTGGTAAGGGGAAAGAAGGAAACGGTTAACAAAGACTACGGAGAAAAGAAGATACTCAGTTAACTGAGAGACGTCATCTATGGAACGCTGGGAAGCTACGCTAATTGATTGAGCAATCTTGGTCTCAAATGCGAAGTGATGGACTGTCTGTGGGACTTGATTATTGCGGAAGAATGTTAAAATATTGTATGTGTTTGAAAAACAAATTAAAAAATAAATGAAGACGGAAGGAGTACAAAACCATGGCATGACTCCTGCGGTACCACTGCGTTGGTTGGGCAGGTACTTTAAACCTCGTTTCAAAAAAGCGCCACTAACTTATTCTGGCTTCTGATTGGTTAAAGGAGAGCATAAAAGGCATCTTCTTACACGTCGATTAATGTACCGAATTGACGTGCTGCTTTGACGTGCTGCCTCCTTGGTCTCTGTCTGTTTGCTTTTTGGTATTTTACAGCATTTTTTTTTGCTGTACGTTTGCACTGTGCCCCTGCCATGCTGACACTTATAGTTTATCTTAGCTTAGTTTAGCTGTGCATAGTTTAGCCTAGTGTAGGTTAGTTTTTCTTAGTTTAGTTTTGCTTATTTACTTAGCTATTTTTTGTTGCTTCCCTTTTTTTGGCCTAGATTAGGTATGTTAGCTTAAGTTTAGTTTTATTTCTTAAGTTTTTCCATTGCGCCTTATCTGTTATTATCTCATTACCATGACCTCTAGGGAGGCCAGTAAGCGTAGTCTCCCCCCAAGGTCGCCAGAGGTGTCCGCGGAGGGTGCCGATGACCAATCACCAGAGGCAAAGAAAGCCTTGCTAGACTCAAATGCCGATTCGCCTCGATTGGTCAACGACTTGGACTTCCGGGAACCCGCTGGTGACTTGGGGACTGACTCTACCGTCATTTTGGACAAGGACCCATCATCTAGTATCACCGTTGGTCCTAGCATTAATCGTAAGAGTGACCCAGCCTTTCCTACAGGGTCGATTCAACCTATTTTTATCTCCCATTTATCTGAAAACTTCCATTCTGTTAAACAATTCATTACCGAAATCAAACGTCTCAAGCCTGACGCTACCCTCTTTTCAATCCGAAGAGCAGGTAAAGACTCATTTTAACTTCAACTTTGAATCATTTATTCAACTTACAGCCAATTGGCCTGAAAGTGCCTTCGGAGACACCTTCACTTTAACCAAAGCCAGGCCAGTCCTTTTTTAACAAGGAGGCCACTCAGTCGTTGTTGTCAAGGGAGTAAATTTCTCTCTTGACATCGACGACATCAAAGCCGACCTCACAAGACAGAAAATTGATTATTTACGAATTTATCGCATCACTAGCTTAAGAACAAATAGGCCAACTCCACTTATTAAAGTCATTATCAGCAACCCCCAACAAGCCAAAACCCTAGTCGAAACAAGTCTAAAACTTTTTGACCTAGTTTACTTACCAGTAGAGTACGCCCACCTCCCTTTCAAACCCATAATGTGTCGCTCGTGTCTAAGATTTGGCCATATGACCAATACTTGTACTAACAAGTCCGTATGCTTCCGTTGCGGAGGCGATCTCTCCCTCTATGCCTGCCCCCTTTTTAGAGACAGCCCCATTTGTGCCAACTGTGGCGAGGGGCATGTAGCCACGTATGCTGGCTGCAGGTTCTATAAGAAACAGGCATTGTCTCAGGACAGAGCCAATCTACAACCAACTAAGCAACCATGAACTAACTTTGCCCCACGGCAAGAATCTACAACAAACCTGAAACCTGCTTCCCAACCTTCTCGTTCCATACTTGATTCCAACCAATTCCCACAACTGCAACGTCAACAACCTCCACAGACTCGAACGACTTAGACGACCAACCAAGTCACCAACACCAGAACGTACAGTGCTGCAGTCAAAGACCAGAACACCAGGCTGCAACACTCCAGCATCCGAACCAAAACTCACTCTAATGACATCGAACAACAACAAACCAGGACCAGACCACCTCAAAATTATCGACATACAACTGAAACACCAGACCACAAAGACAACTACGCCTACATAGTAATATCCCCTACCGACTTTATCAACCTAATTGTACGCACTACCTCTATTATTATCAATAACCCTAAAGCAGACCCTCGTATGGTAGGCGAGACCATATCCAGGGCCATGAGCAGCATCTGTGGCTATCTGCCCGACTCCTACCTCATAGCCAAATCACCAAGTAACACCGATAACCTCATTACCGGCCCATTCTGAGCATGGAAAATATAGCCCACATTAATCTCAGAGGTCTAAAACCCAATAAATCATTACTTGAACAATTTGTACTTGATTATAACCTTGATATTGTATCCTAAAATGAAACTCTCACAACCTCATCTAGAGATTTCACATTTATAGATTACCACCTAATATCAGGTTACAAAGTCCCCAACCTCATTAAAAATGTTTCTACAAGAGGCATTGCCCTACTATTAAAAAACTCCCTTCCCTACAAATTAATTAACAAAGGAATAAATCCATGTGAATTTATTACTATCTCCACTAAAATAAATAATCTCACCTGTAAAGTAACATCATTATACTCAAGTCCATCTAATCCGCTACCTATTTGATTTTATCAAAGATCTTTCCTCAAAGGGCAATCATATTTTACTAGGTGACCTTAACGCTAGACACACAAATTTCGGTGACCATACAACTAACCGTAATGGTACCCTTCTAAACAAACTATGTATTAACTCCAAACTAAAAGCAATATTAAACTTCCACCCAACCTATATTAGCCATACAGGTAATGGCTTTATTCTCGATCATGTTCTACTCTCACCGAAATTACTTAATACTTTCAAACAATTCAAAGTCACCTTTGACCTTGAATCAGATCACCTACCAATCTTCTTATCAATCAACCCATGCCCTAATGTTAACTCTCAAGGTCCATTTGCCAATAATACCCTCTTTACACCAACTAAGGCTAATTGGAATAGTTTTAACACCTTTTGTAATGATAACATCCCACCCTCTGAATCTTTAAGCACGTGTATTAAAATAGATAAAACCATAGATAAATTTACTAAAAACGTGCTTCAAGCTATGGGAATTTCCATCCCCTTAAAGAGAAATACTCAAATTAACCCTAAAATCCAACTACCACCTAATATGGAAAGTCTAATTAAAGCCAAACGCAAACTCCGCAGAAGTCAACAACGTAATCCGACCAACTTTCAGGCCAACAATAATACAGCACTAACTTGAAAAATTAACCTAGCAATCAAAGAATTTAGAAAAGATCAACTTAATAAAATATGTATTCTCTCCATACCATATCTAATTCGCGATCATTTTGTAGAAAATTTAGTAAACTTGCAGGCAATGCCCAAAATTTTAATATTCCCAACCTACATCACAATAATATAATTGCCACCACCCACTCCGATAAAGCGGAACTATTAAATAACACCCTTGCCTCAGTGCAACATGACTTTCATTCCCCAGACTTTGACCCAATAGCATATGCTGGGGTTAATCATTATGTCTCCTTAAATATTCTCCTTTTCAAACCCCTTTACATACCAAATATGACTATCTCCTCTGACACCGACGAATCATTCAATATCGAAGAATTAGTTCAAATCATGAAAAACTCAAAACCCCCGGTATTGACCAAATACCAAACTATCTTATTAAAAAACTTCCAACACAAGCTCTCAAATCCCTTCTGCTTATTTATAATGCTTGTTTTACCCTAGGCTATTTTTCCCTAGCGTGGAAAATAGCTAGAGTCACATGTATCCCTAATTTTAATAAGAATAATACTAGCCCATTGAATTATCGTCCTATTTCACTATTATCTTGCCTAGGGAAACTACTTGAAAGATTATTCGCTAGCCGTCTGTCCAGCTACATGGAAGACAATGACCTTTTTAATGACTTTCAAGCTGGTTTTAGGGCTAACAAAGCCACTACTGATCATTTGTTATCTTTATCTGAGGACATATACTCCAACTTAAATAACCACTGTTCTACCCTTGCATTATTTCTTGACGTCGAAAAAGCATTCGACGCCGTTTGGCATAATGGTCTCAGATTTAAACTGTGTTGCCCGACCCTTAAGATTCCCAGCAAAATAACACGTATTTTATTCAATTTCTTAGATAATCGCCAGGTATTTACTGAATCGCATGGCTTCCGTTCAACATTATTTATACCTAGAGCAGGAGTCCCACAAAGTTATGTTCTAAGTCCTCTCCTATTTAATATCTATGTCAATGATATCCCACCTCCACTTGACCTCGTTAAAATTGCCCAATTTGCTGATGATATTGCGATCTAGGCCATTATGCCAAAACCTACTCTTCATATCAAACGTATCCAAAATCATATTAATATTTTACTTAATTGATGCCTGAAATGGAAAATTAAGACTAATCCATCTAAAACAGTTTCATTACCCTTCTATTTCAAACAATATATATATCCGACCATTACCATGTATGGCAAAAAGATTGACCATTCCACGCAAGCGAAATTTCTGGGTATTACCTTTGATGCCCATATTAAACATAAGAACTGGCTAATCCATTTCAATAAAGTAAAACGTAAGCTAAATATTCGCTTCGTTCAACTTATCAGACTTCGTGGAACTAATATTGACTTTAAGCATTCTAATCTGCGTGTATACAAAGAATATATGAGACCAGTAATGGAATACGGAGCCCCAATTTTATACAATATATCTAATACTACAATTTTCAAACTCCAACGCTTCCAAAACAAATGCCTAAGATTAGCCTTACACCTGCCTCGTTCAACTAACATCAAAACCCTCCATTTACTTGCCAAAACTCCCCTAGTAAAAGATCGCTTTAAAACCATATTATCAAAATACCTCCTAACTTCACACATAAATAATCAATCCAAAATAATCAACCGTTTCGCTAAACACATTCATATAAAAACCTAAAGGTCAGCTTTTAACATATACAAGTTTAATACGTAGTAAATTTGTTTCTAACACAAGAAATTTACTCATCGTTTAATTACCTATACCCCATCGTATCAGGTCTTTCAGAGACAACTCATTGTTAAACCTGTGTTGAAAAAGCATTATATGCTCCATTGATTTATCTAACTAATTCTTTCAACACTTGTTAAATACACAGTGTGAGCGTAGCACAGAGTGCTAGCCCACGCTGTGTATATCAAAATGGTCTTCTGTAGAAGACCATATTTAAACCAGGTGCTGTGATTGGCCGAAGTATGGCATTTGACATACATCATGTATTATGGTCTCCAGTTGAAGACCATTTTTCCACCTCGCCTGCCATACCATACTATTACTTACCATCGTGCACACTTGATTAAATTTGACTTCGCTTAAAATACACATGTTTTATCATACTTAGACCAGGACACAGTTTATACCATATTACTGCTGATACGCACTCTGTTAAACATTAATATCACTAGTATTCTATTTTTTACTAGTAAAGTTTACTCTCGAACACCGACAATTAAATACTTAAATTAATTCTGAAACTAGCAGTACTATAACTTATTTGTATTTGTAAATATGCTGGTAGCCTATTCACTACTGTAGTTAAGGACACCGGACCAAAAATCAACCCATTTTTGCCCTATATTCATATCATATATTGTTATTATTAGTGCCTATGAGTATCTGTCGGTGTGTGCATATTTATTGTATCTGTAAATGTATACACGGATAGACACATTTACCTATATTTAACTATTTACTTATATCGAGCCATTTATCTATAATAAACGACTGACTTTACACATATGACCCCATTTATTAGACTTGGCAGAGTTCCTTAACACTCCTGCTACTTACTGTTTGATTGTCTATACATATCCATTGTATCTGTAAATGTATAGACAGACAATTATTAGCACATACCACACAGACTCTTACGTCACTAAACCGAAAAACCTAACCATTGTTTTAGCCGACCTTCAAAGACGCTACCGACCTCGTACTGTATCGCCAACATTGCAACATCCCGGTGTTATCGACACCTTGTATTTACTAACTAACTCAGGACACTGACCTATTCAAATCCCTTAGCATACCACCTAGCATACTCGTTAGATTGTATCTGTACTTTTTTGCTATACCTGGGAGGCAGGGGCATCTGTATGCTTCTATGTTTTACTCCCTATTTATTTATTTACATCTATATTTGGTATTTTCATAAGTTTACTCGTTAGTTTACTATTAACTACCTATGACACTACTCATTTACCTTTGATTATTATTTTGTTGATGACCGCTTAGCCTTGACTATGAATTGTTTATTTTGTTTTATTTGGGGCTTTGTTATTTGTTTCACTTGCTTATTTATTCTTGCCTCAGGCTCTGGTGAGAGTCACTTTAGGTTCTTGATTTGGATTTTCTTTATTCCCCCTCTCATTCGTAACTCAAAGTGTCAGCATGGTACCGGGTGCAGGGCATTAGTCATTCCACTTTTCCTTGATTGGCTGAGGCTGCTAGTGGCCATTTCAAAATGTAATCATTTGAAATCAAACTTAATTTACCTGACATGTAAATCGAGCCAGCCTTTGGGCTGGTTATTGATAGGTAATGTTAATGGCTCGTGAATTATTTCATGTACCGTCGACTTCATTTTGCTTTCAGACATGGGATAAGACACACCATGCCTCAATACCTACCTGTATCGATAATCTCCACGGTTACTTTGCCTGACGGGTTTACAAAGACGATGTTTACACAGAAGATAAATCCCATCAGAGCTTACTACCGGTTCGGTTTGGCACACAAATTCGACAACAGAGTACGAAAAACATCTGCCGTCATAATACCGCCGAGGTACCAGAATTAAAGACCAGACTACTATTGAAACTTTGCAACGAGAGAGAGAGCAACTGGGGCAGAGCACTCAACTCCAACGCTCATACGCGTTTCTACACTACGAGATCGCCGGCATATCGTCAGTTTTTAGACCACTACAAGGAAAACACCCAGAAGAGGAAAAATCCATGTCTAAGCCACCTTGAAAAAGAGGAGAGTATCGAGCCAACGTGAAGGAGCATCGAAAAATGCTGAGGAGCAAAGGAACCGACGGGCATCGGTGAACTACGGGAGGAGGACAGTAGCAGATCGATCGATCGATTGATAAATAACCCAAAGGTTCTTATGAGAGCCACCACACATATAAGAAAGTGAAAATTGAATTAAGACATTGTGTTTGTGTTTATTATTGTGTGCTTATCCCACTTCCCTCCAAAATATTCGACGACCAACTCATCATACCTTTCTGGCTTTTGTTTTCTTCAAAAGAGCGCCACCAACTCAAATGGCATCATACTTTTCTGGCTTCTGGTTGGTTGAAAAGATCGAACCAAAAAGCATAAATAGAGCAAACGTGATCCATTCTTTTTATTCTGAGCTTTAGAGCGAACACATTATAATGGAGTGGGATATCTTAGCCGAGCAAATATTTATACTCCTGAGAAAATGTAGCCCTGGACCTATCGACTACGATAAAGTTATAGACCACCTCGAAAGCAGATGCAACTGTTTTGAAGACGGGTTTCATCCTGTAGAAGGCAATGTAATTACAGCAGCCATTGTCCATGCTTACCAAGACATGTCAACCGTTGGGGGCTGCAAATGGGTGTTTTGCATTGCTGTTTTCAACCTTATTGTTTTCAACATGGCAAAAGAACGCGACGAGACCCCTGAAGAATCAAAGAAAGATACCGACAAAATAGAACACCAGGGAGCCACCGGAGAAGGACAGTAGCGGATCGATTGGTTGATCGATGAAGGACCCAAAGGCTTTTATAAGAGCCACCACAAATATAAGAAAGAGAAAATTGATTTAAGACATTGTTTTGTTGTGTGTTTATTCCCTTCCCTCTAAAAGATCCGACGACCTTCGATCGTGTGGTTAATCACGAGGAGCATATACAGGTAGTGACCAATCAGGAGCCAGTATTCCACCCAATTTGCATATTATATAAATATTTATGAAATATAAACTAATTTATTCATGAACAGTTATGTGAATTAGTAACATGACAGGAATACTGGCTCCTGATTAGTCACTACATGTATAGGTTCCTCTTATAACTAAACATTGTGCGCGATATAAGCCTGTTCTACCAACCAAAACAATCATCTAGCTCTCGCTCCAGTATCCCCCGCCCTGTTGCTGGCAGCTCTAGACGTCCACCCTCTCTTCCTTCTCAACCTAACCCACGTTCTATTTCCCAACTCACTGCACCTCCTTCTGCTAATCCCCCTTCTACCTCTACTTCCCGCGCTCAAATTACTACTGCTCCAAGCTCTCCTGCTCCTTCTCCCACCTCTTTTGCTGACTCCAGGCCTCTTTCCACCTCTAAATCTCTTCCTCCCCCAGATTCTCTCCTAATTCTCATAGCTTCCGTGTCGGTCTCCGCAGCCTTTGCAGTCCTTGATCCTTCCCCCTCCTCCATTGAGTTCACTGTAAACATCGGGTACCTCACCAACATTCTCCTCCACAACATCAAATCTCTCTTCCCTGCTAGCTCTCTATCCATCGCCTCTCTCAAACACTACATCTATCAGACAGTCGCTAACAACTCCAGTTTCAACATCAATCAAAACTGCACTCAGCAAGTCACCAAAGAAGTCTAAGCTTTTTGTCTTCTCTATCCGCTTACTACTAGTTCTACCACCTCTTCTTAATGGATACAAATGTTGGTCATATCAATATTCGTTTCCTTCGTAACTCCAAACCCATTCTTTCACACTTCCTTCGTCACTACAACATTGATGTTCTCTCCATCAATGAGACCAAACTTCCTCAGGATTATAAGTTCAGCATCCGCGGCTACAACTTTTTTCATGCCGCCCGTCATCCCTTTCAGGCAATCCTTCCCATGGGGGTGGGGTAGCTTTTCTTGTCAAAACATCTATCTCCGCAACCCTCATTGCCACCCCTTCCACCCCCAATTGCAATGAAAGCCTCGCTATTCGAATTCACTCTCCCTCCTCCAACAGTCTTTTCCTTCTAACCACTGTTTACTGCCCTCCTAATGCTACTCTGGATACTTCTCTATTACTCTCTAAACTCAACTCCCCTCTTCCTAGCCTTCTTCTTGGGGATCTTAACTCCAGACATATTTTCATGGGTGACTCCAAGTCCAATAGGAACGGCAACCTTCTTATTCATGCCATCACTCCCTCTACCCACTCTATCCTTAATCCTCATGGACACCCCACCTATCAGCATCCCTCTGACAGTGCTTCTATTTTGGACTACGTCCTTGCTAACTCCCATGCTACTCTTCTCTTTCAAAATGTCACTACTTGCCATGACCTTAACAGTGATCATTTTCCTATTCTTATCTCTACCAACCCTTTATCCTTTCAGTCTGTGCCTGGCCCTCATTACAACAAGGATATCCCTCTCTTTTCTAAAACTGACTGGGTCAATTTCCGCTCTTATCTTTCTGCACTCCACTATCCTTCAACCCTTCCCACTATAGCTGATGAGGTTGATTATCAGATTTCCATACTCACTTCTAATATCCAATCTGCTATCTCTCAGTGCATCCCTACTTTTAACCCCCGTCTTCATCGCCCACCCCTTCCTCGCCACATACTTGCCCTCATCCACGATAAACGTCGCCTACGGAGACTTTACCAAAACCATCCCATTCCGCAGGTCAAAACCCGCATCAATTCTCTCGGTCACAAAATTATTATCGCCATCAAACTCCACAAGAAATATGAATGGGAAACTGCTTGTCAAGCTCTTCATAACACCAAAGACCCTAGAAAGTTCTGGAATAAATTCAAATCGCTTTCTGGCTCCCGTACTTTATCTACCATCCCACCTCTCAAAACCTCTCCCACTGACCCTTCTTTTGTCTATGACATCCAAGCTAAAGTCGATCTTCTTAACCTGACCTTGTGTAACATTCAACAACCTCCCCTTCATCCTACCTTTCTTGAACCTCAGCTTACTCTTGTTGACAACTTTGCCAATGACAATTCTCACCTTCTCAATCGTTCACCTACGCCCACCGCTCCTTCTGGTTCCCCGCTGGGTGCCCTCATCACTTTGATCGATGTCCTTCAAGCCCTTAAACGCACTCGCAACACTGCCCCTGCCCTGATCGTATACACTACATCATTCTTAAAAACCTTGATGTTCATTCCCTCACCCATCTTCTGATTCTCTACAATGTTTTTTGGGTTACTTTTCCTCCAGCTGGAAGTCAGGAAAAATTATTTACTTCCCCAAACCTGGCAAAGATCCCAGCAGCCCTCGCAACTCTCGCCCAATCACCCTTCTTCCGACTGTAGGTAAGATTTTTGAGAAGATACTTGCCAAGCGCATTTTTGACTACATGGAAAGCAACGACCTCTTCAACCCTTACTAGTTCGGTTTCCGTCCGAATAGATCTACCACTGACCCGCTTCTTCTCTTCACTGAAAGTATTTTCTCTTACATTAATCGTGACATTCCTTCTCTTGCTCTCTTCCTCGATGGAGAAAAGGTCTTTGATGCTGTTTGGCACAATGATTTACGCTACAAACTTCTCTCTCCAGCTTTAGCTCCCCCCTCCCCGCGTATTACTCGCCTCCTCTCTTCTTTCCTCTCCAACAGACTTGCTTTTTCTGAGTTTTTTGGGTACCGCTCCACCACCTACACTCCCAACGCAGGGGTCCCCCAAGGCTCTACTCTCAGCCCCATCCTATTTAACATCTTCGTTAACGACGTGCCTGCCCCACAGGGTAAAATCCGTCTCTCTCAGTTCGCTGATGATATTGCCATCTGGTCCCCGGTTTTTCGCCCCACCCAACGAGTCTCTACCGTTCAAACCTATCTCAACACCACCTTCAACTAGTGCTCTACTTGGAGAATCAAAATCAACGCTTCAAAGACGGTCTTCCTCCCCATCTACAATTGTAGGATTGTTAAAGCCTAGAGGTTCCCTGTGGTCCATATCCATGGGGCACCTGTACCTCACTCCTTCAAAGCCACTTTCCTTGGGCTTACCTTCACCAGCAACTTTCGCCTCCACCCCTGGCTTACCCACATCAGGGTCACTTACACCAAAGGCCGCCGTCGCCCTGCCAAACTGTGTAAGGTCTGTTCCTCAACTCTATCCTCTACTAAATCTCTCCTCACTCTCTACAAAACTTTCGTACGTCCCATCTTTGAGTACGGCCTCCCAGCCATTTTCAACGCCCCACCTAAGCACGTTGCCAAACTCCAAGTCATCCAGAACAAGTCCCTTCGGCTGGCTCTGAGACTTTCCCGCAGAACTCGTCTCCCTGACCTTCACTCCCGGGCTAACGTCCCCCTTCTTAGAGACAGGTTCAATCATCGCATGGACACCCATCTCAGTGACGATAATCAACGCAAACGACGACACCTTTCTCAGCTGCTCGACCTTCACACCGGCCCCTCCTGCTTCCCTTCACCTCTGAACCTCTACCTCTCCCCCCCCCTCCCCCAAGTGGTTATTCCTCCCGACTAGTTTTGTTTTTGTTTTTTCCCCTCTTCCTGCTCCTTGCCTTGTCATCACGTCCTGATGTCATTGTTTGGTTTTTCTCTTGAGTTGTTTCTCATCTTTGTGTATGCTTGTCTGTGTGTATTTTATCATCCTCGGTAATGTTTAGCAGAGCCCGGCAGTCACCTCTGGTGGCTGATGGGAAAATGCAGGTAACTACCGCGTCTGTCCGTTAATGTTGTGTATTCAATTGTGTGTTGTTGTTGTCAAAACATAATTATTAGAATTAAGTGCTTCCTTATCCCCAGGCTTGCACCCTAAGTTTTGATTTCGCAGTTCTCAAGAATCTTCAGAAGTTGACGCGATATAAATGAACATATATCATTGCACTATACTACACAATTTTTTTTCTTTTTAATACATTAAAATTACACCTCTGTCAATACCTGTTTTTAACAGTCAGAGTGTCGTGGAGTTGCTGAAATTCCTATTGAGTTTTACTTAATTATGATTATTTTTTGCCGACATGGGACCGTCTTTTGCCAACTTCATAAGGTGAGTGTAAGTAACTCATCCTCCCCAAAGGTCTGTGTAAAAAGTATACTGAAATTATGTTATTCATTGATCTCATTTTCATTAGATAACGAGGTTTACTCCTCTTGTGTAGAAATAATGTAATTGTTGACAACAGAATGCAAAGTTAGGAATACAATCTGTAGGACGTAAGATGCTTGATTTCATTCGCCAATATTATTAATACGTGACCTGCTGTTTGGTGACGGAGGGCAAACGATCTCAAAATACAACCTACAGTATTTAACAATCAAACGGCTACAAGTAGAAGTCTGCATGTCGTATATGCACGGGGGATAGACCCATTGCTTCAATCCCGTCATTAATCCAAAGATAATTATCGTTCCAAGGCATCCGATATGGAATCCAATTATAAATGGGTCTACTTGTAAGAAAGCGGTCAATTTGCGACAAACTACGTTCTCTGTAGCAAACAAAATAGCAACGAATAGCGCAAATGTTATCCCAAGAGCATTGTTGATGACAAAAGTATCTATACCAAACAAAAAAGGGGGTTTGACGATCAAAACTATTCCTGATATTGTGATTAATGAAAGCAGAAAGTTTCATTGAGAAATATTCTTTTTCAAAAATAGCCAGCTTGGCCAATCTCCGATCAGGATGGCAGTATACAACGTAGCAGAGACATTTCCAATGCTAGTGTAATAAAAACCATATAAACAGAAGACGCTAAATGTTACTCCAACAGCGGAATTTAAAATCAAACATTTTGTCACTCTTTGTTCATATATGAGTGGAAGGCGTTTCTGTATAAAAAATGGTATTCAAATAGAAAACAGACAACTAGCAAATATAGTTTTCAAAGGACCAACCACATGGCTACTTAATTTGATACATAAACTCAAAGCAGCGAAACAAATAGCATAGCATAGCAAGGTTTAACGTCCCGAAAGCATCCAGTGCTAAACATTATATCAAGACGGCAATAACCTTTCACAACCAGTTGTGAACTTACTGGTTGCAGACCCAGTAAGTTATGAATGCATACAAAACTCCTTTTTGCCGCTTCAGGAAGATTATGATCGATACTGGCATTCCCCAGGCTTTGCTCGTCTTTATTTGGTTGGAGGTTACTGGAGGTGACAGTCTCCATCGATATTGAAATGTTCTACTTTCTACTGTTCTGTCTAACAGTGTGTTGAAAGTAAGCGAAGAATTGACATATGTAGACCATTTGGTTTTACATACTTGCAGCTTTCACTACTACCTTTCTACATGAACAACGAAATAGATATATCAAAGTTTAACCAGGGGAAACACGGTTTTATCAACTTTCAAAACTATTATGAATTAAACATTCCGCGATTGTCCCCTTAGAATACAAACAAACGTTATAGCTTACAACTAAAACTTAGTTCTGACAGATATAAAATATTTCACGATTTGTACTAAGATTGAATAGATCAGTCTCTTACAAAAAATCTCGTAATGGGCATTTGGGAGAATAAGATTAAGATTTATGCAGTTCACCCGAAGAATGGTTTAAAGAAGTAGGAATTCCTGTGGAGTACATTCAAAGGTATATCTATAGATATTGATTTTTTTCTCGCGGATTCCGACAGAAGAAAGTGCACGCAGTAAAGTGAGGTGTTCATAAAGTGTCGTTCTTTTTTTTTCAGAACAAACATCATTAGCTGGTCCTGTCCTTAAAAAAATAAACACTCAGACCCAATGTCAAAGTTAAGCAGATCGGGCCAGACATTTCCCTATCATTTTTCTATCTTTTTCCTCATTTTGAAAGCACAAGCATTTAAGCTCAGGTTCCACTCCTGATAATATTCCAGACACCAGTTACTTAAATTACACCCACATGTCCAAAGATAATTGCACACAGTAAATACAGTTCATAAAAGTTCACACAGTAGTTGTAACTAGTTCCTGCAATATGGGAACCATTGTTTTCTTTGATAACCCTAACTGACCATTTGATTAAACAAGGTGTTTCATTACATGCATGCCATATGAACTGTCAATCATTTAGCAAGAGGTTTATTTTAGGAAGGATAATTGGTTATATTAGTCACAATATTTAGGTTTGTGGTTTGGACTGGCTGGAACAGAATTTTAAGGAGAGCCACAGCTCATGTATCATTCGATTAATTTGAAATCTAAGTGAGTTTTATTAATGCTGTATACAGTATATCCGGTATACCGTTAATTAAATTGGATAGATTTCACCGATTTAACTACATAGAAATAAAGGCGAGCGAAAGAAAAACAAACCTACTTCAGGTAAAAGAATCTACTTGCAGATTTTCAGAAGAAATTCCACTTTTCGCATTTTATATAATCGTTTTTGTATGTACATAAGGCCAAACAAACCATGCAAATAGCGTGATAGCTCCGATATATGTAGTACATATATGTAAGTTGTATATGTAAGTTGATACATTTTGTATCTAGTATACACCACATCATAAGCTCTGATGTTGTAAAACCTTACAACGCAATTAGTTCTACTTGATGCTTTTGAATCCAATTGTCATTCAAGCGAAATTCTCTATGACTGGGTTTTCATTCTTCTCACGGTCTGATTGTCAATTGTTTAACCAACCCGCGAAATCATTTAACTGTCAGCCTACTTTTGTGTTGCTGATAGCTATATTTAATCAAAGTACTGAACGCACTGGTAATGGGTTCCATTCATAGTTGTCATTTGTGTAATTGGTATAATGTATAGTCTTCTTATACATCTTTTGATTTTATAGGCCATTTTTTGTTAACATGAAGTTAATATGATTAACAATTTAGCAATATAATTTAAAGTTTCTGGTCAAAACATTGACTCAAAACATCACAAGACAATCAGTAATTGGTTGGGATTGCCAGACACCACTAGGACTAATAGTTTCACACTTCACGTTTTTGACTTCCATGAACAGTGCACCTCAGAATGTCTCATCATATACTCATCATGATGGTCCACCCATTATCGTCCCACCCCACACTCACATACACACCCACACACACACACACACACACACACCCATACACACACACACACATGTAGTATTCGATTCGCAATGGCTCATGCAGTGCACTTACATTTACCCGTTTATGTATGATTCAGATCATAGAAATTTTCCTATCGTTTCGCAACAGAGGCTTTTCCCGGAAAAATCAACCATAACACATCGAAAAACTTCCTCAAACCTTCTTAGTTTGTGCGGTTTTGAGGTAAGTAAGGATCATTTTGGCAATAATTTAATGCAAAACGTTCCTCGATAAGAACTCAAAAAAGTTTGCTCGCTGCAAGTTTGTGTAAAAATACCATATACACATGATGTTAATTCGTTTCTTAGTTTTAGTCCATTTTAAGGACTTATTGTCAGTTTAAGTCCATTTTAAGGACTTATTGTTAGTTTTGGTCCATTTTAAGGACTTATTGTTAGTTTTAGTCCATTTTAAGGACTTATTGTTAGTTTTGATATCATGCCTTGCAGGTCATAGTTGATATTATTTTAATATAAAACATCACGAAACTCTCTTTTGCAATTCAAAATACATTAAAATGTTACGTTCTATGTTGTTCGTTTACACATTACAAAGTATATGATTTGTTAGAATTTTGACAAGTAAACAATAATCACTCACCATACATCTGAGAGTAATAATACATATAAATAATCTCCGTAAATACATCTCATAATTTGTGCATTTTCCGAAAATGTTCCTTTATCTCATACTTTACATGGGTTTCTTCTTTTTTAATAAAAGGAAATACACATCAAGAACTATAGAAAACTCTTTAGAAAAATGAAAATTGAAAGAAGGTATCGTAGACTACTTTGTTATTGCGAAACACGATCAAAGAAGAAAGGGGGGGTCAAGTTTTGCAAAGCTTTTCATCTTCCGGTTGGTTCTGACAACTAAGAGTCTTCGAACAAGTTCGGACCCATCAAAAAGTGTTTTTGATATTTGCTCCACTATTCTTTAGCATAGCGTAGGCACACTTCAGGTTTCATTTAGTCAAAAACAGTCATATTTATAGATAGGCACTACTGCACTTTGGATCTTATCGCTTTTTATTTGTGGGATTATCATGAGGTCAGGGCCATGATTATAAATAATTAAGGTTAAGTTGCTTAGAATTCCATGTTATGCAGTCCTGTGTGTGAGGGAATGAAATATGCATAAGATTTTTTTTTACATACTGTGGTGCGGTACCCTCTCCCTCCACCTTTCCTTCGATGCCACAATCGTGAAGAAAATTCAACAATTTTGTCTCAATGGTTTCGACCCATTTTGGCTGTGAGCATGGTCATTTTGTACTGGAGTAATAGAAATTAGGATTAGTTCAGTCGTCAGATAGCTTGTCCAGTTCCAAGCATGTTCTTTTTTTATCAGGCGACACAGAAAAATTTTTTTCGTGAATCACGTACACTTCCCTTAGTAATTGTTATCACCCAGTTAATTATTAGTTTGTCTGGTACGGTCAAGTTTCTGGAATTCCTTTTAAAGTTCGCTCCTACAACCAGATAATAGTCAGATGCGTGTATTATATATTGGTATTGATTTATTTCCACTTCTTTCTAATACAACAGAAACAAGGTATATTTAATGTGGTGGGGACCATAATAGGCGCATAAAAAGTTTCTACAAAGATGGTTATTCAAATGATGATATATAATATTCTTAATAGACATATGATTTAAATGGACATATGGAATAAACACAAACATGAATATAAGCGATAATGAA
>JAIGNY010002451.1:0-165000 GCA_020152595.1 Chiridota heheva | reverse complement strand
AGTTAATGTGAAACTGTAAAAGACCGAAATACCAAAACCTGCAGATATAAGTGCATTCAATAGGATAAACTTCATCGTTCGTTTGTCGTAAGTAAGTTTTGCACGATGAAAAACTAAAACTGGTATAGCAGATATTGCAAAACCACAAGATCGTGCTGAAACTGTTTCCAAAGCTCCAACAGAATCACTACTTAATCTTATACACACATTCAAAAGGGCGAGAGAAATGCTGCTGAGAAATGCAAAACATAGGCCTTTGCGTGTTTTGAGGTATGATAAGCATTGACGTATGTTTGTACTTTTTTGCGATATTGGTAATTCCACTGTAGGTTGTTCCGAAGTAGATATGCGATGATCATCACCAGCAAAACTGGTTTCATCTTCTTCTATATTATATGGATGAATAGAAGCTGTTACCATTTTAGCCATGATAGGGTGTTTTTTAACCGAATCAAAGACTCACTGCCTTATTGAAGAGGGCGAGAGTTACCAAAGCGAAAAAGTGAATATAAATCACTCAAGAACGTTATTCCAATGTTTCTGAACAAACTCTGCAAAGTATTCTGCTTGTGCTAATATAATGATCGATTAAGCAGGCTAAACATTTATGACGTTATCTAAAAATTACAACGGTTGCCTTCAAATGTAAACATAATTGCATACGCCGTTTACTAAAAGTCAACATACATCATCCGTGGATCTATTGAAGACATATTTACTGAAAAATGCGTCTCCAGAAATTTGTACAAACTTTAAAATCATGCATATGATATCTGCATTAATACTCGATGCATGTTTTTTCCATTGTAATGGTACCTCTTCTATGCAGATACGAAAATGCATTGCTTCAAAATCTGTACAAAAGTAATTATTTTTCACTTTGTAACTAACAACAGGTGTTTGTGTGTGCATATCAACGTTTTGCATACCCACAACAATACAGCCTGTTTGTACAAGGAAATTAAATAGATGAACGGATGAGTACACGAATTGAATCATATCACACTGCAACGAATGCTGTTTATAGTATACCAAAAAAGCTCTTTGAGTAGACTTACAGAATATTGTACTTTCCGTCCGTATAGCAATAAGCTCCTCAATTGCGAAGAACAGAGAGCTTCCTGAGAATCAACAAGCGCTGAATAGTGATTTATATGAAATAACAAAACCGACAATATAATACAGTCGGAAACATGACCTTGATTGACCCGAAAACTTTAATCAAAATCACGTGACAATCAACTTGAATTCGAGTGATGAATTTCCATTTAATCTTTGTTCTAGATCAGGGCAATTTGCTCTAAAACCGAAGAACACATAGTTATCGTATGAATGCACGATAAAAGATACGACATTTTAGGATAAACGACATCGTTTTTTGTCACAATATGAGCACTACTTTTCGCACAACAGCCCACGAAAGATAAGAAACCGTGATAAAATTGATAACCGACCGGTACTTGAAGGATGAAAATCACGAAAAACAATTTACCAATTCGTGAAGTAAAACCAAATGTTGTTTAAACTATGAATACAATAATTTCAAATTCATCTTAGGACAAATCACAAGTCAAGAACCTAAGAAAAGTTCTATTTCAATTCGATTAGACCCGCTGTTGGCTTAAATTGGACGCCATGATTATAAGGCATGCGCATTGAGTGTATGTCTATAAAACGGATGTACAACACCAATAGTCGATCTACAGCGCTCCTGCCTCCCAAGAACAACTGATGCTATAGGAGGGGAAATAAACGCTGGAGGTTTACAAAATACGCATAGATTTGATTGTATATCAAGAAAAAGAGTTTATTTTGTGATTTATAAGAGTAATTTCAAACCAAATTTCGAGATGTGTACCCGTCATATCAGCTTTAGGGTTTGAAATGCTGATAACTCCCAATGTTTATAAATGTCAAATTCAGATAAATAAATAGGCCCCATAAGTATTTTTAGAACCAATTTACCTCATTTAGTAATATGAGGTACCATTTATTACAAATTTTGTCATTTTCTTGTTGTGTATTCCTATCAGCCAACAATCAAACACAATTTTCTGAAATTTAGTGGAAGGTGTTCTGGGGCCCAAAAACAGCTTTCGTATGAAACATTTTTTGTCTATTTGATATGATAGAGTGGTACTTGGAAACAGTTTTTATCTATTTAATATGATAGAATGATACTTTAAAACATTTTTATCTGTTTTATAAGATCGAATGATAGTTAGAAATATATCTTTATCTTATTTGTTATGGTAGAGTGATACTTGAAAACCAGTTTCTTTGTAACATTTTCCTTTGTCTATTTGATATGATAGAGACGACAGAACAGTTATGAACAGATGCCAAAACCTACCTATGTGATGCAGCTTGTAAATTGATACTTAATTTGAAAATTGGGAACTTTAAAAGCTGTATTTATAGAGATATATTTACTATTGTTTGGCCTTTAAGTATCGCTTCTCCTTGCTTGTTCTCTAATGTTACAACTGAAAACAATTAAACTTGTAATTTAAACTTGCATTTGAGAAGTAATGATGACCTTTGATCATGCAGGTGGAAATACCTTTTCATTTTAGTGCTGTAGAATGGAAAATCACTACCAATGGATACTGCCCTATGGAGCTATTAACTGAAAATAGCTCCATGCTATAAAGCAGTTCATAATTGAACCTAACAGATGTACGGACATTTAAGCTTCTTAATGCTGCATGTGAATGTCTGCTTTACTATGTCAATTATTCATTTCATTCCTTCATTTCAAGGTTGCTTCCATCATGGAGTTTATGATTACTATACCTCCCCATGTACTAGAGTCACTAATATAAAACAGTGTTATTGTTATTTTGTAATTCGCTAAGAGTGTTATTGAGTTTCATGTACAGTGTACACCAGTGCACTAATGGAAACTCATTCTTTTACAAGCCTCCACTTCTTCAATGAAAACTAATTTTCTTTTAATAGTATCCTCCAGTTCTTTAATTAATACTCATGCTTCTAGGCGTCTTTACTCCTTTAATGGTAGAATAGCTCTTTTGTAAACCAAGGTTTTAATCTTAATTAAGCGTTTCTCTTGTAAAGCATGGAGGAAAATGTTGATGTACTTCATACATGTTAAAATGGGACAAGTGTTACTTTATGTAAAATATTGTTTCATGAGATGATTCTTTCATATTATATCTTTCTTTGTTTTACCTGCAGTAATAAATTGTGTCAGTACATTTTGATATTGGATCAGTGTAAGACATGAATAAGGGTATCACAATATATCTTTGCATCAATAGAAAAGATAAACAAGATGCGGATGGTATACTGTCTTATGCAAACTATCATTATCGGTCCTTTAAAAAACTCAACTTAGAAAAAGTAAAGTGCCATGTTACTGGTTAATGGTCAATAATTACCATCTTTAACAATAATGTTATCATTATAAAACAATAATTAATTTGTCTAGTGCAAAATCATGTTAAGCATTTCTATGCGCTGTACAAAAACAAAATGATAGGGTAGAGCAGGAAAATGAAGTAGAACTTTAGAATATAATGAGGAGATTTTTTGTCCATTTTTTGACACCGGGGTGAGACATTGATAGATTTGTTGATATCGAATAGTACTAAAGTCACTTATATCGAATAGTCTTTTATTTATAGTAGACACATACTTCGAAAGGCTGTCATTAAAAACTAGTGACATCGAGAGCATTTACCTTACAGTTTGGGGCAAGAAAATCGGTTAAAATAGTATATCAGACAAACAGCAGCAAATCAAAATTTGAGCTTTTTTAGGGTATGTATAATATGTAATGTAATGTAGTATGACGTAAAATATGTTTATAGTGTAATATATTGTGTTTTTCCTCTATTGACCTAGAGAATTTATTTTCAGTGTGGGATATGGCAAAGAAAAAACAAAGCAAGCTACTCTCTTTGAAACTATTGTAGATTACAATTTAAAAGAAGAAAAACAGGAAATGAAGGGCAGTTCCACTCACGAGACAACCAACACTTTGTATTTGTGTGAACAATTAAGTTATTTCACAAAACTTTAAAATGCTCATTTTAAAACTAGATTTCATTTGCATAATTAACTGATGTCTGGTCCTTTAAAGCAAACATATATAGCTTGCTCAGCTGTAAAGTGGAATATACCTGTAGTCCAAATCAAAAGATTAAAAGTCTATGAAAGGGTAGGTGAAAGCTTTATGCAGTTCTTTCTGATTCCTTCCAAAATTTCAGTCTTGAAAATGATGACAAAATCTATTCCTGCTGGATTTTGGTTTAGGGCATGGTCAATATTTTAAAATGTTTGGTTAAAATTTCTTTCCATTTTTCACAAATGTGTGATAAGGAATTAAAAAACAAAACAAAGGGCCCACCTAAAGAAATAGGAACTTCCGCCCAATCATACATTAAAAGAGGAACACAAATTTGCATATTTTGGCCTAAAAATTCAAAATGCTCTAAAATGGTTAATCTTTAACCAATATGAATGCCTTTTTTTTTGCTATTTTTATCATTTTTCATGCATTTTAAAGCAATTTAGCATTACTTGCTGCTTCACATCCATATACATTTAAAGAAGCTACAGTAGCCCCTCTACTTATGAAGGATTTAATGCATTGCTTATTTATGATGAAGTTGAAACAAGACTTACATTTGAAGCAAAATAAATAAATAAATTGTACTATCAAGTAAAGTATTTTGTTTGATATTTTTCAAGTGTTACGTGAGTGTTTGTTTTTGTGTGCCTTTTATCCCCTAATTATGTATCTTTAAATTCACATTCCTCAAACAAGAATACACATTCCAGTTTTGTAGGTATTTTGTGTTTTAGGTTACTGTAGATCTGATGCAGCCACTTTTTTTTTATTGAAATAGCAGGCAGGCTAATTGTCACAGACCTGCAAGGTACACATGAATGTCCTGCATTCGCAAAATAATGTATTGTGTAAAACTAAACCAATGCAACAATTTATTTATTTTTGTCCGTAACAAGGATGGAAAGTATAAAAGCAATATTGGAAAGACTTTCTATGCAATCTGACAGTCCAGATTAGTTATGCCCAATTTTGAAATGCTTATTCATGAAATGATTTAATAGATGAAGGGAAAAGAGTAATGCATCATCAGTTGTAAAATTTACTTGGATTTGAAGAAACAAAAAGTGTTTTAATGATTTCAGTGAAAAGTGGGAGACAGATTTTCCAGGGAAAAAGAAAACCACATTGTGTTAAAGGTTACCTTTCATTCCAATAATGATGTATGTCTGTTACAGAGGTACATTTTCTTTTAAAAATGAAAAAGAGCTATCTAGTTTAGATATGTTCATTGGGCTGGGGACTGTCTAATACTGTGTATTCACACATTTGCTTATTTATTGGGTTATACCACTGACATGAAGCCTTAGATAAGACCATGTATTAAACATTCAACCTTTCCTGAAAACGGTTTATTCACACAGAAGAGGAGATGAAATTCAGTGAATGGAAAATTTGAAGTGACTTAAGATAACTCAATTTATGTTTGGAACCACCTTGAACATTCAGATTTTCTTCAAGCACATCCAGATGAAAACAGTATCACAACATTGACAGCCTGACAGATCGTGACAAGGAAACACAGCACAACCATCTGACTACATCACTTGTATACCTTAAAGTCATTGATTTCCCTATCATTTTACTCTTCTCAGGCCTGTCCCATAATTGTTTGTGATAATTTGCCCCAGCCCTCATAATAGTGCTTCAATATTATAGGAAATCTGCGCTCCCGTGGTGGGGACTGCTCCTCAGCGGTATTATGTATACCCCTTACATGCAACAATTCATGATCTTTTATTTGTCAAGGGCTTTATTCTCCAATTAATAGCTTAGTACCAGTGCCCTTCATGTCCCATCCTATTCACTCCCAACTGAAAGTTTGCCCCACATTGCACAGAAGGAGAACATTTGAATGCATGACCTACGGACAGACTTATTTAAAGCTGGAATGTTAATTCAACCAAGTCTGGAGTTATATGTTACACAGGTGACTTATAAAAGTTTCAGAGGTAAACTTTTCTACCAGTATTGTAACAACATGGTGGATAAAGAAGCAGAAACCTCACTATAAGGAGGGGTGGTCACTATAGGAGAAGAGCTGCCTCCTCAAACTAAGGATGCCAGTTGGGAAAATGAACATGGCAGTTGGAAATTCCAACCGTTTCCCTTTGTGGCACCCTCATAAATCCACCCAGTTCAGAAACTGATGCCTCTACCCACCCCCACCAAAATTCAGAAGACCGCGAGCCCAATCAGAATACCCCAACGATGTCCTTCCTTAGTAAAGAGACACAAGTGACTTGGAGGTAAAAGTGCCAGCATATCAGACTATGCTTCTATTTCCAGGGTCTCTCGCCAATGAGGTACCACTTTTAATAGGTAAACCTCCATACTATGACGGTGATTAAAGTGTTTGCGTACATCTCAACATAAATGTACGCAGCTCAAGCAATGTCATATCGCAAATACTTAGACAAGGGTCCTGAAGACAATATCCTTCGTGGACGATAGCTGAGCCACTGATTGTGGCGTAGCCAGCTTTAAAAAAGGGCGGGGTCCTAGACCCCCTCCAAAGACAAAAGTGAAATTCATACAAGCAAAAATTATCCCAAATTCTAAAAAATTTCATTGAAAAGTGGGGGTTTCTTACCCTTCCCCATGCACCCCTTGGCTATACCACTGACTAATGCAAATTAAAAGAAATCAACTTATTTTGGAAGCTTGCCTCTTCAAAATAATGTGTTCTAAATAATTCAACAAGGGGGTTCTCATTAAACAGTGCTGGACTACGGGGTGGTAAATGGTCAAAAATGTCCAACTTTTTCTAAAAAATGCAAAAAAAGTAATAAATAAATATATCAAAATTATTTTCCAAAAAAGGTTTCACGGCTTGTACTGATGTACCATGAAAGCTCCTTCTATCACTTCCAACAGTAACAGCTGCGTAACTGTGACAGCGATCAATATTGTCAACTGAGGCGACACAGAAACTATTTACAAAATGTTTGGTTTTGCAGTCATTTCCTTTTGTGCGACTGCACTCTGGAACATCAAGTAAGTACTTTTAGAAACGCAAACTTCACAATGTAAAAATAATTAAGCCAAGAAGATGATGACCCAGTAGATCTATTAATGATGTCAGCTATGAGCATATGTATGCTACAATAACAGTGATCATGAGTAGTATACAGAATAGAGCAAACTAGAAAAAAACCGCTTCAAACATTTATTATGATTAACTGTATCAGACACGTGTGTTCTGTCGAGAAAATGCTGTTGCCAATTAATGATTACAAAATAAGCTGGACCCAGCTCTGATAGTCCTTGAGTTATCGCTACAACAAAATTTCACAGGATTGACTGATTTTCTTCACTTCCTCCGTAAAATCTAAAGAATCAAGAGAGAAACCTTCTTTTCTTTGCAGGAATAGTAAATTTTTACATGTCTGAAGGATCTCGTCATTGATTGTCTGTGCTGTATGGGTAAAAGTGTAATTAGGAGAATTGAGAGAAGGACAAATTATTGGAAGTTGTAGGTTCCTCTGATTCCTTTGAGGACTTTTCACTATTAACCTAATGGTTCTGAAATAAGGCTTTGTGTAAATTATGATCTATACTAGTGCCACAGTGCCTAAGCATTGTGCCAAATCGAGGCTGGCCCTTCACATTTGAAATAACAAGACATTCACAAAAACTGACTTCAAGGCAAGAAAAAGTTGCTTCATAGATCTTATACCAGAACTATCTTCACCAAATACATGAACTTTTGCTGAAAATAACTGGTGTAATATGCATACGCAAAACTTGGAGTAATATTGCTTTATCAGCCAGAAATTCAAAGCCAACAATTAGAACAGTCTGTGAAAAAGCAAAGTGATCACAACTTTTAGCAACCTGAATACTCACATCTGAAAATGGAGCAAAACTTGTCAAGAGAAAACTTTAGTCTTTCCTTAATGGACTACCTTTCTCAAATCTAATAAAACCTTGATAACATGAACTACAAACACTGTGTTTTTCTTTTATTGCATAATTTTCTTGAATACTTTCTTGCACATACTTTGTGAAACTATCTAGCTTGGATGGTGAGACTACATGGAATGTACCACGAGTTGAAAAACAAACATCACATGACTATTCCTTGCTTTTTTTCAAACTTTACAATGGTGGGAATGGCATTAGGTCAGTACAATATTACCAGGTGTACTAACAGTGTCTTCCAAATCAAAAAAGGACAAAATACATGTGTAGCAAAACTAAACCTAGATAAGCCATGCACATCCTCCTTGTTGGGACAATCTTTGATAGCACAATTTGGAGTGAGAAAATAACTTTCTGAGCTGATAACTCTTCTACAGGTTTAGTTAAAAAAAAATGGCTTTGACAGACACAATCATGATCACCCACGTTTCTTGCATTAAGATTAATTGAAAGTTGTATGTGAGGGCGTTCATCGCCCACCTTCCCGAACTGCCAATACCAATGCTTGTGTAGACCACACACTTTACATAGGCCACCCCTCCATTCAGGATTAAATTTTTGGCATGCACTCGCTCGTGGCATTACAAGAATTATACATACAGTATGATACTTTTAAATGAGAATAGGAATTGAATAGAACTAAAATAGGAATTGAATAGAACTGAGGACCTTATAAGAATGGCGTTCAAAGGTGCTCCTTTGTTTATACTTTAACAGGGTTCTTTTACAAGAAAGAATCACATCCATAATGTACAACACATCTTTGCAGGTTGAAGCTAAATGCTAGTCAAATGTAGAAAGATGTGTGCAAAAATTAGAACTGATTTAAAATTATAATGCACTAAAGGTTATCAAGAGCTTAGGTATGATGGCATCAACACACCAATTGCTGTACCTATTGGGTGAGAGAAAAAATTACACTGGATGAAATGAGAGTTTCTTCTGAGGAGATGATCACGTCTTTTGCTCAGTGCTGTGAAGTGGGCACTAATAAACAACACCTACAGAAGGATTTCTGAAAAAAGGAAATATTGTTTATTTAAATGGTCATTGTATTATTTTAACACTAACATTGTTTTGCTTTAACACCATCAACAAAGTAGAATAATTATAATTTCAACATGCATGATGTCAAAGCCCCAGATTCCTCAAAATCTTTAGGAATTTGAGGCTATAACATCACAACTATTCTAATATCAGTCGTTTTTATACAAATGATACCAAATTTTAAACCTAAATATCTCCTTAACGGACTACGATTTTTGAAGGCTTTCTTCACCATTTTGTTTCTTTTGAAGTCCTCTTTTATATCAGATAAACATCCTTGACCACTAAACTAATCCTAAGAGACATGTTTTGTTGTGTGTTTATCCCCTTCCCTACTAATTTGTTCTTCAAAAGAGCGCCACCAACTCAAATGGCATCATACCTTTCTGGTTTTGATTGGTCGAAGAGATTGAAACAAAACATAAATTGAGCAAACTCGATTCATTCCTTTTATTCAGAATTTCAGAGCGAACACCGTACATTATGGAGTGGGAAGTCTTAACAAGGTAATGTTTGAACTCCTGAAAAAATGGAATCGTAGAGCTATCGAATACGATAAACAGATGCAACTGTTTAGAACCTTTCAAAGACAAGTTTCATCCTGTAGAAGGCAATGTAATTACAGCAGCTATTTTCGATGCTTGTTCGGGTGGTATATGGAATTTTCACGTTGCTGCTTTCAACACAGCAAAAGAACACGAGAACCTTGCAGAATCAAAGAAAGATATTAACAAAGTGAACACCAGGGAGCTATCGGAAGAGGAGGACAGCATGGAGCCACCGGAAGAGGACAGTAGCAGATCGATCGGTCGATCGACAAAGAACTCAAAGGCTTTTATAAGACGCCACCACAAATATAAGAAAGAGAAAAATTGAATTAAGACATTGTTTTATTGTGTGTTTATTGTGTTTATCCCCTTCCCTCCAAGAGATTTGACGACCTTCGGTCGTTTGGGAGGAGCCTATACAGGGGCGTGGCATTCGAGGAACCTATCCAATCATTGACCAATCAGGAGCCAGTATTACACCTACTTTGTATATTATATGATTACTCTATGAATGCTAATATGCTAATTTACTCATGAATATTCAGTTAATAGGAATACTGGCTTCTGATTAGTCAATGACTGGATAGGCTCCTTTAAGTAATTAGGTAGATCGACCCAAGCGATTAAAGTCAAGTACGATTACTATATGTATACTCAGTAGTACTAACGTAGTAATAAGTATATGGAAAATATTAGATGACAAAAGTATTTGTTCTGTTCTGGCGATTCAATTGCCTTTTTTTTAATCGGCGAAGACAGCGTCTTTGTTCTTTTGTTTTTGTTTCATGCCCCCTGAAGCTGAATTTGAAGTTTTTGTGAATTTCTGCGAACCCTTCTTTTGAAATATTGTTTCTTTAAGATTTGTCACCTTTTCATATTGTGTAAATGTGCGTCATTCTCACCTTTTGCTACTCAAAAATGGGTAGTGTTTAAGACTTTATCAATTAATAGATGGTAACAGGTCAATAAGCCTGAACAATTAAAGTTAATTTGAACGCCATGTGTGGAAGGTGTCAAAAATATATCATTGTACGCACATAATCTTACCACAAAAAAAGTATACTACGGATCATAGGGCAGTCTCTATGCAGCTCTTCGTTAGGAAGATTTCTTTATTAAAGGAACAGAAAGGTATTTTAGCCCCCTCCCCTATCCCCCACCCCCCACCGCTTATGATGAATAACTGTTTTGCATTTTGCATGTTTCTGAATTATGGTTGCTCACCAAGCAAGCGTAACTCAAAGGAGGTGTGTGTGTGTGTGTGTGGCAGGGGAATGGGGGTGCAACACCCCTAGAAAAAACTACTACGGCTATTCCAATTTGGACTATTTCGTATGGTAAAAATATGATATATAAAAGAAAGGGTAGGAAAATTAATTTGGTTCTACCTCTCTGTTTTTGTTTTCTTCACAAAAAGAGATACTTTTTGGAAAATATCATACTTATTTTTGTTGTATATGTCAGTATGTGCTGTTAGATATTATGGTACAAAAGCAGCACTAAAGTAAAAGTAGCAGTAGGACACTTGATGGGGAGGGGGCGGGGCGGGGAATCCTGTTTTGCCATATCTCTGTCTGGCGAACTCATTCCGATAAAAGTTTGTCTGTTTGTTAAATTAAAATGACAGAAATGAAAACAAATTGCAGCAATATTGGCAAACAACAAAGAAATTTTCCGATTTGCTAGCCCAAAGTTAAGGATTACATTGTTTGAAGTTGAACCGGGTGGATCAGATGAATATAGGGAGGACATTTTTGAGTAGGTGGCAGACTTTTCAACGTAGAACAAAGTTGTGAAATGCATTCGGCCTTAGGAGCCCCAAAATAAAGAGATAAATAAAGAATAAATATCGTGTAAACCGTTCATGGAACCCTTTTCACAGCTTTTTAAGCCAAACATGTCCAATAACATTTTGCCAAAATTTTCTCAATTTTTAGGAGAAATTTCTTTTCTACTTGTTGGTAACCCAAGTGCTTATCTTAGATTTTAAAAGTAGGATTTAAAATATTCTTCTTTTCCCCAATTGAATTTTTGAATTTAAATCTAGTATCAAAAATAGGGAATCTTTAGCTGTCAGAGCGTTTCCGGGCCCAGACCCCCTATAGCCAAGCTTTCTGAACAGGGAGTTGATATATAGTTACACCACCTCCCTGTTCTGACTTTGCCCAAATTTTCTCAAGTTTTGACGGGAAATTTCTTCTCTGCCTACTTAGAAATGGTAACCCAAATGCTTATCTGAGTAGATTTTAGCATTTAAAATTAAATTTGTCTTCTTTTTAGCAATTGGAACATTTTGTTGATTTTAGGCTACTGTAAAAAAAGCTTTCGGGGACTTTGCCCCTTGGACCCAGTACCCCTACCAGGTCTTCGCCCATGAACCTAACAATTTTACCGAAATTTGCTCAATATTCAGGGGAAATTTGTCCTCTGCTTGTTTAGAAATGGTAATCCAAATGCTTATCTGAGTAGATTTTAACATCAGACTAAAATTTTCTTCTTTTCATTAGTTACACTCTCAGCGCTCGAAGTCAAATTAAACCCCTGGGGAGCGGAACGTAAGAAAGCCCGTGCTCATTATTTGTATAATGACTGAAAACATTCACAACAGCTAGTTTAATATTGTATTTAGGGTATTATTCAATTTAGATACTTTATAATTAAGCACACAACCCCCTCTCCCCTCTTTACAAATAGTTTATCATGATAAGAGATTCATACATTTTTGTAGGTTTGTTGGGACAAAAAAAAATCTTGCCCCCCCAATGTCAAATATTTTACTACGCCGCTGCAATATATAGGCTTACATTGTTTATCTTGGAAAGGAGGGAGATGAAAATTTCCTCTCCCCTCCCAAAAATCACAGAAAATATCCCGAAAATAAAGGAAGTTGAATTATTTTACAAACATTTTACAAGTAGCCTAAAAACTTTAGTGTTGTAGCAATGTAATTTCATCACACTAAGCCTATTACAGTAAGCCTGTTAGTATTGTACCACATCAACTACACTTCAACTCTTCAAAGTTAAAACTTACAAAGTTTAGACGATTATCAACAGGAGAAAATCAGAGCACGCCATACATCTTTACAACCAGGGTCAGTTGTACGATGTAAATTCAAAGATTATTTTCGAGATTACATATGTTTATCTCATTTAATACCAGTATATGTGAAGATATTCCACTTAAAACTTCCTTATTTGATTCATTTTTTTTTTCTAGTTAGGTTTGCCTACCATGTTATTGCATATGACTTGGAGCCTAGTGTTATGTAATAGGCTTACTAAGTATGTAGTCTACACAATTGTAGTTCCAGAGAATATGTGCACGTGGGCCGGGTCAGTGATTAATAGATTTGGGATGTGGGGGGGAAGGAGGGGGTCCCGTGATTTGGGATTGGTTTTCCGGGTGTGTGATTGATATGAAGGGGGAGGGAGGCCTAATTATATGATATTCCACAACTGATAGCCTAGGTTAAATATAAATTAATTTATGTTGATCTAAGTCAAGCAGACATTCCCGACCTGTTTTGCCTCCATGGACTTTTTGAATGAATGACCATATTCCCATTGATCGACGATACCCCCTGGTTCGACTCAGTAGCTCCACGGACTTTTGGGATAAAATTATGCTTGATAGGAATTTTTATGATCCCATACATACACCTGGAGCGTCTCCGATGGCTTCATGCTTGTGATAGGAATTTTTCATAATCCCATACGTAGGCTACATCCCAGAATGGCTCCACTGGCTCCACAGTGTCCTTACTTGTCACAAGAATTGTTTTAAGAACGACCTACTCTAATTTGCTAGTTCAATTTGGTGAATGTATTTGTAGTGTTTCCTTTGTCTCCTAAGTTTGAGTACGAGGCCGGCTTCACAAAGTATTTAGGGAGTTGCGAGATATTCTTCAATAAAGCTGAAGGGATTGGGGGTGGTTTAGAGGGATTGGGATTCTGGGGAGGGGTTTCTGCCAAAATGCCTATTCCTACCCTGGTCCAATAGTTCACAGATAACTTGTATTTTGTTGAGTGATCATTTGAAATTGCACTGTGTTATAAAGTGAATGTTTTAAAAACTGGATATTTTGTTTTGCAACAAGACTAGGCAATTTCAATTACTGTGAGCCTACATTTGGGCCCATATCAATTAAGTTTCCATGATAGTCTCAACGGTTAGCCTCAAAATGTGTCTCAGCTTTTCCCTGATTTTGCAACCGAGAGGTTCCAAAGATTCTTTATTTATTTTCTTCAGGGAATGGATTTTTAAGGAATTTATCTTGCAATTTTTAAAAGTTTCATGGAGGCAACAGTCTTTAAATATGAATCAAAATTCAACAAAGTTTGAGGTTTTTCCTATGCAGCCTAACAGTAATGACCCCTATGGTTGCAAGGAATTGAAGGATTGCAAGATTTTTCAACTTGGTTGTAGGAATAGCTATATATGTACTTGTAAGATATGTTATGTTATAATTCTACATTTTAGCATTTTATGTTTTGTTAGTATTTAAGCAGTTTTTTTTGAAATGTTCACTGTGTTACTTCATTTTTTACTGCTTTTAGTTAATTGTTTCAAATAAGTTTGGAAATTGAATTGATATGACAAATACATTACAAAATTGAAATTCCAAATACCAAGCCCTTCTTCAAATGTTGAAAACCTGAGACTTTCCTTATCTTTTTTTTTTAAGTTTTATCGCTATCACATGCTAGTTTTGTTTTTAACCATTAAGAAATCATATTTGTGTATTTTCTTGTGTACCTTTGTTTATGGTTTAGATTATATTGCTTAAACAAAAAGGTGATGACGCGCTTTTTCTGTATACAAATGTATGAAGCTTATGTTTTTCCGCACCAACGTCTTTGTAGATGGGTGTATGTATGTTATAAAACTAAATTTCTTTTAGAAAGATAACTAACTTTCACAAGGTTTTACTAAAACAATATATCGACCAAATTCACCCAAACTTTATCAAATGAAACCTTCATGTCCCATATAAAACCACGTAAAGTATCGTCCATATGTATATCAAATTTCATTCCACCAATTAAAGATTCATATAGTAATTTTACATGTGTATTTTGTGAAGATTTATATGGATTACATAATTCTTTCAACCATATAATGATTTATTTGAAGCTATATAAACCCATATAAAGAATTGGCCACATATGTTAATCAAATTTTGTATACTATATAAAGCCACATTTGTAAATAAAATTGTATACAGCTATATCAAGATTTATATGGATTATATCAAAAGGCATATTTTACATAGCCATATAAGCCCATATAAAGAATTTACCATGTATGTTAATCAAGTTTTATATACCCATATAAAGCCATATCTGTTAATCAAATTGTATACAGCCATATAAAGATTTATATGGATTATATAGAAAAGGCCTTATCTGATAAAGCCATATAAAAAATTGGCCATATATGTGAATCAAATGTTATATTCCCATATAAATTCTTATATGGAAAGTTCCAGCACAAGTTGTTTACAGATTTATATGGCCTGTATAAAAGTTTATATATAAAGTATAACTTTTTAAATATATCTGGCCATATAAAATTGTATATGTCATATAAAGTTATCTACATGTACATCTGGCCATATAAAATGTTATATTTATATCAAGCCATATAAAACTTTATTATCTATCTGGCCAATTCTTAATGGCATATATCTGGAATTCATATCAATCCCATATATGGCCCATATATGGAATTCATATGTGGGCCATCTAATTAAAAAAATATCTGGCCCATATCAAGGATTTCTGTAAGGGACCCTGGAAAAGATCCTAGTGCTTAAAAGTGTTCTTAAAAATATAAGCAGGGGGCATAACTGTAAGCTTTGTATGTTTTTAGAGCAAATCTTTTGCTGCCTTTTTTTAAAGAAAAAGTTTTGAAAGGGACAATTTTTCAATTTTTATAAAGCGGTACTTTTCTTCTTTGAAAGAGGGCTTTTTTTAACTTTTCATAAAAAAAAAAAAAGTGAGCTCAAAGATGCCACCATCACCTCTGATGTGGACCGTGGTGTAAAGGTTAAAAACTATCGACTTTCTGGTGTAGGACTTAAGCAGTCAAGCAAATATACAATAAATGGATCAAAATTGCTGAAAGGAAAAAAATAAACAGCAAAATACATAAACAAACTTCAATGATAAATCAGTTTTGTCTTCATTATTTTGAAACGTTAATTATTAATAAACGAAAGTTAGTGGGTTATTGTAAATGAACAGAATGATGTATTATGAACATAATAAGAAGTAGTACTGACTATATATATTGCAATGGTATGTGGTCAAAAACATCCAATTTTTGCCAGAAAATATTGAAAAGCAAATAAAAAAAAATCTTTAAATGTATAAATAAATACTTGAATGGGGGTTCTTAGCAGAGATGTAAAAAGCAATGTAATGGTGCAGTTCTGTCGAAGGTAAATTTTGAAAGTCGCTTAGTATCTATGGGTACCAGAGATCACCCCCTTCCCCCTCTAAATTGTATAATTGTTAGGAAGCATACATTATGATACACATTTAATCAAACAAAAGGTATAATTGTTAGGAAGCATACATTATGATACACATTTAATCAAACAAAAGGATATACAAAAGAAAATACCATGGTAGCCAAGTAATATATCAAAATATTTGCAAAAATATGCAAATCGATGACAGATTTAAAAACGTAAAAGATCAACATTTAACCAATCATGATGATATTATTTGCTTCTGTCGCCTGTAATGGTTTTTGATATATTCTTAAGCAATTTAAGTAATGTTGCCTCTACCCGTTCACTGACCTTAAATTTCATTTATGATTTTAATTGTTCTTATTTTTTATTTATTGTTATTATTATTATTTTTTTTTTAACAGATGCTGATGTAGCCTAGCCTATGAAATACCGTTACAGCTCATGAAACACCAATACAGCTCCAAAGAATGTGTTGAGAGGGCAGACCAACAGTGGTCATTAAATGGAGTGGATGCTGGACATCACTGAAGGTACTCAGAGGAGTAATCAGAGCATCATTCTCAGGATATTAGGGAGTAATAATGGTTTGTATCAAAGTACTTTCATATAGTTTTTAGTATTCTTGAAGAATTTTAGCTGAATAAGTTTACAATCAACTATAATGAAATAAAATTCCCATCATAATATTTTGCAGGTGTGTGTACATGTAAAAGGCTTTTTAACTAAATTGATTTAATAATGCTGAAAAAACAAAAACACTCTTGACCCAGCAGCATGAACTAAACTGATTTCAAAACTGAAAAATTCTTACAAAATCAATAAAGAAATTGACCGTTTTACAGCTTTAGGAATTTTTAAACAATCAAATGAATATATTCACTTGATAGCTATAGATAATTTGTGATGTATTGTGCCCATGGTATTTTTTTATGTAAATCCTTTGTTTGTTAATTGTTTAGCATAATTATTTTGTAAAGGTTGCAGTAAATTTGAGTGTTTACCATACATTTAATCAAATTCTTTGCAGGAATAGATTTTCTAATAATTTTAGGGGACAGTAAAACGGAAAAAAAACTGAAAAAATTACATGAAGATTTTGTTATGTCGAACTGGGCGGACAGTTTCCATATCGTGGAAAAACTTCAAACGTTGATAATCATTATCTATAAAACTGCCCTGTTTTTAAAATTAACAAAAACTGATGTGTTCAGATTTTAAAGTTCTTATAATCAGTATACAATTGATTATGCATCCATAGACCTTAAAGATCTGTAAACTTTTTCGCCTTAATATGCAAATTTGTATGTTAAAAGTTGTATGTATGACCAGGGAGACCAACATGATAAGTAAGTCCATTGTTTTAAATCCTCTGCCATGCACAGCTTTCTCTCTCTCAGTCAAAATGTTTTTAATCTCTATGACCAGATGACAGTCAAACTGTGTCATGCATAACAAAATCAAATCAAAGCATTTATTATCTATTATTTCAGAACTAAAATGTTAGCTTGGAAATGATAAAGACTGAGCTGCTGAGATTTTTGTAAGCTCATTTAATCATATATGAAAAAATATATGTACGTGTCAAGGCAATTTGCTTTTATTAAAGGTATGATTTCACGGAAAATGAAGTCTTTCTTAGAATGTGATGTCAATTGCAGAAAAACTTTAGCTTTTTTAGGAAGATACTGATTAGTGTAATACGTTATAAAAAAAAAAAGTACAACAAAAGTCTGGCACTTGCTTGCACTTGGCCTGAAGAGATATGACAGTTTTACATTTTCAGACATAAAACAAGCGTAACTTATAATTTGAATAATTTTGTTGTGTGGAGTTGTGGACATCTCAACGTGTAGAGGCAATATCAGAAAACTTACACTAAAATCTATTAAAATTCATGAAATACTAATGTTTTAATTTTGATGCTAGCGTATTGCAACCATTTATGTTTGTGCAGGATTTTTTACTGTATTTTAAAGATATCTTCACAATACTTCATAAACAAATTGTAATTTAAGTTGGAATACAAACTTTGTTTTGATTTTTGAATCATAGTTTATGACTAGCTGGACATAGTTGAAAAACATCTGATTTAGGTTTCCTTAATGTCCAAGTAACTTAGATGCTAAAGGAAAATTATCACCAGATATTTATCTAAGAGTTAATATTCATTTCCAATGATGACAATTTGACATGATCATGTGCCTCTAATTGATAAATTTTAAGTTTAGCGGAGTAAATCTGAAGATTTAATCTGCATATCTTTTATTTTCATTTCTGTGTTATCTGTAATACAGAAAAAAACCATATTGTATCATTAAACAGTTGCTCAGGAATGATAAGAAATTAAACAATTCCAAACTGAACCATATTTTGTTGTTGATGTTTTTGGAAGAATAATGCGAACCTATGTAATGGTGATTTCCTCCCGCCGTCCACAGTTTTTCCTGAGATTTCCTTAGAAATGTTAAATTTTTTGAGAATTTCTCAGAAAATGTTTAAGTTTCTTCAGAGTTCGTCAAAAAAAGTTAAAAGTTTCTTTAGATATCGTAACCTGCTCCCCTTGACACCATTTCGATAAACAATCCTGCGATTAGCGCCATTTCCATTCATCAGTGCAATATACGCGTAAGGACTCTTTTTGGCTAAAGGTCAGGAATTACGCACCATCGAGCAAACTTATGTAAAGCAAACACGTGCAGTGCGAAAACTATTTTCCAAAGATAATGGTAGGCAATAGCAATTACGAGATGAGCATTCACATAAACTCAAGCTTCTATGAATATGACTAAATGAAATTATTCATTGGTTACTTATGAATATACAAGAAATACACTTTACAAGTTTCTTTATGCCCAAAACTCCAAACGACATAACACAAATTGATGTTATTTAAGTAAAAACTCCGCTCGTGTTGCCGTTATACGGGGAGAAAGTTTTATTGTTGGAATGCTGCTCTTGATTTCTTAACTTCGAAATAAATTTATGTGGAAATACGAAATATAGCGTCGATTTCGATGTTCAGAGTTGAATCTTCTAACAATTTGTCCAAATAAAACACATTTCACATATTTTACACCTTTAGATGGCAAATTTTGTTAAAACGCGAACTTGAAGTGGAATAATTTGGAAATAAACTGGAAAATGCAAGCCGCCACATGCGGTTTCTGATAAAATCAGGATGGATTTCTGTGCAAGGGGCGAGTTCCGTAACGCCTCGAACGGCAATTCCAATGTCAACCCGTACTGAGGGATGTGTATAATAACTAGGCCTACCGTAGGTTGAAAGCCGTTGCGTCGCACAGCAGAAACCCACTTCGAATGTCGATCAGGATCAGATGGAAATCGAGAAAATGTCTTTTTATTCCCCCACACACATCTACTAGTGCAACCAAAGGCACAGCACGATTCCAGCATAATTATCTTACAAAAATAATCTTATTTAACAACATGCAAACGAATGTAAGTCTAATTAGGTGTACAGCAGACGACAGTGGTTTTGACCGACAAAATGGCGATGTAAACAATGACCTCGTGACGTCACCTAAAAGACCCCAATTGGTGATATCCTATTCAGTTTAGAAGTTAATGCATTTGAAATTAAAGATTTCGCCTGTTTGGGGACTACAGAACATTCACGTACAACATATATATCGCAGTTGTGTCTAGTATATCTGTCCACTGAAAATGCATTCACCTATGCCTTCTTGTTCTACCACTTAATTGAACCGGGAAGGAAGGGAGGGGGGGGGGGGGGGGTGAAGTACTTCCACCCGCTTAGCGCCATAGAAACCGGGTATAAGTGCCGGCTCAGCTTATTAGCCCTCGAAGCTTGATCAGATTTAACTTCATAAGAAGATTTATATCACCGAATTTTATAGGTTTCACAGGCTCGTCCTGTAGTTAAATAAAATAGATGTTAAAGCTGTAGCTCTGAAATCATATCGTCCCCGGAACCATTCATGCATGGGCGAAAATTGAATATTTTTGTTTTGACATGTGCATGTAATATCTACATCATTTTTGATTAAAGGTGTTCTCGGCCAAATAGTGAGGGCAGTAGTTTTTGCCAATTTCATAAATGTATTTTATATAAGTTGCTGAATTATAGATTTTAGACTTTAACTAATAGAAATCGCATCACACGGTCTGCTTTTTGCAGAAATTTTCACCCATCGCGCGTAAGTGAACAAATTCAATTCAAAACCAAAGTCAATGGGAAAACACGTACAAATTTTGAGTACTCTGGTACTGATTTAATTATGTTTATGATATTCCGTACCGCAAGGGTATTCGATTTAGTGTGAGACTTAACACTAAATACGCCTCACTTTTCGCCGGTTGCACCACAATTATTTCGTTATGTTTTTACACGGTCTTATCTTTCATCATCTGTCTATTTTGTGACGTCACGAACATTAATGTAGACATGCTGGTATTATGTAGTATGTGGTTCTGCATAACATACACTGAAAGATCCACAACATATAATACAAATTATGATATTTCAAAGTTAAGTTTTCTCTTGTTGATATGACATATACTTGAAAACGTTGAAATTTATATGCCGCCGAAGAATTTTACATTCGATGAAGGAGAAGGTTTGTTACATATTTTGATCTGGAACTGTAATGGTGTTCTGGGGCATCATTTAAGCAGTAAGATTCCAAAATAGTTCAAGGTTTGGACAATGGAATGGAAAACGTCTTCTGATCAATGGTTTAAAGTACGTCCACATTTAGTGCCTTGAATGAAGAATTTTCACCAGGAAAGTGCCTCTAAATGGCACTTCCCTGTTTTTACATGATGAAACCATTCTGAGGCTTTTAAACATGGCATGTCACTTCAGAGATCACCTCACCATCCTACATTATACAGTACATGATTTGTTTACGTGTGTGCTATTCAGGTATTATTTTTGTTTTGTTTTGTTCGTCTCCCTACTTTCCCCCATGACATGGTGGTTGCTGTCCCCTTCTCACCTGAAAAACAATCATCAGCCACGTGGTACGGACCAGGCGAATCCACGTAACTTGACGGAAGTCTTGCAATTGAGCATAATTTCGGCAAAATATCTGCACAATTATCAGTTATTCACTATTGTGGAATCTTGAAAGACCCCCACAACCCCACCCAAATGTAATAGATGTTTTCAAGATGGCGTATATTAAAATGAGACAACTCATAATTGATTGCAACATAGGCTGTAGTCGCATATCTAATTAACCTTGAAAGGTTTATCTATTAATTTATAGTTGTTGAATCTAGGTTTGGCTAAGTTCCTAAAAAAGATCCTAAAACTCATTATCAAAATCAACTTATCTCTTTCAAACATTAGGTATATGGTTAAAAAAAAAAGAAAAAGCATTTACAAAAGAAATGATAGAGGTTACCACAGTGTTACCTCTACACTGTCCACATATCTTGAACTGGATCAGGTTTTTGAAGCGGAAATTATCAAGCTGTGTTTCAATTTGGTTCTTTCACTGAATTATCTCCTCCACTTTGCAAAATGATGAAAATGAAATACCAGCATCTTGTGTTCTGTCTTGTATTCATATGCTTACATAATCTTTTCATATCACAAATTGCTATGGATATTTGTTTTCACAAAATGGGCTTTAGATACTTTTAACTGTTTGATTTAAATATCCAAAATATCAATGTAACTGACAAAATATAATTTAAAGTTTAAATACTAGAGGTGTATGCATTTTGATAGTGATAATATTGATCATTCTCCAGATCTATAATAATATTTTTTTGTGATGGTATTTATGAACAGAATAAACAAAAACAAAATATTGAATCGATTCAATGGCTTGCTGTTAGTCTCAGCTAATAAGACTAAAATTGCAACATTTTAAGTTTGAAACCAGTTTTGATGGTAAACCAGAAACACCCATAACAGACCACAAAGCAAGGTTCACAAAAAATATACGAATCTTATAGAGTATATGAATTTTGTTAAGGAGTCTGAGGAGGAAAATATGATGCATCTTCTCATCCAGCAGTGTAACATACTAGAAACTGCATCCAACAATAGAGCATGTCGTCTCTGCTGCTTTATTTCTGTTTCGAGTAAATACACAGATACTTTTTAAAATGCGTTGTACCATGTACATTGTGGCATGCATCTACAGTGTGTCAGTGATGGAGTGTTCTGGTTCCTGTTGGCTGCTGAAGCTATGATGACAAAGCAGTTTAGGCTTCTCCTCAAAAGTCGTTTTTCCAAATCTATTTTTGAAGGAACAAATTAGGTTTGTGGAATAAAATATTGTGTTATTATTAGGTTTTTTTCAGTGAGTGCAGTAGTCCAGTGAAAATAGCGTCTGTCTCATGCTCAAAAGGTACAAGGATTGAATCTCAGACAGATGTTGTGCTGTGTCCTTGAGCAAGAAACTGATCCCACTTGCTCCAGTTCATTCAGCTGTGAGATAAGTACCAGTTTTGACTGAGGGAATTACACCTGCGATAGAATGGTGCCCCATCCATGGACACCCAATCCGAAATTAGTTAAGCATTGTAAAGCCAAACTAACATCGTTAGTTAGGTATTATAAAGAAGATATGTTACAAACATTTAACACATGCTACGTTAGTTAAGCTTTCAATTCGTAACCAATATTTAAAGGACCCAATCATAAAACGACTGGACATGAGTTTAACGTTCCTTTCTCGCTCGATTTCACAATTGTATTGCGTTGCGTACTGTTTATCTGTTTATAGGTAAGTTCGTTTGAAATTCGTCTGTTTAGTACTTTACCGATTATCATCAGTTGTAGAACGCTGGTCAACGCCTCTTCTATGTACTGTAACCGTTGCTCATTCAAAATATTACCCAAGACAAGATGCAGTGACGTCACGACGTGAGAGGATGCACAACACCAATGATGATAACCTTTGGTTTTTTTTGGAAGAACTTAATAAAACTTGCAATTGTATTAACTATATTTTGGTTTTGTCAATTAATATTAGAAATTATATATATTTACAATGATAATAATGATATTTTAAAACAAAATAACAATAATTATAACAATTACAATTAAAACAATTTGTATTGTACAAAATTGTGAAAATATGTTAATAAAGAGAATTAAATTGTCTTATTTCTTTAGAAGTAACAATAGACCAGCCCCGCCGAATGTTTGTGTGTGTGTGGAGTGGAGGGGGGGCAGTTTCCCAGGGCCCCAAGTTTAGGGCCCACATATGAGAAATTGGGGGGCCTATAGATACCCCCTAAGGGCTTGCTGAGGAACCTTTTGTTTTTGCTTTTTATAATTTGTTGACCCCCTAAAGGACCTCTTATTTATTTGTTTTTTTCTTCAGAAATTTGGGGAGCCGAAATGTCACTTTGCCCCAGACCCATGCAATACTCTTGGCGACCCTGCAATAGAGCACCAAAAACATTATTGTGCGAGCCGAAATTCGATTCATTCACTTCTCAACCCAACATGCTCATCTTATACCAAAACCCTCCATGTACCCCGCAATATGACATGACATCCATGAAGTACTAAGTGGATTATCTATAAAAAAAAAAAACCAAGAAAAGGGGGTCTCAAAGAGGAAGCCAGTTACGTTTAACGCCCATGTGCTCAGACTCTCCACAAATACTGATCTGCTGATTATGTTTTGTGATGATATGATTAAGTTCAGTGATGTTAGCTGGCAGCTTGGAATATGCCTCCCGTACCCCATCCCCACCCACCGCTTTTTCATATTTTCTGATACAATTGCCTTTGGTATTATGACACAATGCTACTGGAAGTTTTAATAATCTTTACAGCGTAACATCTTTAACAGGAGGCGCCACCCCTTCCTTCCACTATCACTGCTTTTATTTCTGCAATAAAAAAACATTCTAAAATGATGAAATCTCTTGAAAATTCTTCAAACTATCTAACAAATCTTGAAAAAACTTGGGCTCCACTGAGCACTTCGTACATGTCCATGACAAGTCATTGATTTCATCCATGCATATCTGTATTTCTGTGCAATCAACGTGGAACCATTTACGACAGAGATCAGAGGCCACCCAGTCCTCACCATCCACATAGTTATCTCCGCATGCTGCACATGTGTTTTCATTGTCGGATATATTTGCATCTTGTTTCTTTTCCCTTTGTTCTTGATCTTTTTCTCTTTTCTTTTTGCTTGATGTTCCTTCTGTCTTTCTGCCTTTAGCTTTTCTTCCTCCTTTTTTTTCTTTTTATCTTCCAGGTATTTTCTAAAGACATCACTTGACACTGCCTTTGAAAGGGGATCTCTGTCATATTTCTTCTTTTTGCTCGGAGGGGCAGAAGAATATCTCAGGTGATCATGAAAAATGAGGCTGAAGAGGGTGCTAATTTTTCAGCAGATGATATGCGTGAACGAGACAAAGAAGAGTTTGTTGCCGAGGTTGAGAGACCTGCCGCTGGGGATGATGGTGTTGCTGAGGTTGAGGGACCTGTCGCTGGAGATGATGTTGCTGAAGTTGAGGGGCCTGCTACTGAAGATGATGATGCTGTTGCCGAGGTTGAGGAGCCTGCTGCTGGAGATGATGATGCTGTTGCTGAACATGATTTAGAAGACACTTCAGCTTTTTCCACGTTGAAATATAATGGCCCCCCAATATCGTACCCTTAGTCGAACCTAGCTTCTTTTGAACAGGAAAATCTGCTGGTCACTCATGGCTGATTCTATAGCTCTGAGAGCTGCTTGGCCTGGTGATTCTGCAGTGACAGCACTGCAGAAGCTGAACCATTGCTCGGAGTTGATGGTGGTGGCATGCCAGATGGTCCGCTACTGGGAGTGGGTTGGACATTGTACAGCTTAGCTTGCTTGAGCTTTGCTTTCTTAATACTCTTCCTATTAAATGGAAATAGCCCTGCTGCTCTGAACTCATTGATGGCAATATCGGGCATTCGGGTTGGGCAAGCACTCTCCACAGCTTGCCGAAGAGGTATGCAAAATTTCTTTTCGTCACGTTTTGTCTTGGATGCTCAAGCATCCACATCCGGATCTGCTTACTCTTTTTAGGGAGTTGTCTAAATGGCAACTCTCTGCTTCATTCTCGCTTGAGAGCACCGAAGACCGCAAGATCACACGGCTGAACAACGTGGCTGGCATGAGTCGGAAAGCTGTAGATGATATTGTTTTCTGAACAGAATTTACTGGATTCTATGTTGATGTGCGATCTACATCCGTCGATAAACAAAACCACGGGACGCTTGATTTTATGTTCCTCTAAATACAAATGGAAGTGGTTTGCAAGCCACTTAAAAATAACAACTTCAAAATTCATCCAGCCGTTACTGGATCTCCTCAGACTGCATCGACTTGCATCCCTTCCATGGGATTGCAATTCAATCTCGTTCTAGAGAATATTAGCATCGGAGCAAGAAGATCCCCGAGCACTTATGCACGTCAAATTGGTGATCTGGCCTTTTCCAGCGGAGGAAATTTGATATACCACTCGTGCTCCTTTCGGTGCAAGCACTATCTCCGTTTTCCCACACACAGAGAATCTGCCCTCGTCGCAGTTAAAAATCGGGTGGGGTTCTGGAAGAAGCTTCGGCTTGATGTTATCGATGTAGGTTTTACATTCGTCAAGCCACTTTGAACTCAACGGTGTGCTTCCTACGTGCGTGTTATTATGTTGGCGCATACAATTTGTATGTATTAAAGGATTGGTTTATTGGCAAACTTGTTTATCTTATTTGGAAGAGGAATTAAAAAGAAACAAAATGGCGAAGAAAGCATGCAAAATTCTTATTCCGTTAAGAAGATATTTAAGTTTAAAGTTTGGTATCATTTGTGTAGAAACGACTGTATATGTGCACACCTCACATATAAAATCCTCCCCGCCAGCCCCCCACCCCTCCCCCGTCCCCAGCCTCCCCCCTCTCCTTTCCATCCTGTTGTCAGTCGCGGAAGATCAATACGCACAGAGGCATGTACGGTTGATTACTCACTTGTTCAAGAAGACGCCGCGCGAAATTTAAAATGTAGTCGCTCTTCGTCACGGCATATTATCGAAAACCAATGGCTACACAAGCCCTAGGACAATTATACATTCTTTCGGTAGAAATTGTTTTTGATATTTAATTGCATGTTGCCATTTTTGTGATCAGGTAGGGTTTTTCGGAGAGGAGGGGGAGGAAGGACCGTGATTTTCCTGGAATTCGTATGCATCTGAGTATGAAGGTAGGCCTATCAGCCTGATAATGGAATCCTCTTTTACTGTTTTACTCGGAACTTCATGTGTTTTTCCAAGCTATTATCCGGAGGAAGAAGGAGGGAGGGGGTAGTTTTCTGGCAAAGTCATACATGATACACACACAAAATGACCCATGATGTGGGTATGCCGATCATTTTGTAGAATATTTCAATCAAATGTTCAGTGCCTCAATAATCAAGACCAAGTTTGGGGTGGAGCAATTTGGACATACTGGCAAGGATAATGCATCTCCTTATTCCAACCGCCGCATAAACTTCTCTCAAGAACGATTAATGATACATGGGGGTTACGCTAAACATTTTACAGAACGTTCTTTTCATTTAATTAATTAGCTGGTCTATCCCATTTTCCGAGAATGGCGAATTTGGACCCTCTACGAGGGCAAAATTTAACTGAAAATTTCTGGCAATAAGTAATTTATGATACATACAGTTATAATTTAAACATAAAAGTAAATACATAAGTTTGATGAACATTTTTCAGTACGTTTCGTTCGGTTACTCAATCAGTTGATCTAGCTCCATTTTGGGGAAAGAGTCTTCTGCAGGCCAGGGTACCCCACAGCATGGTGCAATTTCTGGCACCAGTGATTTCAGGATTTATGATACACGGGTTATAATGAACATTAAGCAGTATAATGGACAACTTAAAATGGACAAGTTAAAATGGACCAGTCAAAATAGACAAGTTAAAATAGACAAGTTAGTGGCGGGCTTCATACCACAAATACGCAAGATATGTCTCCAAAAAGATAACTTAGTGGCGGGCTTCATGATCCCAAATGGATAAAGTTAGTGGATGTTCAAGCTCTAAATAAGCAAGTGTCTCAAATGGATAAGTTAATTGTGTGGACTATTACTGCGGGCCACGGGACATTTGGGAACAATACCGCCCCCCCCCTCCCTTCCCTCTCACCCCGTCAACAAACTGTAATCCTGGCTACGGACCAAATTAATGGCAAACGTGAATGCAAATATTATTTCAAGCATGCACTGAAAATGTAAGGAAGTGCTCTGAGATTATGATTCATTTATCCAGGGAGGACTGGGGCAAAAAGCGCCGATAACCACCGCACATTATACACGTATAGTTACTACTCTTAAGTAGATTTTCCACATTTTTTTTTCTTTTTTTTCTTTTTCTGGATAACGGGTTGTCAAACTTTTCATGGGCTAAACGAGCTTTCAAAATGACTCATGGAGGCGAACTATATGATGATGAGTCGGTATCAGCGAGTTAGTACCAATTAAATGCCGGAACATTAGGCCTACCGGTCTAGGCCAGGAGCATGTTCAGCATTCTGGTGGGGTCTATGGAAAAACTCCAGTGGTCGCTAAGGGAAATACCTAAGAGAAAGAACCTCACAGAAGATCCTGAAAATATTTGTAAGCCAAAAATATGATTATTTAAAATAAATATTTATTCTTAGTCTTTTTTGCAATGTTATGTGCATCCTTAGTAAAATATTGGTATGTTGTTGATTTGGCTCATCAGTTGATAGAGCGTTCGACTGAGTTGCCAAAGTTGCCCGGTTAAAATCCTACGATATATTTGATTCTCTTATACGCTAGCTTTAAAAATTTGTTCTTTGGAGAAGTGCAATGGCTGATGGGCAGAGACGCTGACAAAGGGGGAGTAATAGGGCGCACTGCACCCGGACCTGGGGTAAAAGGGGGTCCATTAAAATTTTAACAATAACTGAAAAGATCTACTATCATAGAGATGTTCTAAGGACTAGAAAACAGCTCTAAGTCATGTTACAGGAAATCCTTTGGTTTTTTGAGGGCGCCATGCAAGAAAAGAGTTTACATTCAGATTGCTTATCTGCTTATTATTATTTTAATTACATTTTTTGTCCTAAAAGTGCATAATAAAATTTCCTGCCTGAACCGATTTTCGCCGGGCCCGAACAGTTCGCATATTTCCCATGATTTGACTTTCGTTGGAGCGGTATTTTGCGTATTTGGACCAATTTTTTTACCACCAACTTGTCTATTTGGGACAGACTTGCGTGTTTGGAGCATAAAGCGCGGCATTAATATGTCTATTTGAGACACATCTGCGTGTTGGGCCCATTTTTTCACCACTCCTAATGACATTTTGCAGTACACGTTTCATTTGGTTACTCAATCATCTGATCTAGCTCAATTTCATGGACTGACCAATTACATTCTGGCGGGGTAGCTTACTGCATAAAATGGCAATAGTCATTTTTGACTCATGGGATTATGCTGAACATTTTGCAGTACGTTTAAATCGGTAACTCAATCAGCTGATCTAGCTCATTTTTGGGGTTCCTTTCCTGTACCCCCCTTCCCCCTTCTTTTCCCCAATACCATACCAACTAGGCAGAACTCGGCATACGTCCATATCTTTATATTATACCATGCATGTTAGGTATAATAGTACTCTTGAAATTGGTAACCTTCTCAGCTAGGTTGACCCCTGGTCTCCAGGTCCAAATTGACGATTCACAATAAATTCGTTTCTTTATTATTGAGGGGGAAATGGTACTTTTCGCCCTATAAAATCATTGGGGACCAAGGCATCCCCCGGTCCTTACGCCAATTACCTGATGACACTGCGCATGGGAGTTTTTAAGAATTCCTATGATCTAGCAATTCTTGCGTATCTTACAAAAAACCGGATTTACAAACAAATGATTATATTAGATGCCGATTGGGCCCATTTTTTAGGGTGCCTGCCGGCTTTCATCCATATGGAACATCTGTCAAAATAATATGCGGGTGTGGGGTCTTATATCTATATGCGGGTATGTTGGACCACGGTCTACTTTGGGAGCCCCATTACACACAAGGGCCGAATACACGATTAAATAGAAAATGACCACATAATATGCCATTTGGGCTGATTTTTGAGGGTGCCTGACGGCTCAATGCACATGGACCATATGTCAAATTATTCCAAGGGGTTTGGGGTCTTACATCTTTATTCGGGTATGCTGGTCCACGAGCTGCAGGTTCTGGAGCTCTTCGATATCAAAGGGCCGAAAACACCATGTTAAAACAAAACAAAAAATCATGACCACAAAATGTGACATTTGAGTCCATTTTTGGGGTGCCTGAATGCCTGACGACCTTAATGGCTATGGCACATATATCAAATTATTGCTTTGGTAAAGGGGTCTCATTTGTATATGCGGGTGTGTTTGTCCAAGAGCTTGTTTAGGATCCCCATGGTACCCAAGGGCCGAAAACCCCGAATTTCACAAATTTGACCACATAATATGCCATTTGGGCCCATTTTTTTAGGGTGCCTGACGGCTTTAATGGATATAACATATGATATATCAAATTATTGCTTTATATCAGCTGTCCGAGCTAGTTTAAGAGCCTTCTCGCATTCAAGGGCCAAAAACAACATGACAACATAATATGCCTTTTGCTCCAATTTGTGAGGGTGTCTGACGACATTTATTCATATGGCACACTACTCCTGGGGGTATCTGGTCTCACATTTCTATTTGGCTATGTTGGTCCACGAGCTAGTTTAGGAACCCCAGGGTACCCAAGGGCCGAAAACATATCGAATTTTATAAATTAGTAACCACATAATGTGACATATGGATCCATTTTTGAGGGAGGCTTTATTGGATATGTCACACACATATCTTAAAGAGGCGATATCGTCACAGGTGCACAATATTTAGAATTCCTTTTAAATTTTTTGATTGGTTGAAATTTTGCTGCGCGATTCGTTGTCTCATATTGCAAGGTATATAGGTATTTAAAAGGCCTTGAAGGTCACCACACGAGATAGCCCAGATGCTGGCGGCAATCGCATGTAATGCTTTTTTTTTCTTCAAATCATGCCGTGAGTTCAAGCCCCGGTAGAATCGTTTATTTTGACTTTTTGCTTTCATCTTCTTCTTTTTTTATTCTCAGTAATTTTCATTTGGTGACTATCATTGTATTATTATAAAACTAAATTTTCACTTTCGCTTTCTGACAAAAAAGCATTGGAAAAAACAAATAAGTTTCTCGTCACAGAAACGTAATGCGCTGTGTATGTAATTATGCACACACAACGTACATGCTAGTGTCTGGCTGTATTGTGTGGTACAAACAGACAGAGGATCGGATCTTGCCTCCACAACCGGAAGTGACGTCAAAATAAAGTATCCCCCATTTTTACCGTATTTTGCTGAGACGAGCCTCCCTCTTTAAATTTTATTTTGGTCAAGGGTTCCATGTATGTGGGTATGATAGTCCACGATCTAGTTTGGAAGCCCAGGGCACCAAAGTGCCGAAAACCCGAATCTAAAAAAATAAAATGATAATAACCACATAATATGCCACTTGGGGCCGGCCATAAATACCAGGCTACCTGATGGATTTAATGGATATGGTACATGTAATAAATTATTCCTTTGAGTGGGGAGTTCCATGTGTATATACAGGTATGTTGGTCCACGGGCTAGTTTGTGAGCCCTAGAGAACCCAAGGGTCAATAACCCAGACTTAAAATTGGCCACATAGTACGCCATTTGGGTTTATTAACGGTGTCTCACACTGCACACGATGTGTCAACGATGAGAAATCGTTTGTGTAACTCTGAAGTTGTAACGTTATTTTCCGCCTCCCAAAACGGTGTCTTCCGCCCCTGGTTTTCCAGGCGCCGAAAACATCGTTTTTGTTGGCGGAAAATACCGTTTTCTTAAGTGAGTAATATGTATGTAAGCATATTAGAGTCGTGGCTTATAGGTTAAGTGAGGTCAATGCAAGTTTTATTTTAATTATTATCGATGTAAGAGGATAACAGGGTAAGGTAAACAAATCTTAGTGAATAATACACTGTTTGTTAGGTAAGCAAGTCTTAGTAAAAAGTCTGAAAGCGTGCCTATTAATGGGAACGTTTATTACACACGAGAACATTAAAGTCGTGCAGCCATATTGTTCAGATGTTGCGAGAGAATGTCATAGTTGCTCATTTATGTACTTAAAATATATAAAATAACAATCATTGTGTTGAAATATTCAATATTGAAATATTTGAATTTTCAAAATGGCCGTTTCCCGCCTAAAAGCATAGCTTTATTGTCTATTATTTCTAATATTTCAAAAACGGCGTGGTAAACATATCAAATGGGAGTGAAAAAGTTTTAGCCATGACAGTAATGAAGGCATTTTCATGAGTTTTAAGTTTCCCCTTGCAAAGATATTTTTCCCAGAGATATTTCAAATTTGAAATATGTAACATTTCATAAGGCTTTAACGTTAGGATAGCAAAGGATCATAAAAATATCACAAAACGGCGGCTTCCATGTAGCAAAATGTTTTCATTTTTAGGAACATTTAGGTTCCCATTAATAGGCATGCTGCCGGACTGGTAAATAATAAACTGGTTGTTAAGTAAGCAAGTTTTGGTGAAAAGAACTGTTGGGTGTTGGTACGCATATTTGTTAAAGAAGGATGCTCGTCTCATTAAAATACAGTAAAATTGGGGGATGCGATATTTTGACGTCGCTTCCGGTTGTAGACGCAAGATCCGATCCACTGTTTGTTTGTACCACAGTACAGCCAGACACTAGCATGTACGTTGTGTGTGCCGAGTTACATACACAGCGCATTACGTTACTGTGACGAGAAACTTATTTGTTTTTTTCAATGAGTTTTTGTCAGAAAGCGAAATATTAGTATTATAATACTACAATAATGGTCACCAAATGAAAATTACTGAGAAAAGAAGAAGAAGAAGATGAAAGCAAAAGTCGTAATAAATGATTCTACCGGGGCTCGAACTCACGACTGTTGATTAGGGGAAAAAAAAATACTTACAATTGCCGCAACGAACTGGGCTAACTTGTGCAATGTTTAACACGTTTTAAATAAGTATATACCTTGCAATACGAGACAACTAATCGCGCAGCAACATTTCAACCAATCAAAATATTTGAAAGGAATTCTAAATATTGTGCACATACAACGATTTCGCCTCTTTAAGCTATATTTCGTTGCATTTATTCTTAGGGAGAAAACGTTTTTCTAGGTACAACTGAGGTAGTGCACCTATATTACAACTTGGAAAAATTGGAATCATCTGGCTTATGGAATAAGTGAGGATAAGGGTCAATTTAACAGGATAACTGAATTTGGGAAACCAACTTAGTCTTTATAGTAGGCCTAAATAGAAATCTGGTGGGATGGCATCATTGGTATTGAACTTTATTTCTCTGCATTTTTGCACATCAATACAAGTTTAACTTTGAGGAGTTCAATGTTATAATATGTTATATTCAAAGCAAGATGATAGTGAGAAACAATAAGCTTCATTTGTTCAATTCGCTGAATTTTTGCACTGTCCAATATAAGTTTGATCTTAATGAGTTCATTATTATATTATTCACTAAGGATAAGAAGTTGTGGAGAAACAGTCATAGATACGAAAGTTGGATAAAAACTGGTTGTGAACTTTATTGCTCTTCATAATCACCATTTGTAATTACATTTACATAAGATTACAAAAAAAGACACAATTTAAATACGTACATATTTCTTATAAAACAAAAGTAAAGAATACGAAATGCTTAAGATGGATAATTGTACTTAAGATGGGTAATTGTAAAATCATCCAGGTTCTCGGTGGGCACGGATCCATACGTACGCAGCCTCTGAAAAAAAGAAGAAAAAAAACTTAATAAATTTATGTGTGAGAAAATGTTGTCATTATGTTTTAAATAATGATTTTACTGATCGATTTTTCAAACAAGCCAATTTTCCGTAATCATTCAACCTTTCTTTTATTCAATTTATTAGGCCTGTATAGCAACAACAAAAAAAAAATGTTGCGTTTTGGCTAATTTACAATGTACATATTGTACTTTTGTACATATACCAATTTTCCGTAATTGTAAAATCTTATTCTTCGAAAATTTATAATTTGGTGTGTAATTACAGTCTTTCAAAGGTTTAACAAGCAATACCATTTTGTGAGTTTCGACTGCTTAAAGGTTCTCACATATTTAAGTAATGAAATATTAATAATCAAGACGTTGATAAATTGTTTGTATGTGAACATGTGATTACATTTTGAATAACATCAAAGAAAACCCCCAAATTCATTGCAAATCCTTTTAATCCTAAAATCATTAGGTTTCGATCAAAATCAAATAAAAGAATTACGCAAATCCCATCAAATGTAAAAACACGCTGCAAGTTATCTGCCTTTTATCACAAACGTTTATCTCTATTACTCATTTCTTTAAAATGATTTTCTTTTGATATTAAATGATTAGAGTAAACACGCTTTACACTGGTACTACCACTCAATGATTATAATCCTTCTATTTATCCTAACCCTTCTATTCACTCCTTTTTTTTTTTTTTAATGCAACAGACTTGAACCAATAATGCCTTATTGATCTAAAATGTTCAATTTCTGAAATAAGTGCGAAAATGGTAAGTTAAAAAGAGTTGTTGTTTTCCGCCCCAAGATTTTTGGGCCGGAAAACACTGTTTTTTTGGGCGGAAAATCAGGGGCGGAAACTAATGGGGTAGAAAACTAACGGCCCCTGTCTCACATCAGCGGTTGTGTTGGTCCACCAACTAGTTTTGGAGCTGCCAAGGACTGCAATGAGTAAAAAAAATATCTAAAAAAAAAAATGTTTAGGACACCCACCGCTAAAGTATTATTACTACTAATAAAATAAAATGTTAGGAGATCCTAAGAAGGGGATCCTAATCCCCACACACCCCATAAAAAAAAAAAAAAATATATAATATATATATAAAATAAAATAAATTAATAAAAACCAACAACACAACAACTAAAAAGTACTTTTGGAAATTGATGGCAGCATTGCAATATAACCTTATACCAGAATACGCTAGCATGGTACCGCGACATGACAAAAAAATGTCAAGTCCGAATCCGAGGCTGGCTGAATCCGAATCTAAATCCGAGGCTAACTTCAGGTCGGTTCTAGTCTGGTCCGGTTTAAGCAGTTAGTGAGCTGAAAAACACCTTCCTTAGTACGGCATGCGCTACACTTCATTATAGCCTATATTAGCCAAGTAGTGGCTAGGCCCTGGCTATAGTAGATTACTAGTACTACACTGTCAGATGTTATCTAGGCCTAACAAACAGTTAGGTCCGGTAAGACAGGAATACAATCTTTCCAGATATCCGTGGATATTCTTGTAAGTACGACTTATTATTGATATATATAGGCTAAGTCAGGAACTAAGTAATCACTGTGGCGAACTTTGTCTTAACCACGATGACCAGCTGACCTAGGCTAGTATTTTATTAGTCATATCCCGCTAGGCCCTATACACTTTTTGACATGTAGCGCGTACCGTGGTAGCGATTAGTCATATCCCACACAATACACTTTTCTGTCGTGGCCTTTGAGACGCGACAGAAATAGTAATTAGTATTGTAAACTCCATGAGAACTATAATTATAAATTTTATTCAATAAAGAGAATATGGACTTTAAATTAAGTGTTATTTATTGGAGGTTGCATTTTAGGCTACTAATAATATGCATTATGCTAAAATCGATTTCAGCAATTTATGACGTTTTTATTCGCCATAGTTCTGTAAATTGGCAACATTGAGGAATGTGGACGAAAACTCCCAGTTGCCAATCTAATATTTTAATAGCCATGTCTAAAAAGTGATATGAAGAGTGATCTTTGACATTTTTAGTGAAAATATTTATAAAGTAAATAGTTACTACACCAATTTTTTTTTAAGAGTTACAAAGAGATAGTGAAGGAGAATAATAATATTTGCAATCTGAAATGAACGAGGCTAGTCTCACCGGATGTAGCGATAGTGAGAGAAACGCCTCACTCGGTAGCCTGAAGCACATGCTAGGCAATACTTGAAGAACTTGTATAGCACTGCAGCTATGCAGTGGCTATAGTATAGCGTATAGGCCCTAATGTGGTTAGAATGTTGACTACACAGGATGCGGTTTTGAAACAAGTTAAAGAGCTAATAAGTTAACAAGTTACAAAATTGTTAGCATCCATTACGTACACACTGTAATCTTGCAACCAAATTTGGCGTGGGTAGAATTTATTTCAGGAGAACCAAGTTGCAGATCGTCTTTATTTATTGTATCTATTCTATTTGATAATGAATAAATTAAAACGTACATAACTTTGTTATCTTTAAGGACTGTGACTAGCTTTTTGTTTTTGAGGGGGCTTATTTACCATTCTAGTTTATTTAGTATGCTCAGTCAGGAAGTGTGACAGGATGTGACTGCATATGGAAATAGGGAGGGATGTCATGTGGGACATGGATGGGGACCATGCAGGACATATGATATAATATATACCATGTGGTATACACCAAGGGCTATATCAGGCATAATTTTTTGATTCCACCTTTTTTCTTATTCAACAAGTCATTTGCATACAGTATAAGTTCAATGAAGTAACACTTTCATACATAGTATGCTCAATCAGGGACTGTAATAGCTAGGATGAGAATTCTTATGGAGCCTATGGGATGTCATGTGGGACATGGTTGGATGCCATGTGAAACACGATGGAATGCCATGTAGGATATATGATGGAATGCCATGTGGGACATACTGTAGGGTGGAATGCCATGGGATGGGATGTCGTGTGGGACATGGGATGTCACGTGGGATGTCATGTCAGACATTGGGTGGCATTCCACGAGTAACTTAGAGTGTGACATAGGTTGAGATGCTATGTGTGACATAGGGTAGGAAGCTATGTGGGACATAGGGTAGGAGGCCATATGGACAACGGATGTGATGCCATGTGGGACATAAAGTAGAATGTCATTGGGCTATAGGAGGGATACCATGTGGAACATATGGTGGGATCCATTGTGGGACATAAGGTGGGACATCAGGTGGGAAGCCACTGATGCAGGACATATGGTGGGATGCCATGGGGGACTTAGGGAGAGATGTTAGTGGGACACAGGGAGGAATGCTATGTGGGACATAGGGTGGGATGACTTGTGGGTCATAGTGTGGGATGCCGTGTGGTACATATGGATGGTGGAATGCCATGTGAGCTATGGTGGAATGCCATGTGAAACATACTGTATTGTGGAATGCCATGTGGGATATATGATGGAATGTCATGTGGGACAAGGCATGGGATGCCATGTGGGACATGGGGTGGGATGTCATTTGGCACATGGGATTGGATTTATGTGGGACATAGGGTGGGATGCCATGTGGGTCATAGGATGGGATGTCATGTGGGACATATGGTGGAATGCCACATGGGACAAGGGATGCGACGGAATGTCATGTGGGCCATGGAGTTGGATGCTATGTGGGAGATATGGTGGAATGCCATGTGGGACAAGGGATAGGATCGGATGCCATGTGGGACAAGGGATGGGATCGGATGCCATGTGGGACATGGGGTGGATGCTATGTGGGACATGGGTTGGGATGCCATGTAGGACATGGGATGCAATGTGAGGCTTAGTGTGAGATGCCATTTTCATAATTAGTCAGGTCATATGATATGGGTGTCAATTTGCATGGGCATGCGAAACATCACGGTATTTACCATTGTTGTTAAAAAGGTGACCACGGTTTGCCCTGTAACTATAGGCCAGTGAGTGTTACTAGTGTTGTGCACAAGGTCATGGGGTCCATTGTAAAGGATGTTGTACTAGATTATTTACTGGTCAATGGTTTGTTGAATTTGTCCCAGCGTGGGTTCTTACCTAAGCAGTCTTGTGTTTCTAATTTATTGAAGTTTCTTGATGATGTTACTAAACTAGTTGGTTCTGGTCATAATGTGGATGTTAGCAATTTAGACTTCCAAAAAGCATTTGATAAAATTCCATAATTAGGCAAGCTCATGATGAATACAAGAGTGCTTGGTGTGGAGGGAAAGTGTGCCAGTTGGATCAATTCTTGGTTAATTGACAGAGGGCACAAACAGTTGTTGTTAATGGTGAAGTATCTCCATGGGAAAAGGTTACAAGTGGTGTTCCCTCAGGGTTCTGTGTTGGGTCTGCTTCTTTTCTTAATCTTCATTATTAGTGTTTCCCTTTGCTCCAGGAAATGTAAATTTGCTGATAACACTAAGCTGTACAGGATTGTTGATGATGCTAGTGATTCTTCACTTTTGCAAACTGATCTAGATAAGTTAGATTCTTGGTCCCAAACATGGCAGATGTCATTCAATGTAGATAAATGCAAAGTTATTCATTTGGCTTTAGATTACTGCATGAATGGTTCAAATCTTGGTTGTGTTGCTCAAGAAAGGGATCTAGGTGTTGTCACTCATTACTAGCAATCTGAAGCCTTCTTAACAGTGCTTTTTAGCACCTGCAATGGGCAAATAGGTTGCTTGGTTTGATTAAGAGAAATTTTTCTTGGTAGAGAGGTTGTTCTCAATTTGTATAAGCACTTTGTCAGGCCTCACATTGAGTATGCTATTCAGGCTTCGAGTCCCTTTTATGAGAAGGATAATACATTTTGGAGCAGGTTCAGCAAAGAGCCATTAGACTTATTCCTGAAGTAAGGAATCTCTAATGAATCTAGGTCTCAAATTTTTGGTTTGACCACGCTCGAGTTAAGAAGAATACGGGGCGATATGATTCAGGTTTTTAAATTCCTACTGTATCTGGTAATAATGCTTTGACTTCCTGTAATTTTTTGCATGTTTCAGCTAATACTCATGTGACACATGGTAACATTTGAAAGTTGGCCAAAGAGTTCTCACAGATAAATATTCGGCATTTTAGCTTTTCGCAAAGAGTTGTTAATGAGTGGAATTGAGTGAATTTCAAAAGGCAGCGGTCAAAAGTTTTGAATATCCATATCCTACCAGTAGTCTTAATTTCACAGTAGCTTATGGAAATTTGAACAATGTGGAGTGGAAAATGTAAACACCCATAAGCTTTAGTGCATGTACGTACAGTATGAACAACGTCATGTGACGTGCCTGTAAAAAATACCCTATTTTGGGGGTATTTTAAAGAACCTTTTTTTTTCTGGGCTGCTCCAGGACTGACAAAAGTTTCAAAATGTAAGACATGACAAGAGACAATTTCAAATTTGAATCTTAAAATCTACTCGGAGAACTGGCTAAATAAACATTTAGGTTATCATTTCTAAACAGGCATAGGACAGTTCAAGAAATTTCTCTTGAAATTGAGAAAATATGAGCAAAATTGTGGGGCTCATGGACGAAGCCCTACTTTGAAGATTTCTTGTTTTTTATGCTCCAAAATGGCTGAAAATCCGACACAAAGTTCCTGAATGTAAATCGTGGCATCTGGGGTGAAGCAAAAGTAGGAATCCAGAAAAAGAAGGCCCCCATAACCGCTCCTTGGAAGTAGTCCAGGGGGCCAAGCCCCGGAAGCTCTGATGATTTATTGTCTTTGATGCCCCAAAAGGTCTGAAAATCAACACAAACTGATGAATTTAGGAAAATCATTAGAAACTGATCAATTTAAATTTCCCCGCAGAAAATTCGCCATGGGGCTCAAGGGTAAAGTCTTGGTCTAAAGTTTATTTTGCCCCCAAAAATGGTTTAAAATCAATGCAAAAAGCCGAAATGTAATTGATGAAAAGAAGAAAAACAACTTCTAATCTCAAAATCTACTCAGACTGTCAGATAAGCATTTGGGTTACCTTGTCAGGCAGAGGAGAAATTTCCCCTAAAAATTGTCCACAATGTTGTTGAGTTCATGAATGCAGCTCTGATAGGGTCCAAGGGGCAAATCCTTTCGAGCATTTCTAGTTTTTAAAAACAGAAAAATGGCTCTTAACTTTAAACGTGTGTGGGGCGGGCATCTTCCCTATATACGTCTTGTGGAGTTGCCCAACCCGAGCCCAATCAGCATCATGTCAAGTCAAGTGGAGATGATTCTGATATCTGGATGATTTAGGCATGATTGAGATGTATCTCTAATTTAAACAAAACATACAGACAACCAACATTCTACCTCTCTGCCCGACTTAGTGCTCCAAGTATGTTGTTGTCAGCATCATGTGCCGAGTTGGCGGTTGAAAGGATATGATTCGGATATCTAATGTAGCTTAGTCAGGCATAAGTGAGACATCCAAAACATTTTCAAAAGTATTTTGTGATTTGCGAAGAAACAAAAACATAAAGATATAACCATATTAATTTTCCTACAATCGTGACAATTTTTTCTTCTTTAATACCAGGCCACTTTTTTTCCCGACGAAAATTGGAATTGCCCGCCGAAATCTTTTTTCTAGCAGGGAGTGTCGCAACCCCATACACCCCCATTCAGTTATACCCCTGTTTCTGCCACAAAGTTGCTTTGGTTTGTTGTGAAGTGTTTGGATGCCTCAACAGTTTCAAAGGGCTCTAGCCATCCTATACCCAACTGTAACCGTGAAGAAGCAGATACCAGGATTGTAGTTCATGTTCCCCATGCCCTGGAGTAAGGTGGCCAGACTTTTCAGGTCCGCACAGTAGACACAATGTTATAGTAATCTTGGCGGGCAAGATCCAGGATTGACAAAACTTACACCTCCTGTCTTTGTAAATTCGATTCTGTTTACCCAGAATGGATTTTTCTTATTCCTTTTGGTAAAAAGATTCGGACTTGCCATAGATAGATCAAAGCTTGCGACAGGCAATATCAACATCTAAATGTCAATGTATTGGTCATAAATGATTGTGGATTTAAAGTTTCTTTGCCCCACCTAGTTACCGCGTTGCTATGGTGGGCTTGGCCTATTTTCTTACTCAAGAGAGGTTGATTACCCAAGGTGGGGATTTATAAGCTTGGGCGATATTAAGCATTATGCAATATCGATATATGTCCTGAAAAATCGTTATGCAAATTATATGATGTTGTACGTAAGTCGTATGTACTGTTCTGTGCAAGGTAATCTCATCTTGGCTCAAACAAGTCAAGTAAAACTTTTTGTACAAATTAACAGAAATCACTGCAAAATATGTACATAAATCTTCAAATTAACACCACTATGCTTAAAAATGTTCTTTACATGGTTTCTATCTCGAAAGATCAAGCACAGAAACATTGAAAAAGTTAAGGCCTTGGCGTATTCTTAAAATAAAAAATAAATGTTGTGGAACCGGTACTAGGCCTACACTGTATGCTTCCAAAAAAATCCTCTAGATAAAATTATCTCCTTCATCATGCTTCCCTTTACAACCATATTTAGTCCTCCCCCACCCCCTCTCTCTCTACATTATGTTTTAGCCCATACACCTCTCTCGATCCCAGCTTTCTGGCTTTTAGTTCTCGTGTTTCTCTTAATCTCCTTCTGTTTGCTCTTCTTCCTACCTCTGGAATGATCTAACCTCTTAGGCACAGTTTGACCTTTGCTGTTGTGGCGCCGTTGAACTCTCATCAAACAAACAAAGTTTTATCATAACTGACTGCCTGAAACTTTGATATAAATGAAATCTATTACCTTTTTGTGGCTGTTTAATGAAAATACTTGGATGTTTGATAGTCATGTTTAGCTTTTTAACAGTTCATGTATTGTGTATTATTGAAAAACATAATATCAATATATCGATATGACCCTTGAATTCAATATCGGCCATATGATATGGGTCAATATAGAAATATATTGAAATATCGCCCTTACTTAGTGATTTAATGGTAAATAGAGGATTTTCAATGTGAGTATTTTAGTTACGAAAAAATGCATTTTCGGTCGCATGTTGGAGTATATATATATATGTATGTTTACATAAGGGAATTGGCCCAGATGCCTAATAACAAAAGATGTAAAATGTAAATATATGCAAAAATCCAGTGAAAAAATTCAGGAAAAATTTGAAGTCATTCTGAAAGCCATGTTAGACTTAAAAACAGCTGTGTTTTTGCAACTTCTATCAAATTAATTGAGTTAATAATTAATGAATTACTGAACAACGGTCAACATATTTTAGGAAAGGAATTTTTACTCTAAATTTCATATTCGTTTTTGATCAAATATAAATAGTCAAATTTAAATTGATTTTGCTAATTAAAAAAAACAACTGGAATTTCATTTTTATGGTACCTCAAAATTTCCCCCTGATTTTGCACCTTGTTTTTGCAGAGAATGATTGTGGAAGAATTTTTATCTTACAATTTTTAAGTGTTTCTTGCTCAGGAATCCAAGAGTTGAAATAAAATAAAAAAATAACATATGTGAATTTTTTCGTAAGCAATCTAACAATAATGACCCCAAGTGTATATAGATAAATAACTAAATAAATACAGAGCCCGTGAAGTGACATACATGTAGGAAACTCTTTTTTTGATTTTGTTCCTATGAGATGATATCTCCTTTCCACGAGATATTATCTCGTTCCCACAGGATATTATCTCGTTCCCACGAGATATTATCTCGTTCCCACAAGATATTATCTCGTTCCCATGAGATATTATCTCATTCCCACGAGATGATATCTCGTTACCACGAGATATTATCTCGTGGGAATGAGTCATTATCTCGTGGAACGAGATAAAAAAAAAGATTTTCCTATGTCATTTCCTGGGCTCCGTATTTAATATTATGCACAAGTAAAGATTTTATAGTTTCCAAAAAGAGCTGTAAGTTCTGAAAAAAATACAATGTACTTTTTAAATTATGTAAAAAGCAATTAGTTTCTGAGTTCTGGCTAATTATAGTTTGAAGAACTTGTACATGTACAGTATTGTAAAAGTTATGACGAATGAAAGAGCTCGATATATGTAATGTTATTCCGTATAAGTTTTTGTCGTACTGTACATTTCAGTCATTGAATTTCACCAGACTGTTCTCGAGCTAAATATTGATTGGGGAGGGGGTTATGATGGAGAACCTCTTTGTCATATTCAACCTCTCCCATTCAAATAATGTTGGTGAACGATTTAAAAACAATAAGTTAACATAAGGAAATTCATTGGTATTCCAGTATCCATGGCACAAAATTTCAATAAAATTTGCATAATTTATTCATTGTAAGAAGATTTTGGTGCAATTTTTTTATATTTATATATTTTATTAGCCTTTTTCTAATTAAGATAAAAACGTTGTTGCTACAGTACCTATCCATAGATTTTTATTTTAAAAGGTTAAGAGAAGGCTAATGATTGTAACTACATTAATTATAATTGTAGTTTTTTGAGCAGGGTACATGTGGTTTTAACTTTTGATCCAATTGGTGACACACTTTAATAATTAACCCTGACAATATACTACAGATGCAAAAAAGCTTTTTTCTTAAGTATTACTGGAACTGGGGAAATTACCGAATGTTTGGAACCAACAATAATTTATGAGAAGAAAATAATACATCTTAGAATAAAAATAAAAGTTCTGTTTAGAAAATCACATAAAATGACATATTTAATCTACGTAACCTGTTTATGAAACAAAATATTCCGTTCTATCCAGCTACAACAGGATTTCCTCTTGTTTTCTAAGTACAGTATTTGACGTAATAAACGCTTGGGGTGAATATAAAATTGCACAAATTTTTAGGCCCGCAGTTCCTTCCTAATGAAAGCGTCCATGGTCGTCTTGTTCAGTGTGCTATTTGAACTACTTGTGAGCTGGTTCTATACCTTTAAGCATTTCGATGTCGGTTTTGAGTTGGTTGAGATGTCGGTCCAATGTCCCCCACGTGTCCACTTGCAAATCAGTTTGACGTTGGTTAAACGTTGTTTGGATGTCTTTTCAACATTTCTAGTACATTTTAAATAGACAAGAAAGAAATGAACAACCAACCGATACATTTCTGATGATTTTTATTGAACATTTCTTTCGATTAAAACAGGTTAGATTTATTTGTAATATAGGTCCTATAACATAATTATTGAAGATAGAAAAAGAAGTAATTAAGGAAATGAATATAATAACAAATGTTAAAGAATTTGAATGCAAATACAATTTCACTTGGTCTGTCAATCAGGGTGATGTCATTTATTTGTATACTGGTATATGACTCTACGAAATAAGGCCAAGTACAAAGGAAGCCTTTATTCGAAAAGGGCAAGTTTGGCAATTTATATGTCATTATATGAGTTGTAACATAATGAGAGACAATTGGGTATGCATGTGCCTGGAAAGTACAGGTGTATATGAAAGGTGAAAAACATCTTTTATTTATATGAAAAAAGCAGGTTTTGAAGAATCAAAAAACATTTCTGGGCTCTTTCCCATGTGCAGTGAAAGCCTCCTTTTTACCCTGTAACATGAAGGCCAGTGGATATCACCCTGTTGGTCAGAGATATACTGTTTCAAGCAAAGGCGTAGAAAGTGGAGGGCAGGGGAAAATGCCTCCTGGAGGATTTCACCTCCCCGTTTGCATGCTTCCCACCCTGTTGGGAGATAAAATAGGGAAATTATAAAATTGAAATTGGTAAAATAGAGGTTGAATGGAAATTTATTGGTCATATTTTTGGTCATAATTGGTAATATTTCCCAAAAGTTGAGGAAAATAATTAAAAAAACTCCTCGAAAATTAATGAAATTTCCCGAAAATGTTATGAAAATCGAAAAAAATTGCCTGGAAATGAAGAAGCTGAAAATTAAGGAATGGCCTATATCCCGAAATTAATTGATGGATATTTCCCGAAAATGTGTGATGTCCCGATTAAAGAGCAATTGAGAACATTGATAGGAACTTAATTTGCAGTGCATTTTTTCCTCTTGTAACCAGGATTTTTCTTCGGGTCTTGTCCCTTGAGAGGGGACCCTTCCTACGCCCCTGGTTTCAACATCATTTTGAGTAAATAGTTTTGTTGTCACAACATGAATCCTTTCTTTTTTTAAAGCAAATCATGAAAAGTATATGCACAGATAAACATGAAATCACCCCAAATTAATGATCTCTTGTTTCTTTGTTATAGATGAAGTTGCTTTTAAATATTCAACAACATTTAACAACATTTACAGCATACATGTCCTTGTCAAAACTATTTTTTTGCTCTTTTTGTGTTTTGTTGTTGCTCACGTGGCAGTGCAATATGCTTTCAAAGGACCTCACCTGGAAATTTGACTGAACGTTAAATTTTAATACTAAAATGTGCACTGCATTGCTTCAATATTTAACCAGGGAAGTGCTTACCAGCTGACCAGGAAGTTGCCAGTTGGAATTGAATTACTGTATTACAGAAATAGATCATGTACATGTATGTTTACTTGACAGACAATACTCCAAAGAAATCAAAGGTGTGTACTAATAATGTCAAAACCACTATACAGGATATACTTGTTGCATGACTGCTTGTGAAAAGCAATATTCCACCTTTACTATTGCGATGGTCGACCGATACAAGAAATTTGTGGGCAGTTTTATTGCTTTATTATGACATTTTCGATTGTACTGTTTTTGGTTCCAATGCTAATAGCATAAGGAACCTACATGTATGCAGTCATGCTGGTGTGTGTATGTGTGTGTGTATGTATGTATGTATGTGTGTATGTGTATGTATGCTGAAAAGAGCTTGTAAATACAGTAACTCAAAGACTCATTAGATACAGGTCATATGTGGTACACAAATAACCCATGTCTGCCCTATTGTTTTTGGCGGTGATGTCATACATATTGCTTAGAGTGGGGTGGGTGGCTTATTTTAATATACAGTAAAATAAAAAAAATCTTGAAAAAGATTCAACCGCTAGGTTCTATTTTATTGATGTATCATGGTGGGCGTGGCTTATGAATATATGTGTTATTTTATTGATGTATCATGTACATGGTGGGCATGGCTTATGAATATATGTTATTAAACTTATTTCGTAATATAATATGCAATGCCAGTTAGTATAAATCAACCAATAATGAAAGAATGCATCAGGACCACTAAACATTTTGGTTTTTTGGTTAACATTCCATATATAGTAGGCATCGTCATATCACTTGTCATATTGTATTTCTCCGATACTATGGTATCATTTACTGTTGGATGGCAACAGCACAGCATGGATAACAGCTTTATGTTGTGAAAAACAACACTTGCAGTAATACCGGCTTACTTTTCTTGTAAAACAACACTCTTTTTAAGATGCTTACATAAGTATTCATTCCATCAAACAGAATTGATGTATAGAGACTCAGAAGACTGCATGTGACCACTGTGTAATATGGCTACTCATCTGTCAACAACTTTCAGCAGTTTAGGAATTATGTGACACCTATACAACAACAAATGAAAGTGATATATATTTTCAAATTTATTTCCACACAAAAAGCGCATATTAAAGGAGCATTAGACCGAAAACTGAAAACATATTTTTAGGGGTCCCCCAAAAATCAAATGCTTATCTAGCACACAACGGTATAGATTTTTTTGCTTAATATGAATATTCGAGTACATTTGCCCTCACGTCGTTGTCTGTGGACTATGGAGGAGTGAAGTTTTCAATCTTTTGTGGGTAAAATTTATGTGAAATTAGCAAAACAAAACATCCTCACTGTTACTGTAGGTCTAGTGTTCCTTTAAATATAAGTTTACATGGTTAAGGGATACTCAGAGGTGCAGTGCATTTTTAAGAAATAAAAAGGTGGGGAAGGGAACTTTTCTATAAATTTTCAACTCATAATATCCTTCCTACTCCCGATACAAATTCCTTAGTTTAGTAAAGCTAAAGTTTTTCTTTTTACTCTATCTATCTGTTGACTCTATTTGTTGATATTCTTTTAACGGTGTCTTGTCAGCTTGTTGAGTTGTTTTTATTTCTGCATAAATTCATAGGGCTTGGTACCTTGGGGATAAATTTATTTTGACAGAAAGAAAGAACAAAACAAAAGTAGACAGGGGTGTAGGAAGGGTCTCCTCTCAGGATTGGGACAGGGGAGGGTGACCAAGACCCGACAAAATTTTCAGGTTACAAGCAGAAAATTGCACTGCGAAATGAACTTTTCTATGATAATCTATAAGTTGCTCTTACTCAGGAAATTTCCAGAAAATTTTCAACACTTATCAGGATTTTTTTTTTCATTTTCAAGTAGTTCCATGATAATTTCCTTTAGTATTGTAAAATTTTGCTCATTTTCTGATTTCTAAACAAGAAAACCCTTCTGTTACTTCATTAATTTACTTACCCCACTTGAAAATTGTTCATTAAGAAGGACCCCCACCACCACCTCATTCACCACAACTAGTTTATAAAAGGAGAGTCTTATAGTAAGGTCTATCAGAAGAGTCATTTGGAATTCGATTAGACATCGTAAGTGCGACATCGCATTTGATGTATCCTTTCAACAACGGATCAACGTCTGCTTTTAAAAGTCATTTTGACGTCGAAAATGAGATGGCGCTTTTGAGATATCCTTTCGACGTTAGATGGACTTCTGAAATGCGACGTCCTTTTGGAGACGTCCACCTGACGTTGATTGACATCAGTATATTAATATGGTTACTTCTCGGCTTCCAACGGACATCAGATTGACAGTTTGATGTATATATAGTTGAAGTGACGTCAGTAGGATTTTGGATTGATGTCGACGTTCAACGCTGACGCCAATTCGACGTTGTGGACCTTAAATCGACGTCGGACAGACGGTTTGATGTTTACTGGGTACTACTAGCCCACAAAACACTATGAGCCTCAGATGCAAAATAAGCAAATAAAGTAACAAAACTTATTTTAAGTCTTCGAATTAATAAAATAGATTATGTTATCAGTCAAAGAATGTTGTGTGGGTGCTTATTACAGCAGCGGCGCTTATTTGCAGCTTTATACGTCTAATAATTCAATACAGTATTTTAATATTTGATGCATGGAATGTAGAAATTACAAGTGTCTTCTCATCAATCGATGTTTTGGTATGATTTTAGAGCAGCATCAAAAACAAGAAATCTTCAGAGCTTGAGCCCCTTGACCCCTTCAGCCCCTTGACCCCTTCAGCCCCTTGACCCTTTCAGCCCCTTGACCCTTCCAGCCCCTTGACCCCTTCAGCCCCTTGACCCCTTTAGCCCCTTGACCCCTTGACCCCTTGACCCCTTTAGCCCTTTAGCCCTTAAGCCCCTTCACCTCTTCACCCCTTCACCTCAGCCCCTTCACCCTCATTTTTCACAGCATATTCTCTGCCCGTTTAGAATGGTTGTTATCCAAATGCTTATATCTCAGTAGATTTTAACATTAAATTTATATCTTCCTAATTCTTCTTATCAATTGAATTTTGAAACTGTCAAAACTAGTTTAGTACTTAAGGGAGGGGAGGGAGAAGCGATTAACAGTTCCTGTGTTCCTGTTTGGGCAACCCTCATGAATCTTCCCGGCCAGAAACTGATAACTACAGTACACCCCCAATCAGAAGACCCTAGCAACATCCCTGGTACAGTAGGTGTATGCTGCAGAATTTAACCTTAAAATGCTATGCATGGTCTTTGTAGCTAATTTCTTTAAAATTGCTTTGTCTATATCTTTACTTTAAAAGTTCTTTTAGAGAAATCTAATAATTGACATTGTTAGACAGAAATTATAGAGGGTTGTAATTGTGATCATAATTTGCCTTTCTTGAGCAGGGAAGGGAGAGGGGGTGGGAAGTACATGTGTTTTGATTGCATTTGTGACTCACTTCCATAATTAACCCTCGACATTAGACCTATTCGCTCACTCAGATCGAACAGTGCTATTCTCCTAAGGCTGCCAAAAATTGACACCAAGAATTATGGTGAACGTTCTTTTTAATCTGCAGCCCCCAAACTCTGAAACATTCTCCTAATCTACATCAGAAATGCCCCTGCTTTGGGTATTTTTAAGAGTGTATTGAAAACACATTTTTTCATGAGTTACCCCTTTTGGACCTTGTAACTTTTTCCTGCTTATATCTTTTTAAGTATGGTTTTTTGTTCTCTTACTGTTTGTATCTTAAGGTTTTTTCATGTTATATTTGTTTATGTAAAGCGCATTAGGACCGTTTAGTATAATGCGCTATATAAAAATTTATTATTATTATTATTATTATAGACCTTTTTAAACCGAGCTTAGCCGAACGTGAAACTACAGGGTACTTTAACCAATAAAATGCCGGGGAATTTTTCTTTTTACTAACCAACCAATCAGCTGCAGGAAAATTGTATACAACAACAATACGCGCGCGTAAGTTCTAACTGCTCTGCCTGGATAATTCTTTTGTTATGGGGATTTTTTTTGGTCATATTCCAAGAGGATTTGAACCGTCTTCATTCAGACTGTCGCAATTAAGGAATACGTGATAACCAGGTAAGATTTGAAGTTAAAACTTACATTAAACAATTTTGTGCACATTTGAAGCACGAAAATAGGACGGAAATTGGCAAAAATCGTTCAAATTTTAAAACGTTTATGTTCAGTGTGGAGAGCCTAATGGTATAAAATTGTGCCATGGACCTCACTGCACAAAATGTGAAAATAGTATCGAGAACTTTCGGCAACAAATCCCTTGTTATCTGTGAATGAGACAGCTAGTTTTGCATATCGGAAAAATTGTGTGAATGGAGAGGATACAGTTTATACAAAGTTTTCTGTTTGGTATGGAATTTCCTAACCAATTTATGCTACCATTTAAGTCTCAGTGAAGTGCTTATTTTGATACATATACTATTGATTATTGTGTGAAATTGTATTTTTAATGGGCTTGACCCCATACGCTAGTAAATTGTGCAGACGATCAGGATTCCCCAAAATTTGATTGGTCCATTATGGTCACGTGAATTTTGGCCATGTGACATTATTTAAATGAGATTTCTGGAAATTACTGATTCCGATATGAAAAGGTCTATACTACAGGATCTACAGGCCCAGTAAAAACCCTTACCAATAAATATTACTGGAACTGGTGAAATTACAGAAAAGAATTTTGAACCAGCAACAATACATAATAAGAAAATAATATATTTAGATAATAAAAATGATCTATGTTTAGAAAATCACACAAAATGACATAGTCTACGTAACTGGCATAAAATAATCATTTCCAGGATCAGGATTTCTTTTTTTGTTTTCTTAGTTTTTCAATATTTGATGTGTGCTTCGTCCTGAATACTACTGTACATCATAGCAGACTATAATAGTTCGGAACAATACAATCACTCAGGAAACAGTCAATGGTTCTGTTCACATGATCCGGAAGTTCATTAATACAAACAAACTATCTGGGTTTTTTTTTAAATGGGCTCAATAAGGAAAGAAAAAATAAATATGTATATATTTTTCACTTTCAGTTTGAAGTGTCGTACTGAACAAAACTTACAGTAACAGGCAAGGCATCATTTGTTGTTGGAGCCTAAGTTGAGCCTACTTGTATGTATCTATTTTATTGTACAGTAAGTGCATTTTGGATTTTTCTACAGAAACACACTCATTCTGCACTTTGTTGTGTACAGGTATGTCAAGCATTGTTGAAGAGGGCTTAGGGTTGAAATTTTCCACGGGTAGGTGGAGCTGCATGTGAGAAATTAACCTCTGCAAATGGAATATTCTTTACTGCTCATTTCTCCTGGGTATGGAGATTGAGGCTTCTCTTAGCAAAATTCTTCCATCTCTTTCTGTCAATGCATCTGGTATATATTGTACAGTAAGTGTATTTGGGCTAGCTTCAGTAACGTTACATTTTTAATTACTTTCCACTCTCCCCCCCCCCTCCCTCTCCCAATAAATGAAATGGAAAGTTTTATACCTATGGACTTTTCAAGGCACTGTACATTGTGACATAAAGAGATGCTTTTATTTGCACTTTTTTTGCCATCAGACACAGTAGTTCTGTAACTTCATTTGTACGAAATATATTCATTGTGTAATCAATGTTTGGAGTATGATTAAAATGCGGAGCTTTTTTTGGGTCACGTGTAGAAATTTTTTTATAGAAATGAAATATGTGTTTTACTCTAAACAGTAGGAAGAAGAAGCTATGTCCTCCCCTTTCTGGATGATAATTACAACTCAGAGCCAGGGTTGAATCCAGGTCAATCAAATTACCTCATTTCATCTTTAAAGACCTTTTTAAATTGAGTTTAGCCGAACGTGATTTCTTTAGTACTTTGACCAATCAAATGCTGGGAAACTTTTTCTTTGTTTCCCAACCAATCAGGTGCAGGTTTGAGGGAAAAAATGTAAGCATCAATACGCGCGCGTATTTCCTTCATGTATAATGCACATATGATACGTGTGCTTGAAAACATTTTTCATACGCTTGGTCCCATACCGTGCGTAAATTGTGCAGACGACCAAGATTCCTCTAGTATTTTATTGGTTTGTAAGATTCCTCCAATATACGATTGGTCCATTATGGACACGTGAATCTCGGCCATGTGACATTATTTAAATTAGTTATCTGAAATTGTCTTCAGATTTGAAAAGGTCATAGAGATGACATTATTTAAATTAGTTATCCGAAAATTGCTGATTCAGATTTGAAAAGGTCTATAGAGATGACAGATGTGGGGTTTGGAAACTAATCTTAGACAGGGGGAGGGCGTAATCTTTGTTTTTATGTATTTTTTTGCTTCTCAGGGGGGTAATCTTTGTTGTTTACTGTATGTATTTTTTGCTTTTCAAAAATGAAATTGCCCACAGAAGTGGGCTAAATTTGAACACTGTATTGGGAAGAGGGTCTAGGACCCCCTCACTTTTTTTTTTTTTATTGCTGGCTATGCCACTAATCCTAGATAAAACTGTTGCTGAAATTTGATGCATACAGTATCTACATACTTAGGGGAAAAGGTATTGTGCAGTGTAGCAGGCTTACCCAGTGATATCAAACATGATCTTAGACCCAAATATACATGTAGATAGAACAGATCTTCTGTCAAGTTTGAAGTGTACTGCATTTACCATAAGTTGTAATGCAATTGAAAAAATAATTTTCTGTTTTTATGGGGTTATATTGAACTACAGTAAGGATTATTTATAATGTGTGCTCTAAAAATTGATGTATATTTTACAGTGTCTATTCATGTATTTTTTGCAGTGTGAATATTCATGTATCGTATTTTACAGTACTTTGTTTACTAATGATATAAAAAGGTAAGTTTTGTCCAAAAATATAAAAGAGCCTTGTATTGTAAATGTTTATAGATGCATACAATTTCATAAGAACCAGAACTATTCTTGAATTTTGAAGATTGAACTTGAAAATTAGTTTGAGAGTCTGAGATATGCCTCACAACAAAGAAAGATTGGGGTGGGGGGGAGTTAAGTCATGTTTAGCTCCCCAATTCTATTTTTAGATATCAATGCAGCCCACTGGCTTTGTCCCTTAACAGGAGCCCTTTGACTGGCCCCTGAACCCCACACTCTTTTGGCATCGTGCTACTACACACTTGCCACTAAAGCCATCAATCAGCTGCAGCGTTGGCCATCTGAGCCCCCCTCTCCCCTAATATTGTTTTCGTCCCACTGCCATTGACTGTAGAGCTTTTTACCTGTTCATGCATCAACAAATTAGCATTTAGCATATTAAGACCTAATATTTAAATAAGCTGTAAAAATTTTTTTTTTGTTGTTTTGCTTTCATGTTTTTTTAAAGATTGCAGAGCAATTCCCCCTTGCCTTTCTCCCCTCCCATTCATCTTTGTCTTAACTCAAGTAGATTTTTAACACCCTCTTGGCACATTTGACTCTTGACTGTCCAGTGGTGTTAAACATCAACAAACCAAACCAATTCTCCCTTGATCCTTCAATTCAATATGGCATGACTGAAATGATGTACTGTAAAGGTGACATGGCATACAATCTAAGAAATAATGTAGAAATGCCCATTTATTTTGTTTGTACTCTAATTAGATGTCAGCCATTAATTGCCTCATAAGTGAATTAAATCCATTAAATTGTAAGTTAACTGCACATAATTAGACTGAAATTACTATTGATAATTACCAAGAATTCTATCATTGTACTTTGAACATTAGAGTCAGCTGGGTTGTTATGTAATAACCAATAGAGAATGTTTCAATTAATTTTTGGGAAATGCCCTTCAATTTTCATTAAATTTTCCTTCATTTCTGTGAAGTTTGCTATAATTTATGCAATTTCCTTTATTTTTGGAATAATTTCTTTAATTTTCAAGAAGTTCTCTTTAATTGTTGGAAAATTTCCTTCATTTTCGTGAAATTTGCTTCATTTTTTGTTAAACTTTCTTTCAATTTTCGTGAAATTTCCTTCATTTTGATGAACTTTGCTTCAATTTTCGTGCAGTTTCTATCCTTTTGGGTAAATTGTCTCAAATTTTTAAGAAATTTTCTTCAATATTCTGGAAATTTTCTTTCAGTTTTTGTAAAATTTTTTCAGTTTTTGGGAAATTTTGTTTAATTTTTAGAAATGTCAAATTTTTCCAAATTTTCAATGATTTTAGGAACCCACCTCCCTTTTCCTTTACAAATAGTTTGTGGACTGATAACAGACTTAATCAAATCTGGCCCCAGGCCCCGACTTACTCAAATCTGGTCCCAGGCCCCGACTCACTCAAATCTGGCCCCAGGCCCTGGCTTATTCAAATCTGGCCCCAGGCCCCAGGCCCCTATGTCAATTCCATTCCATGGTCAAATATCTTTCTACACGCTGATGACTATAATTACTGCAACTTGCTTGAAATGGCTTGCCATACAGCAAGTATCTCAGAAAAATTGTGGAAATGCCAATTTATTTTGTGTGTATTCTAATCAATAATTGTCTCACAAGTGAATTAAATCCATTACATTGTAAGTTTGCTACACATAATCAAGTTATAATTACTGTTGAAAATTACTAAGAAATCCATTATTGTACTTTGGAGTCAGGTTGTTGTGTAATAACCAATGGTGCTCCGAAGAAGAATGTAAATATTGTGTAAAAATGACCACTGAATTGTCATTTGTGGATATGGCTGATTGGCTTGACCAAGCAAAGTACGATGAATGCCTGTAATAAGAGTTGTTGTCTATTGACTGAATAGATGATTTAGGAAACAAGTAGCAAACGTTATTTATATTTCACAGATGATGATGTGGGATTTCATTATGTCAGATAGTACAAATAGGCCTATGTGAATAGGTCTATAGGTTATGTAAGTACTGTACATACAGTACCTACACACATATATATATATATATATATGTGTCAATTTTGTGTCACATGTGAGATGGGCAGTGTTCCACTAGTGGTATTGCACAGTAACTGCCAATTGTGTGAAATTCATTAAAATATTTCACAAGACTAGTCAGTATTGTGCAATCTTCAGACCACAAGCTGGAATGAGGGAATAAATAGGTACTGTACATGTATGTTCCACAATCATTTACTATTAGTCTATCGGACTTGATCCACCTTTGAGCAAAAAAACAACTTGATAATTGAAGGAGAGATTTTGAGAATTTGTAGGTTTTCGTTTTGTGTAACATATTGTTTGAAAAGTGAATTCTTCTTCGTTTTGTTTCTTGTGCACCTGGAGTCACATTGTGCAGGTACTGTAAATTAAATGTGCTTTTTTATCTTTTCATTTATTTTCATTTGTATTTATTTCTTGATTTCTTGATAAATTTCAAGGAGACACAAACCCACAGAATGATGTGTGTTTTATTTGGGTAAAAATGTATGAAGATTCCAAAAATCAATCCTGTTTCCTAAAAAATCAAACAATTTTCATTTTTATATGGAGGTCGCCATATTGTTTGATATATTTTGAAACTGCTGGTTTTGAGGTCCGCAAGTGATGTTTTAGAATCGGTTCCGTTTTTTTTGTTGCCATAAAATGTAAAATGGTATTTACAGTACAGTCGGTAATAACCGTACGGATTTTACATTTAGCGCGGATTATTTACCGCAATTAATGCCCTTACTGCCACCATTGTATTCGTGTCTTTTGTGTACCGATGGCACTTGGCCCAACTTTGCGCTAAGCGCGTCTGATGATCCCATTTTAATCTGCTCCTCCCTCTCGGAGGTTAGCGCGGTAATAGTAGTACAGGAGTCAACGTCTCATTGCTCTTAGCTTGTTACGTAACTGCACTGGGTATGATCCAAACATGCATCACTGCACTTTAAGTTTAAGCACTTAACGTTAGGCATAGTTTGTTTTACAAATTTTCTGGAGCGAAACTTTTGTCTTCTTTTGTGGGATAAAGAATGTTTATTCTGTTGTTAAACCTGTGTGTAGCGTAGATTTCTTAAATACTTTGAGAATGTAATTTATTAGACAAGGTCTAACGTTAGTACGATTTCGCCAGCCCTCAATTTTTCTAATCCATTAAAAAATGCAATGCAAATGAAGACATTGCCTCGTTTCGTATTAAGTGAACATTGCAAGTATATAATTGAAGTCCTATGGCATGTACTGTGATTCTGAACCTTGTGATGCTCTGACTGAATTCAAACAAAAACATATCCCAGAGTTAAACGTGATACTTGAGTGAAAACCAAAATATTTTACAAAAGTTTTTAATTCCTCTAGGCCTCGGGTTAATATATTTTGCTAAAGAAAAATTCTGCCAGGCCAAATCCGATAAGCAGATTAATCTAACTGTGCAACGTTAGGAGTCCCTTTACAAAGCACAGGTACTTCGATCTTGAATGACATAATAATGTATACAATGCTTTATCGTTTTTAGCGCCGTAAGTCACGAATCGACCACAGATGAATAGAATCTACTGGGCTGCAAGCTCGGTGATTTTAGCGCGATAGCCCACGTTTAGTGCGATCTTGGGCAGCTCCAGTCATCATGGCGCTAAGTACACTAACCCGCGCATTTAGTGCGTTACGCTTATTACCGACTACTGTATTTCCATATAAGCTCTCTTAAATTTCAATATGTTTTGCCGTAGTATAATTCTGTCCAAAATGTAAATTGTTTTCTTGCCTCTGTTTCGGAACCTGTTTGTTGGAACTCTCTCGTAGTACGTTAGGCTAGTTTATTTACCATAGGCTTAGCCAGTTGCGCAACAATAGGGTGGGTAAAACCCCATAAGCCCTGAGCAAAAATTGAGATTTAAGGGGCCCCAAGCAATGGCACTGTGATATGTTTGTTAGGGGCCGGAAAGCTAAATTTCCCACGGCCCCAGAGACCTTATCTTGCGTCACTGGGATTAGCGTCATTGTTTTCTTTAGTTCAGGGCCTAATGTTACCGACGGGGGATTATAACTACTGATTGAAGAGCAAGCTCCAAAACAACGATTTGTACAACCATATGCTGGCATTCTCACATAATTTCTAAACTTTCTTGCTACTAATAAAATGTTTTTCTTAACTTCCAACAACTCAACTCCCACACGAATGTAGGCCTACTGTAAGACCGTGGTAAAGGTGCATAGATGTGTTTACACATGTGGGGACGAACTGATTTGATGACGTCACTTAACATCACTTCCATTGTCCATTGAGGGTGGGTGTACTAGATGGCCGCCCCCATACGATTCATATATCAAGTAATAAATATTTGTATTAATTAAAAGGAATATCACGGTAACGCTTTTTAAGCATCCCAAGGTGGGTATAATGCTAAGAATATATGTTCCCATCATAGTAGATAGAGAAATCTGTGAGTTTGAATCTCCTTGAACTTTAGTTAGCATTTGCAGCAGTAGTCTAGATCTATTTCAGGATTTTCTGCAATGACATCTGTCCTTTGAGGCCATATTCCAACGAACAGTTCTAATATCTGCCATTTGTAATCAATTTTTATTTAAAATTGAAAGTTAACACTTAATATTTTAGGGAATTCCAGCCAAATCTATGGATATATTTGAGTAAAGAAGGCAGTTGAAAGTACCCAAAAGGCATGAAGGCAGTTAAAAAGTACCTAAAAGGCATGACGGCAGTTGAAAGTACCCAAAAGGCATGACGGTAGTTGAAAGTACCCAAAAGGCATGAAGGTAGTTGAAAGTACCCAAGAGGCATAAAGGCACTTAAAAGTACCCAAAAGGCATGAATATAAACAAAAATTACCATAATGGATACAGTAGTTACAATTTGAAATAACAATTATTTCATTCAAAATTGCATACATGGATATACTGCTGCATATGCTACAAAATGTATTATGGCCTCATTTTATTGTTTATTCAGTAGCTGTTTAAGCCTCACGATCAGGACCCCTCGTTATAAAAGTGTGTGTAAGGTCAGCTGGTCAGTATAATAATATTAACCAATAAAAAGTGTGTAAAAGGGACTCCTACTATTTTCTTTTTTTCCGACCTCTGGAATGATCCAAGCTCTCGGGCACTATATGACCCTCGCTGTCGTGGTGCTGTTAAGCCCTCATCAAACAAACAAATAAACTCACTCAGGAATTAAGTGTTTAGTTGTTAAATAATTATTGTAGGTTTGAAATAAACACAAAAAAGCTTTACAAATGGCCAATCTCTGAAGGATTCTAATAGGACCATGATTTTTGAGAAAAATTTCCAGACTTATCTTTTTCTGGTGAGGTACAGTAAAACCTGTACTATGCCCAAATACAGCACATGCTGGTGTGTGGCTGTGTGGTGCAATTATCTAGGTACAGCTGAAGTTGGCTGTACATCACTATGGTGCCAATTGTCCTGACAATTCCAATGATCATTCATTTGACCGGGTTACCATACTATAGGAACATTGATATGATTTCATATTGATCTGAGAAAAAAATCATTAAAATGACAGGACTGAGAATGCTACAAAATTGAGCCATAGCGATCAAAACTTGTGATGTACATGTATGAAATGTAGCAGAAATAGATTACTGTTTGCAACATTTGGCTACAGAATTGACTAATTCATTTTACCGCGAGTACAGATAAAAGTGAGCAAAAGTGCATAAAGAGCTCAAAAAACATTAATAGCAATAGAAAGGGTGGTCAGCTTAGTTAGCTGGTTGGTTGCCAATTTTCATTCCAAAATTGATTAAAAGGTCAAAAATTGAAAGCAAGAAATTATTTGAACAAATGTTTCTCTCCCCAACCATACATGTCTATGTATGATTGGGGGACATAAAGCACAGTGCATTAATGTAGCTTGTCAGCATGACAAAATAATTCCTATAATTAATTGTGTAAAGTTAAAAGAGGGACGCTCGCCTCAAAACAATACAGCCGAAATAGACCGTATTTTGGATGACGTCACAATAACTTTGTTGATCAGGTTATTGATCCCTGTCCATTTGTTCATGTTTGTTCATACTCTAGCTTTGTGTGTGTATGCAGATTCAATAAAACATAACGTTATACCGTATACGGTATAACGTACACACAATGTATTTGGGGCGCCAAATTAAGTGTAGAAAATAACATACATGCTCTAAAAATTGTATCCGAAAAAAGTCTGAAGATGGCCCACCATCAGTTCGTTAGATTCACGGACTAGGGTTGACCGTCATTCCATACATACAAAAAGGTAAAGTGAACTTTATATCGGATCATGATATCAGAGCTTTCAGTAAAAGTCATAACAAGACATATTTCATAAAAATATGTATAATATATTTACAAAATATGCAGGCCCATAAAAGCTTAATTTACTCCTGGTTTGGTTTATCTAAAATTCTTGTTACTTATGAGTAAAATATGAAGTATGACAGATCTATTTATAGAATAGTAAATATAAAAACCTTTTTCTTCTTTGCTTTTCTCTATTAAAGTAATATTATACTGTATTTGTCATATCAAGGAGTGGCCACTCCCTATACAGTAAGTAATATATGTCAGAGGCTCCTACATGCTATTTGTGCCCAAAATAACATTATTTCCTCATAAATGCTTGATGCCACTCCCCATGACTGTTTTAAGTATACTCAACTACTCATGTGTACTCATGAGTAAAATGTACAATATGACAGATCTACATGTATTCATAGAAACACAGTTATTGTTCAGCTTTCGCTATGAATCTTGTTTTGAAAGTTAGCAATATGTACCTGTGCCACCAGTTTACTGTGACACCATTTTAATACGACTGATCATTGACACTGCTCTCCTGCCATTATGACTACTGTAGCAGGAACTTCTTAGATCCTGTAGCACACACAGTCTATTATTCTAATTACTTTTGTGAAAAGATCTTTTGTTTACTTTGCAATTGTGCCATACAACAATGAATTTTTATTCTATCACAAAGGGATTTTCCATGCAGTAGATTTAAGAAAAATTTGAGGGTGGTTTCTCAAGAAACTGGTATTGATAGCAGGAATGAGGAAAAGTAATTTATTTGTCATTTCATGGTTTTTTTGTATTGATCATGCAGATCACACAATGAGGTATATTGTATGAGCGTATCCGGAATTCCCCTGATTTGAACCTGTTGCATCTACAGTACTTGTACAGTACAATGAGCATCAATTGGTGTGTGAAACCAGGGAGCTGTACATATCAGCTCCCTGATATGTGATGAAACCATACATTGCCAATGTCTTATTCTGTATGGACACGAACCCCTGCAGTTAATCAGAAGTATTGCCATGCCATGTTTGTAGTTTCTGTTAGGAAGTAGTATACTGTATGCTGTAGATACCGGAAGTAATATGGAATTAATTTCAAGGTTACATTGTTGTGTTTACCCGTAATATCAGTGTACAGTCATAGTAAGTTGAAAAGGATCAGGATTTGTTTTCATTTTAGAAATAGGTTTTGAATTGAAACTATTGTGTTTAATTTGCTATAAAGCAGTATTCATTGGAATGTAATATGGAACAGGAATATACTGAAGATGGACCAATCAGAGCTGCTCAATTTGATCTGTCTTTTAATTGGGGAGTGACGTTTAACATTCCCCTACTGTGATGTACCAACCAAATCAGCTTCCTTTTCCTGAGTAAATCTAACCTTATTCTTTTTTAATGTTGTGATGTTTTCAAAGATAACAGCTGCATTTGATCACGACCAACAGAAAAAAAAAGCATATTTAGAGGAAAGGTAATTTTTTATTTTATAATTTTCTGTATCTCATTTCATTCGTGCTGAAGAATTATGTATAAAAAAGTAGGGTTTGTTAATGGTATTCGATCACACATTTGACATGTACAGTATGTACATGATACAGTCATAACACTCGGATCAGTGGTATAAAGTATCTGGAAAACTGAAAATGATTTACTGATCATGAAATTTTAACTCCACGCAAAACCAAAGATCCAAACTTGCTTGGTCAAAATCAGTTTATATTCTCTTGATGGGATTTGATACATACAGTATACACAGAACAAATTTATAAATTACTGAACTAGATCAATGAACTACTACTGTACTGAAGCCTAAAAAAAAAAAAATCATTTTGATTATGATGAGAAATTTCCTTGGTGTTTAATTTATTTCAAAACAATTTGGTCATTGTACTACATCTGTGTCTATTCACTTTTAAGATGTAGAAAGAGAATGAAAGTAGGTGAAAAAGTCATTCGAGTTCAGAGTGGTGGTGCATTACTTTGTAATTTGACTGAAGGAAGTATGGTTATTAAAATAGAGATATAGGGATAATATTTTGACATACAGCAATTTATGCATTTCACTTCCTATCATTTAATATGAAAGAGAAAGAGCATATTTTGATACTTTTTAGAGATACGGGGTGATTAGAAATAGGTTATGAGAATGAGGTGATTAAACTGTTCAAGGAACAATTTGTTTGGCTTCGCGTCGCAATTCATTATTTGCGATGCAAAAATTTATCACTGCGATACAAAAAAACAATTATTTAGCAAAAATTGCAATGCAATTAAAAAAAAGAAAAATTTCACATGATTAGAACATTCAGGAAAATGGCTTAAAAAGTTTAAACGATCGAAAATACAGCTATTAAAAATTCCTGATAAACAAATCCATTAATAATTTGACTTAAAGAAGCCTTAAATTCACAAAATAATCTCAAAATAAAAAAAGAAAATTGCATCTGCTTTAATTTCATATGACAAGCTTTAATACTCAGATGAGAAAAAAACAACAGATAGTGTCTGATAATACAGTCTGACAGTGTATAAAAGTGCGTGTCAAGTAGGCCTACTGTACATCAGTGCATGTTCCGTTCTAAAATTCGATATCACATTTCTTCGTTAAAAACTAGTTCTAGAATTATTTACGTTCAAATATATTAATTTTGTATATTTTTTCATGATTTTATGCCATTTGTTTCTTTTTCTGTTCCGATTAAAAAATTTTACCAAGTTTTATTGAAGCCGTGATGCGGGTAAAACAGAAGCATTGCATTGTGTATTGTTAGCTCTTTCCGGGGCCTCTATCATTTCATCAAATTTTGTTTGATTTTCTAATACTACTAGCTACATGTATATAGCACTGATTCCTATGCGTTCTAAACGTCAATATTACAAATTCAAAATCTAGTTTTGTAGTTATTTACTTTGGATTACATTCATTTCATTTATTTCTTCGTGATTTCATGTCATTTGTTTCGTTTTCTCTGTGGATGGAAAAGATTGGACCAAGTTTGCAATGAAAGTCAAACCTATTCATGTACATCCTGTTAGACTTACTACGTAACTTTATACAATTATTGTGTGTGTGTGTGAGCGATTATTTCCGGAACAATTCTCTCGGCAACACGTAGTTTAATATTGCTAATCAATTTGTTTGGATTGCTAATCATTTTTTGGGGATGAGTAGCAAAACTGCTAATCAATGTTCCACAAACAAATTGCTCCCTGCTGTTAAGTTGTTTAAAGGGCCTCACAAGTTGATTTTGTTGTGTAATTTCAGTCACAGGGTTTCCCTTACATAAATTTTAGCTTGCAGCACTCTTGTAGACGACGACGAGTGAACACACAATTACACTGCGGGGCCGTCGCCTGTGTATTCGGTTATGATAGGAACAATGCTATCATGAAACGCTTAATTCGACCTGGACGAGAACACAGGTAGGACGTACGGACAGATATAACATTGACAACCAAGTCAATGTCAATGTCCACGGCCTTTGATAACCAGCTGTGGTGCAGCTGTGGTTATCTTAAGTGATGCACTTAAGTATTTTAATATAAAACAAGAGTGGAAAGCTTATGTCCTTAATTCACAATGTTTGCTGGTTTAATTAATTGGATATTTCAATTTATCTGGCTTTTATTTTTTGTTTCTTTCTTGTGTTTAGTTTGGGGTGTACAGTATTTGCTTCTTAGTTAAATCCTTCCTCCATCTTTCCTGCTTTTGCAACATACACACTGTGTCAGAGTTGAATACCCTCTTGGCACATGTGACTCTGACTGTCGCAGTACCTTTAAACTTTTTCAACTTTCCATTCGTTAACTCTAATTAAGTTGGAAAATCCTATATTTCTATAATTTTGGTAATGAAAAAATTCCTTTTTAGAGGGTATTGACCACTTTTGAATAAAAACATAAATATTGAAATCCTGAAATACATTTTGGAAGTGTCATTGACTGCTCTGATGACATACATGTATATATAGCGGTTTGTAAATCAGTTATATATTGATAATTTGTTATGCTTGTATCCTGCTTCTCTGTTCATACAGCGCAGTGTTACCATCAGTCAAAGGATTGTTGAGATTCATTGTTTGGTTTATAAAACTTGAGGCAATGGAAGTTCTAGAGTCCATAGTTGCATATATGAATTCCAATACAGACATTTCAATGACTATTTTAGAGCACAAAACTTTGAAATTGTTGGAGTCTGTTTACACCAGCAAGACAAATATTATACTGTGTACACAGATTTGGCGGTACATTTACCAAATTCCACATTAACGATAGAATGAAACAGCGTAAAGTATTTCAAAGAACTAAGCGAGTATGAATTGCGCTGACAGACTGACATGAAAATCGCTTTGTACAGATAGTTGATCAGTTTTATAAAATGGTTCACTTCTTGGCATATTAAAGGAAGGGTATTGACCCATAAATACATTAATTTGCCGTTCCTTTAATGTTGAATTTGTAATTGATAATTTATTTATGGGACGATACCTTTCATTTAAGGAGTGACGGAAGAAGGTTGAACTTAATGTTAACAGTACATGATTAATGCCATACCACATTAACTAAATATTCAGAATTTTTTTGTCTTATCTCTTGACTATTAATATCTGGTATGTTTGCATATATTTTTAACATATTTGTGGGATTATATATAGGGCAAGAAACGAGTCTCAAATTGTTTAATCCATACATAACAGTTTCAGTATCAGAATGGTCATACCTTATTGAAGTGGGAGCTACATGCATGCACATATATACTGTTTATATATGTACAGTTTCGATCAAAACAGAAGTTTAGATATTTGAATGTAAGTCAAAGGTATGCACTAATGCCTGTATGTTTACTGTATGCTTATGATTTTGGAATGGATAATTCAAATAAGGATAACTGTTGTGTGTTGGCTGTAGTTGTTGTCAATTGGCTGTTATTTTACTATTCCGATATCTCCTTTAGCTAAAATATCCATTGTAAGTAAAGTAATTGTTTGTGTGTCTGTATTCCATTTTTGTTTTGTACTAAACTTACAAGTTAAATGAATTTTCCTGTGAATTTTCATACATGCATTTAGATCAAATAAAACACTAGGATGAATTCAGGTCTATCTTATATGAAAGAGGACTTCAAAAGAAACAAAATAAGAGTAGAAAGCGTTCAAAAATCTTATTCCGTTAAAGAGATTTTTAAGTTTAAACATTGGTATCATTTGTGTAGAAAGTTACGACTAAAATCTGACTAATTGTGATGTCACAGCCTCAGATCCCTCAAAGTTGTTATGTATTCTATCATATTTTGTTGTGTAATTTTGTTGCTTATAAACCATGGGACATGTCAAAAAAGTAGTAACACTGAATCCAGGAAGACTATTTATAATTTACTAGCTGAGGAATGTTTGAGAAAAAAAGCATTTGACAATTGTTAAGAATGTGAGGATGAAGTCACCAACTTTACATAGTAGACTTAATACACCAGTCATTTCTACACAGATAAGACAGAGCTTTAAACTTGAATATCTTCTTAACAGAATGGCCATTCCGCGGTCTGTGACTTACGTGACGGACCTCAGAACGGCCCTAGCAGACCCCTAGGGTCTCCCAGGGATCTGCTAGGGCCATTTCGCGGTCTGTGACTTACCTGACGGATTGCGGAATGGCTTTGGTAGACCCCAGGGATCTGCTAGGGCCATTCCACGGTCTGTGACTTACGTGATGGACCTCGGAATGGTTCTGGCAGACCCCTAGGGTCTCCCATAGATCTGCTAGGACCATTCTGCCGTCTGTGACTTAGGTGATTGACCATGGAATTGCCTTAGCAGACCCCTATGGGTGACAGGAACCTAAACTCGATACCAGTTTAACTTGGAATTTGTCAAGTCATATTATTTTCTCTCCTTATTTATTATTATTATTCTTATTCTTATTCTCATTCTTATTCTAATTATTCTTATTCTTAGCATTATTCTTAGCATTATTCTTAGCATTATTCTTAGCATTCGTATTATTCTTATTCTTAGCATTCTTATTATTATTCTTATTCTTATTCTTATTCTTATTCTTATTCTTATTATTCTTCTTATTCTTATTCTTCTTATCATTAGTATTAGTATTATTAGTATTATTGATATTATTATTTAATGGGGTGTTAAACATTATTTTAATTAATATTTGTACACTTTCATAGGGTGTATATAATACTCAATTAATTTGAATATGCATTGAATAATGTAATTAATAAAGAATACTTTGGAATATTAACACAAATCAGGCCTTAACCATTGCTTTGAACTTTATTGGGGGAGGAGGTTGCCGGAGAGGGGTCAGGGGCCCTGGAAGTTTTGTACTGTACATTGGAAATGTCCTACAAGTGCAGCTGTGATATCACACTGTTGAATTAAACTTTTTTACTGTGCCAGTCACTTTTCAACACAATGGTCGAACCTTTGAAATGCAAGAGTTCCTAAACGGAACAAGGTATCAACAGTTTCTTCGTCAATTTGTTTCTTTAATAGTCCACTTCCATGCACTGTAGAGTAGATAGACCTGTATGTAAAAAAAACATGGGAATAGTCATTTAAAACATTGTGTACAGTGGCATAGGAAGTTCCAGGAGTCCAGGGGGCGGGACCAAAGCCCCCTAATTAATTTCATTTGGGGAGGGGAGAGGGGGGTAAGTATCATTTTGGCCCCCCCAAAAATTCCTTTAATCTTCGTAATATTTTATACAATTTTTGGAAGTGTTGCCAAAAAATTTCCAAAATATTCCAATGATTTTATAAAATTTTCTTCCTGCAAACATCCCCCCTCTACCCCCCCCACCTTATTCCTTTTACAAATAGTTCTTGGAAAATCAGAAGCTTGTATACATTTTTATAGGTTTGTTTAGGACATATATTCAATATGGCCCTCACCAATGTGAAATATCTTCTTATGCCACCTCTAAAATGATCTGACCTCTCAGGCACAATTTGACCTTCGTTGTCGTGGTGCCGTTAAGACCTCATCAAACAAACAAACAAACTTATGCCACTAGTACATACTGTCCAAAGCAAAACTCCAGTACTGTAAAATAGATAAAGATTAATATAAGGCAGAGTGCAATATATACATAGTTGGTCAATAAACTGCATACAGTACACTGTAAAGTTCACGGTCACCAAACAGAATTAGAAAAAGGGATTTATTTTGAATTGATATGCGTACTTACATTGCCGTTTTTAAGTGAAGATGTGTAACTTATCATCATGATGCAATCCAGGATGTCCAGTGCCGTTTGGTCATTTGTCTAAACTGACCAAAGTATCAGGAAGTGCTGATGAACATTCCCTGCTACATTTGTACTTGCATATAAAAAGCTGGCAACTCTACGTTCATAACATAAATTGTTAGTTTGACTTTGATTGAACCTGTGGTGCATTGATTCAAAATTGTAAGTAAGCAGAATAGCCTTCGATTTTGTGAAGTATATTCTTTCTTTTCAAAATTGATATGTTGGCTGTTGTTGTAATGTTAACAAAACTTGTAATGCTTATCATTAAAAAAAAAAAAAGGTGATTCTAGTAGGTTTTCAGTATACTGCAGGGTGTGGAAACTTACTCTCTAAATATTTCTTGAAAAAAACAAATATTTTGGAGTAGACTTGTCCTTAAATATTTCTAGGTTTTTTTTCTTGGTTTTGAGTTATCACTATTTAAAGCCTTAATGATTTATTGATATACAATTTGTTTTAGAGCTACTTCACAGTTCACTTGCTAGCAACCAGCTGTTCTTAAACCATACACAACACGGGGGTAATCCACACCTTCCAGCCCAAGAGCCACTTCACAGTTCACTTGCTAGCAACCAGCTGTTGTTAAATCATACACAACACGGGGGTAATCCACACCTTCCAACCCAAGAGCCACTTCACACTTCACTTGCTAGCAACCAGCTGTTGTTAAATCATACACAACTCGGAGGTAATCCACACCTTCCAACCCAAGAGCCACTTCACAGTTCACTTGCTAGCAACTGGCTGTTGTTGAACCATACACAACACGGGGGTAATCCACACCTTTTAACCCAAGAGTCACTTCACAGTTCACTTGCTAGCAACCAGCTGTTGTTAAATCATACACGACACGGGGGTAATCCACACCTTTTAACCCAAGAGTCACTTCACAGTTCACTTGCTAGCAACCAGCTGTTGTTAAATCATACACAACACGGGGGTAATCCACACCTTTTAACCCAAGAGTCACTTCACAGTTCACTTGCTAGCAACCAGCTGTTGTTAAATCATACACAACACGGAGGTAATCCACACCTTCCAACCCAAGAGTCACTTCACAGTTCACTTGCTAGCAACCAGCTGTTGTTAAATCTTACACAACACAGGGGTAATCCACACCTTCCAACCCAAGAGCCACTTCACACTTTACTTGCTAGCAACCAGCTGTTGTTAAATCATACACAACACGGGGGTAATCCACACCTTTCAACCCAAGAGCCGCTTTACAGTTCACTTGCTATCAACCGGCTGTTGTTAAATCATACACAACACAGGGGTAATCCACACCTTCCAACCCAAGAGCCACTTCACAGCTCACTTGCTAGCAACCAGCTGTTGTTAAACCATACACAACACGGGGGTAATCCAAATCTTCTAACCCAAGAGCACTTCACAGTTTACTTGCTAGCAATTAGCTATTGTAACACTGTACACAATAGGTCATTTATCTGGGGCTCAAGCCACAAGCCTGCTGTGCAATGAAGTGGAACAGATTTGTACTTGGCTTAATCTAAAAATAAATATGCATTATATTCCTGAGTAGTTGAGTAGTTGTCTGTTCTTTCTAAACTATATTTCCATGCAAATTTTACAAACAAATTACTCTCTGTATATTAAATATATATATAAATATATATGTATGTATGTATGTATGTATGTATGTATGTATGTATGTATGTATGTATGTGTATATATAATCTACCTACTGTGGTGTAGCGGTTATCATACATGTCTACAGACCATGAGGTCCTGGCTTTAAGCCTGGGTTGGGTAGACACGCCAGTGCACCACAACTGGTTATCAAAGGCCGTGGACATTGACTTGGTTGCCGATGTTATGTCTGTCCGTACGTCGTACCTGTGTTATCGTCCGAGTTGTATTAAGCGTTTCGTGATAGCATTGTTACTATCATAACTGATTACGCAGGTGACGACCCCGTCATTGTAATTGTGTGCTCGTCGTCGCCGTATATATATATATATATATATATATATATATATATATATATATGTATATATATGTATATATGTATATATATTTTAATACATATATATATATACATATGTATATATATTTATATATATATATATTATATATGTATATATATATATATATATATACATATATATATATATATATATATATATATATATATAATATAAATATACATATATATATATCTTAGCCCTTGAAATTGAGAAATTTATTGGGTGTCCTATATTCATTAGTCACAAATATTTAATATAATGCTTGTGTTGATATTGTGCAATAATTTCTATTAACAAATTTCAAATACGTTTTGTGTTAAATGAAACATTCTTCCTTCATTACATGGCCAGCTTCAACTTTCATTTTCCTTTTCATTTAATGTACAATTGAGAATACTTAACCATAAGCAGTAGTTTGAATTTCTACAGTATGCCGAACTGTGCTGCTCAGTTACGGTTTCTCATAAATTAAAGTGAAAGAATAAGGTATAGTGGTTAACCATGCTCAAATTTGCTGCAACAATAGCACTTAATAACAGACAAATTTAAAGAAAGAGATTAAGACAGTGCACAGAAATATGGTTGCGTTTCACAGACAAAGTGACTGGCATCGGAAACCTACTGCATGGGAAGATATGTCCCAGATCCGCTTTCTCTGTAGAGTATGTGCGGTAATTACACATTTGCATCATTAGTTATGTATCATTAGTTACTTAACCTTTTGATTACGGACACTACAAACTGCCCGCTTGTTGGGCTCAAGTGGAAAGTGTGAGTGGGCGTTTTTTTGCATATTAATGTGACATTAAAAAATGATAAGTATTATCTTGCAATGTTTGCGTCACTCTTTGTTGATTACTAGATTTGTTTACCCATGAAATCCATTTGAGCGAAAGTAAAAAGCGATGGGAAAACACATAAAAATTTCTATTGCGCCAATCTTTATTTATGATAGTGTTATTAATGATAATCAGTGCCATCATTTGCACGAGAAGTTTTTAGATTTCTTAAGGCGCTCCATTAATGCACTGTAGTCAGTTGAACCAATTGAGGTTAGTACGACTAAGAGAACAAGTTTAAACAAAGAGGACAGAAATGTGGTTGTGCTTCACGGACAAATTGACTGGCATCAGAAACTTCCATCGGGAGAGACGTCACAGATCCGCTTTCTTTGTAGAGTACGCGGGTAATTGCACATAGGCAGCAGAAGATTTATATCAAAAGTTACTGAACTTTTTACATACGGACACTACAAACCGCCCGCTTACTGTGCTCAAGTGGAAGGAATGGGTATTTTTTGTATATTAATATTATCATATATATATATATATCTATCCATAAATATATTTAGACGTAAATATATATAAATTTATTTATTCATAAATATATATATATATAAATATATATATAAATATATCTATCTATCTATATATATATATATATATATATATATATATATATATATATATATATATATATATATATATATATATATATATATATATATATATATATATATATATATATATATATATATATATATATATATATATATATATATATATATATATATATATATATATATATATATATATATATATATATATATATATATATATATATATATATATATATAGGGGAACTTTAGAAGCACGGAAGACAGAAAGTTGTTTGAATTACAATTTATGATTAAAACTAAGAGCCACATCCATGGACTTAATAAAGATCTGTCTTATCTTTCTCCTTTTTCTGTTTTTAGGGAAAATGTTTCACTTCGTCTCATTAGTTCTTTTTTGTGCCTCAGCGCATTTTTGGCGCCGGTTTGTTTTTTTCTGCGCGCTTTTCCCTTTTAGCCCCAACTATTTTACGCGTCGATTTTTGGCGCTCTTTGAAATTGCTAACGTGCAAGCTATCATCGCTGTTATCTTCTAGCGTCATTTAACTTCATACCACTGAAGAAGGAAACAGGAGTTTTGAAATATATATATATATATATATGTATATATATATATATATATGTATATATATATATATATATATATATATATATATATATATATATATATATATATATATATATATATATACACATACATATATATATATTCATATATATATATATTATATAATCTTGCAATGTGTTTGTGCCACTTTTTGTTGATTATTAGATTTGTTCCCCCATGGAATCCATTCGAGCGAAAGTAAAAAGCGATGGGGAAAACCTACAAATTTCTATTGCTTGAATCCTTATTTATAATAGTGTGATTGATGATATTCAGTACCACTGTGTGTACGAGAAGTTTCCAATTTTCGTGGGGTGCTCCATTAAAGCCTACTGTAGTCAGTTGAACAGATTGAGGTTAGTAAGAGAACAAGTTTAAATAAAGAGGACAGAAATATGGTTGTGCCTCACGGACAAAGTGAATGGCATCAGAAACCTGTATCAGCAGAGACGTCACAGATCTGCTTTCTTTATAGAGTATGTGCGGTAATTACACATATGCAGCAGAAGATGTATATAAAAAGTTACTTAAACCTTTTGAATACGGACACTGTACAAACCGCCCGCTTGTTTCGCTTAAGTGGAAAGTACGGGTGTTTTTGGTTCCGATGATAATAGCATAAGGAACCTATGCAGTCATGCTGGCTTGTATGTATGTATGTATGTATGTATGTATGTATGTATGTATGTATGTATGTATGTATATATGTATGTATGTATGCATGCATGCATGTATGTATGTATGTATGTATCAGACTCCTAGCTTGATTTAGATAGGGGCAGGGTGCTAAACTTGTTGAGGGGCACATTAATGCGTCTTTTTGGCATGAAGTCCAGGGGCTTCTTTACAAACAGAACAATTGCTTACTATGCTATCATTCTGTGTTCTGTATTCATTTATGAGGTTGATTAAGATTATTAGGTTAAACAAAATACATTTTTTCTTTCATGAGGTTAAGGCAGACCCTGCGGGGGGCAGGGTGGGCCCACGAAGGGGCGGGCGGGTTGCCTCTGTAAAACAGCAAGGCTAGGTGTCTGTGTATTTATGTATGTATGTATGTATGTATGTATATATATGTATGTATGTGTGTATGCATGTGTCTGTGACAGCAAGCTTGTAAGCATAGTATCTTAAAAATAATACACTGGATTCATGTTATATGTGGTACTCAGATAGGCCATGGTCTCTAGACGAGTCCTATTGTTTTTGGTGTTGTCATGCATATTAACGATTAGGCGAGGCTTAATGTAAAAATCATGAAATGCTCATATTTTAAGAACCGCATAGCTCTTTTGTTTCATATTTGGTATATTTATGATGTTAGCTAGTGTGCACATGTTCATGGTATAAAAGCATTGAATATCATTAATACACATGTTCATAGTTCTGTCCGCCATTTTGAGTTGCGAGTAAACAAATAACTTTCCCTATGACTAACGATAACAAATTTTTAAAGTCACCTTATTGTTGCTTCATTTTTTTCTTTTCTTTCTTAATATGTTATGTAACTTTGAGTGTTCTAGGTAACATTAAGTCATCGGGGAAAAACCCATGTCGTCCTAACACAGAAAGTGGAATTTAGGGCCGATTTGATAACCTTCGGCCATGTACAATGTGCGTATTTCTTAACGACATGCAATAATACTACGTGTGTACCAAGAGTATTTTGCTGTGTGCTTGTATGTTTACTTGCTGTGCGCTCGTCTGGTTTGTTTACTCGCAACTTGAAGTTAAAACGTACTTGAGTACTTGAGTAGACGAACTGTGAACTGGTGTATATGCTTAGTGGGCGGCGCTTAATATGATGATGCTGAAAAGAGCTAGTATGGGATTGGTGAGGGCGGTATTGGTGAAGACGGTATTGATAAAGATGGCAAATCAGCAAATGGTGGAAGTAGAATCTGAGAAATCAATATTTTGTCATGAGTGGAAGTATAGCAAATTACTTTAAGCAGAAGTGACAAAATGTACCCTACTGTATAACACAGTGTTATAATTGAAATCTAGCACTGCATGTATACATACCAAAGATTCTGACTGTACAATTGTCTTTTCTAGGAACTGACTCTAATTCACCTCCAGAAAGGTAGAATTTGAAGCAATCTGCATTTGAACCAATGTTTACTGTAGCTGTATATCTGATGAAGTTGCACATTGGTTATGTTTGTTTGTTTGTCAGCAACAATTCTTGTGAAGTATTGCATAGATTTTGATAAAAATGTATACAAAAATGTATTCATGCCTTATCTGGCTTGAATGTAGTAAATAAAAATCTATTTCAATTTGTTAAAATCAATGAATGAATTATAAATAGTAATTAATACAAATCTTCCCTAAAAATGCCTTCCTTCTAAATCACTTTGCTTTCATCAGACTGTTGATGTCGGTTTGAACAAACTTTTTGGTGATACTGTCATGGTTTAAACATACTTGTTTTTGTATAACTACATACTTGTTTTTTGTATAACTTTTTCCACTGTACTGTATCATTTTCCCACTGTAATCACTTTCATTTCTCCTTTCCTGTTTCCTTTTACAGAAAAGCCAACATGTTAAATTTTTAAGTTGATATCTGCACAAAGTCAGACACATGCATTGTGCATATCATAACAACATCAGTCTCAACTAATCAAAGCACAGAAGAATCACCATGCCGATCCAGGCCCCGCCCTGGACGGACTTCATGCTATGTCCGGTCTGCGAGATGGACTTTGACGAACGCCACCGCATCCCCATCTCCATCGCTTGTGGCCACACCATTTGCATTCAATGCAACGAGCAGCTCACAGGCAAGCAGTGCCCGTTTGATCAAAGCGGAATTCTGGGGGATTTTAAGACACTACCGTCAAACCTTGCCATTCTGCAGCTACTGGAGGTAGACACACGGGTGATGAGGGAGAGAATACCACCGTCAGTACCGCCAGAGTTTGCCCAGATGTACATCACCTCCTGGAAGTGTATTGAAGAGCTTGCAGTCCACCTTAGACCCCTTACCAAGTGTGAGTTCTTTAAAATATTTTCAGTTACTTCATAATTTTAATATTATCTTTTCTATAAAAAAAAAGCTGTAAAATTCTTTAAGAGTGGTAGGATTGTTTTGCCGGAAATAGATTTTCTCATTATTGCAAATGATTGGCTGAATCTCATTTACCAACTAAAAGATAGGGATATTGGGTAGATTAAAGATGGAGGGATAAGGACCTTGTCTTGTTGGCAAACTTGAAAAATCTTATCCGACAAATTTTGTAATTTAGTAATCAGTGGGATTATTACTTGGGGTTGCATATAGGAACTTGATAGAATTTGCTTACAATTTGGTAGTGAACTTCTTCTCCAGTGTCGCTAAGTTTTTGCGATTAAAGCAACATTTTAGAATAGTGTATGGTTACTAAGATAATAGTGCTTTATTTCCTTGCTCTTTTGTTGACACAAACTTAAACATGACACTGCAAATGATATACACATGAATATAGGATCTTGATTTTGCTAAAAATATACACATGAATATAGGATCTTGGTTTTGCTGAAAATATACACATGAATGTAGGATCTTGGTTCGAATGAGTTTGCTGAAAGTTATATATAGTAATATATTTGTCCATTTGATTAGATCAACAGTTTTTATGTTCTTGAGAACAACTCCTGCTTTTCGTCCTATTTAGTAAATCGCAATAATGCTGAAAACCTTGCCCAGCTTAGCAAACCGCTTCAGCGGAAACTGGTCACACTTATCAATTGTCAGCTTGTGCTGGAAGAAGGAAGAGCGAGGGCAGTACGTGCAGCTCGGTCTCTCGGGGAGCGAACAGTGACTGAATTAATTCTTCAGCATCAGTACCCTCAGCAGCTATCTGCCAACCTCTGGGCTGCTGTAAGGGCCAGGGGGTGCCAGTTTCTTGGACCAGGTAATGTTATCATTATTTATCAGGTAGCACAGTACTAATTCACTATTTAAAAAAATAAATTCCAAAAGAAATCAGCAAAAGCTATTTACCACACTATGAATTAATCCTGTTCATATATGTAAACCATTTAAAAAAAATCAAAAATTGCAAAAATTTGGGAAAAACATTTGAAAAATGCACAAACTTTCACTTTTTGAATAATTTGTGTAAGATCATGTCAATATAAACACTCATAGTATTATCGCGGTTCGTGTAAAAATACGCGCATTGTACATCGCACAAGAACAATATAAAATTTAGACGCACTGCCAAAACGTGTAGTGTGCGTGCATGGTTTGATATGCTTATGCATTCAGCACAGGATAATGAATAGGGTTTGCAATGCATTAAGTAATAGAGTATATATGAACAATTCATTTGCAAAATATTAGAACCCCTGACAGAGCAATGCATCTTAGAATGTTACCATGTTGGGAAGCAATATGCTACATACAAACAAATTTTGATATACATGTGCACAAGAAAGGAATGTATCTTGACATTAAATATAAAATTTGTTTGAACCACTGTCAGTAAAACTAAAAAAAGCGTTATCTGATGAGGGTGTTTATTGCACTGCATTCAATTGCAAAACAGTGCCAAAAGCTGTTGTAAACTCATAGTGAAATTACCCTTATGAGAAAAGTAACAGAACGCATTTGCAAAAAACATCAACTGGCAGAATAATAAGTTCCGTGTTGCCTTTATAAATCTGATGTTTTGCAATTCTGCCAAGAAGATGCTGGTACTCTTTCTGTATTTATATGTGCCATACCAAAGCTGTAAAGTCCTTCATCTTTTAAAATCCTTAAAGGCGTTTAAAAATAAGCTTACTATGAAAACAGCTATTATTGATAAAATAGTTTTTTGCTTCCATAATTTTGTTTGAAAGTAAACCATTTGTTGTTTTTTCTCTCATGGTATTGATATTTCCAAACAAGTGGACGAAATGGGAACATGATGATAAAGAAGGGAATTGATACACCAATAATCTAATTGCACGTTCGCAAGTTTATGTTACTATTGGGACTCTCCCCATTTTTTAATGGGGATTCCCAGGTACCAATAATGTTTCCTTCTATGTCGTAGGTGCATCCATGCATCCATTCCAGAATGACTACCATGGTATCATTTTCCCCTGTGTACTCAGGACTTCCTCCTGCAGAATTAATGAGCCTTATTATATATACTTACTGTTAAGAGATCACCACTTTTTCAGATGCCAGTGTTTCCTTATGTCCGGGTGTGGTCCTTTTATGGCAATTTGATGACAAGATTGAACTCATTTCTACCATTGACGCTGTCTAAGCTTTCAGGTCATCTTCATTTGTTCATTAGCCATCTGTAGTGTTTCCTCTTATATAAACTAAGCTTTTCCTCGTATATGAACTAAGCTTTTCCTCGTATATGAACTAAGCTTTTTCTCGTATATGAACTAAACTTTTCCTCGTATATGAACTAAGCTTTTCCTCGTATATGAACTAAGCTTTTCCTCGTATATGAACTAAGCTTTTCCTCGTATATGAACTAAGCTTTTTCTCGTATATGAACTAAACTTTTCCTCGTATATGAACTAAGCTTTTCCTCGTATATGAACTAAACTTTTCCTCGTATATGAACTAAGCTTTTCCTCGTATATGAACTAAACTTTTCCTCGTATATGAACTAAGCTTTTCCTCGTATATGAACTAAGCTTTTCCTCGTATATGAACTAAGCTTTTCCTCGTATATGAACTAAGCTTTTCCTCGTATATGAACTAAGCTTTTCCTCGTATATGAACTAAGCTTTTCCTCGTATATGAACTAAGCTTTTCCTCGTATTTGAAGTAAGCTTTTCCTCGTATATGAACTAAGCTTATCCTCGTATATGAACTAAGCTTTTTCTCGTATATGAACTAAGCTTTTCCTCGTATATGAACTAAGCTTTTCCTCGTATATGAACTAAGCTTTTCTTGTATATGAACTAAGCTTTTCCTCGTATATGAACTAAGCTTTTCCTCGTATATGAACTAAGCTTTTGAATTGTTTCTTTGAAGTGACTTTGACTGCTATTTAGAGGAATTTTGTTGTTGCTGTTTGGAGGTTTGTGCTGTTTTTGACTTCCATGAATATTAGAATGTTTAAGAACTACCCCCTACTTATCTTATTATGTTTTAGAACTACCCCCCTCTTATCTGTTTTTTTTGCCCTTCTTACAGCAATGCAAGATGAAACCTTAAATCTGGTTCTTCTTGCGCTGGAAAACGGAGTGGCGTTGTCCCGTAAGGTACTGGTGTTATTTGTGGTGCAGCGCTTGGAGCAGCAGTTCCCCCAGGCCTCCAAGACGAGTGTGGGCCACGTGGTGCAGCTCTTGTACCGTGCGTCCTGCTTCAAGGTCACCAAGAGGGACGAGGAATCATCTTTGATGCAGCTAAAAGAAGAGGTAAGAGTTGTATCTTTCATTCCTGCAGTCAATCCTCCTCCCGTATTGTATGTGGTTACAAGTGTCCCCCCTACCCCAGTGCTGAAAATTTGGGTGAAATGATTAGACACATTTGGCTAAAATGGCAGTGAAAATGCTCCAAAAAGAGTGTAAAGCAACAAAATAGGAAAAGAGTTCCCAGGATGATTTGCTATTTCTGCTTCAACGTTTGGTAAAAACCAGAAGAAAATAAACAAGAATGAGAAATATTTAACTTATATTAAAGCTAATTCCATCGAGCCATTGGGCTCATAGAGCCAGTGCTTATCCCCGATTTTGATGGCGCAAGCGGATGGGAGTACATAACCTCCCCTGGAGGGAACACCAGTCCATCGCAGATTAACTCCCCAGCAGTGCTGGTACTCATTTTTACAGCTGAGTGGGCTGAAGCAAGTAAAGTGTCTTGCTCAAGGATACAATGCAGCGTTTGCGATGGGAATCGAACCCGGTACCTTTCGAATACGAGCTTGACTCCTTAACCACTGAGCCACTGCACCTCAAATATGTATTGTATGTATACGCGGTAAATACGTAACGGAAGCCATTATAGTTGCGTTCACATGCAAATACAGTGTCAGGGATGTGAGCGAGACATAACAAATTCTTTTGAAGATTACTAATATGTAGCACAAATTATTACGTCTTCGCAAATGGCATGGGGAGATGGGGGGGGGGGGGGGGGTGGTGGGGTCAATTTAATCATACCAGGTGCTGGAAAGTATATTTTCCCAACAAACAAAAACTTTAAGGCAGTAGGGAGAAAAAATTTAATCATAGGGATGTTTGAGCAAAAACTATGCTTCCAACAAAAGTTATTAGCTGTTATGTGTAAATTATGATGTGTGGGTCAGTGGGTAATTCTAACCTCTTCCGGCCGAATATTGACATTATACGAGTGACACGGTCAATAGGAAATCTTATTTTGTCAAAAACCAAAACAATTAGGTCCACGCATAAAGTTAAAAGAAAAATCTTGCACATATCTCACTCATACTCCACAACTCTGAATTTCCTATCACGCGAGGATAAAACCAGTAATCCATATACATTGAAAGAAATTGGGATTCACCACCTGCACTAGCGCTGCAGACTTGGGCCTATGCAAGTTATTTTCTGCGCAAGTCAATCCATTATTTTGCGATCTGGCAACCCGTCACAAATAAAGTTTTTTCTCAATGAAACTTATTTCAGTCACGCCCGTTTTTTACCGTATAAGGCCAACACATTACTCTCACCCCATGGCTGGTCCCACTGCACAGTGTACTAAACATGCAGTGCATACTACATCACGTAACGTTGTGTACATTGCATTATTAAGGCCTTGACCATGACCATTCATGTGCACATGTTCAATGCAAAATTTGCCATGTTTAATCAATCGCAGAAATTTTTAAACTTGCGGTTCTACACAGCCCTTTCAGCCATTTTCTAGGCATTTTTGCTGTAACAAAATGAAGATGGAACTCCATTTTTACCAATTATTATTGACTGGAGGTATTTTAAAAACATTCTGAAAGGTATTTAATGCTATGAATCATTGAACTTGGGTCTAGGACCTAGTGCTAGAACTAGTGTATACATTGTGAGTTCAAAATTAGTTCTGAATAACCAAGTGATAACTAACTTGTGTGCTTGCCATATACTGAAATTTACTTGAATTTTGTTAGAATAAGTTGTTTTTAGTATGAAATATTGAGAAAAGAAGACAAAAAACTTGATTTTTTGACATTTATTCACGTAATTTTCTTTAAAAAAAACCCCGGGAAAGATAGGTTTTTTCCAACAGTTTTTATCACTTGTTGATAGTTATGAATCCTTATGTTTCCCGAGGGAAATATTTGGACCTTTTGTCATATTTTCTGGACCTTTGAAACATTTTATCATGACAAATTTACTCTTTTTTTTTTTGTCAACCCCTCCTTCCCCCTCCCCACACACACCTTGGCTACACCCATGAGTGTAACCACCAGTTAAGTGTTAACCTCATGATATGACATGAAACAATTATTTGTAGGGTTTTATGAAATGTCATATTGTACAAAACCTGTGTTAAAAGAAGTGCAGGCAAAATTTTGTACAGTATTGTGTTGGGTGTTAACCTTATGAAGTAACAGTTACATTTGAAATGTATGCACCATGATATCATGCAGTACTGAATACTGAATTTCTATTAATGCAAGCCAAATATAAATGTTGGGTGTTAACCTTTTGAAATTATATTGGTGATATAATTTGTAAACTATTTCTCTTATAAAATTAAGTTTCTATTTGTTCTAACAAATGTATCATAAAAGTGATTATTTCAACAGCATGTAGGAATTCTGTTATTGTTAATTTTCAGGTTCTTCTTTCCTTCACTGCCTTTGTAATACTTCCTGGTTTTGTTTGGATGTACTTTGTGATTCCTTGCTTGTAGATATTACTGTCTGAGCTTGAGTGTTGTTCTCACTTAAGTACGAGCTCGCGATCAGACCTACTGCAGGCAATTGTTGATCTTGATCCTATAGTAGAGGGTAGGATCATGATCCTATAGTAGAGGGTAGGATCATGATCCTATAGTAGAGGGTAGGATCATGATCCTATAGAGGGTAGGATCATGATCCTATAGTAGAGGGTAGGATCATGATCCTATAGTAGAGGGTAGGATCATGATCCTATAGTAGAGGGTAGGATCATGATCCTATAGTAGAGGGTAGGATCATGATCCTATAGTTGAGGGTAGGATCATGATCCTATAGTAGAGGGTAGGATCATGATCCTATAGTAGAGGGTAGAATCATGATTCTATAGTAGAGGGTAGGATCATGATTCTATAGTAGAGGGTAGGATCATGATCCTATAGTAGAGGGTAGGATCATGATCCTATAGTAGAGGGTAGGATCATGATCTTATAGTAGAGGGTAGGATTATGATCCTATAGTAGAGGGTAGAATCATGATCCTATAGTAGAGGGTAGAATCATGATCCTATAGTAGAGGGTAGGATCATGATCCTATAGTAGAGGGTAGGATCATGATCCTATAGTAGAGGGTAGGATCATGATCTTATATAGTAGAGGGTAGGATTATGATCCACAGCAGGCTATTAGATCCACTGTTGAGATTATCTTAAATAATGCAGACATGGTAACTTTTTGTGACAAAATTTCATTGTCTAAAAATTTGTGACATTTTGAAAATTTTGTGAGAAAATGAACATAAATGGATGTATTGAAATATGTCTGACATTTTTGTGACATGTTTTACTCCTTCATTCACACTCATTGGTAATTGATTTGATGTTGCACTTCACTGGTGGGTTCCATTTTTCATGAAACATAACCAAATTATTCTTTCTATGAGTATCACCGGTCAATTGGTTATGATGTGTGAATCTGTGGCAATCAAATGTGGCAAAGGCAAAACTGATGTGACATTCTGTGCAAAAGGTGCCAAAAATTATGCGACATTTGACATGTGACAAATTTGAAATTTTGTGACGTGACATTTTGTGACAAGACATCAATCATCACTCCCATTCTGTGATTAAAGTGTGTGAATTCAGATCAGTGTCCTGTGCAAGATCATGTTATAACTATTTTGTGCGAACAGTTAGCCTGTGCTACTATATTTTGCAAATATTTGAATGACTCACTTTTGACTATCAGTTTACTCATGTCCTGCGATTAGACTGCCTATAGTAGGTCTGATCGTGAGCTCATGCCTTAATGGGAACAAATGAAATTATTACAATCATTAAGCTGCTGTATTATCTAAGTGTAATGAACCAGAGTGATAAGTTTTACTGACATTGAAAGATTCATATCCATATTCATATCCATATCCATATTCATATCCATATCCATATTCATATCCATATTCATATTCATATCTATAGTCATATTCATATCCATATTCATATTCATATTCATATCCATATTTATATCCATATTCATATCCATATTCATATTCATATCCATATCCATATTCATATTCATTTCAATATCCATATTCATATCCATATTCATATTCTTTGTTCCTTATTCCTTGTTCCTGTGGATTCATAACAGCTGGAAATTGTTTTGATTTTTTTCAGTTTCATTTTTATAAACAAAAAGACATAGGATTTGAATCAAAGAAGGAAGTTTGAATATTATTTGGGTATATGGGAGACACTAGATTGCATGCTGTAGTTTACATATTTGATGCAATGCAAGCTTTCATACTAATAAGAGCATGGGATACTATTTTCTAGGAAAGAGGGCAAGCATGGGGGAACTGTACCCCTACTTTCACAACAAAAGAGTTCTGTTTCTAGGACTTGCAAATTTGCAAACGGGCAGTCTGAATTAACTGCTAATTTGCTTAAAATGTTGCACCCAAGTGGTATGTCATGAGATGTTGTTATGCCTGAAAGAAATGTTGTTACCCATTTTTTTTGAGCTGATGGCAGTTTTGCTATAAATTTTAATTTTGCATGAAAATTATGAAATCTGAAGAAGAAAAACATTGCCCCTGAAATTAAGTAATATATTGTGATAAATTTCCTTCTTTTTGAAGTGATGTCAGTTTGCTTAAATGGTAAGTTTGCACCCAGTGATATATTATGAAATGAAATCTGTTTAACCCTGAAATTTAATATATTCTGCTAAATTTTATTTTGAAATGATAAAAGTTTTCTTCAAATTTGTTTAAAAAAAATGTTGGTTACAAGATATGTGGATTTACTTATATGCGTAGCATTTAAAGGAAAGGACTGTTAGTGATATACTGTACAGATCAAATATGAGCAGTTTGTCTGCATTTCTTGAACAATTTGTCCACATTTCCTGCTTTGCATGCACAAACCAATATGTAAGCAGTTTGTAAGTATTTTCAATATTTTCATTTTTGTCCAGTTCCGACAATAGATGCCCTGAGAAGGGAACATGATGCTCAAATTGTCCAGATCGCCATAGAGGCTGGTTTGCGGATTTCTCCCGAGCAGTGGTCATCTTTGTTATATGGGGATCTTACCCACAAATCACACATGCAATCAATAATTGATAAGGTATGTTATGTCAGAGATTTAATACCATGCTTACTTATTCCTGAAGTTATCCAAAATATAGAGTTATTCCAAATGAGTGTCATCCCTAAATCCAACCTGTAGTTTTCTCTCTATATCTGTCTTTTCATCCCTTAATCCAAATTGTTGTTTTCTCTCTATATCTGTCTTTTCATCCCTTAAACCAACTTGTTGTTTTCTCTATCTCTGTCTTTTCAATAATCTTTTGTATCACCTCACCCTCCCCTCCCTCTTGTTTACACTTTCTTTGAATACTAGTTTGTTCTTTTTAGTTAGTTTGATATAATCTTCCGTCTCTGCACAATATGACTTGTGTCTTTTTAACCATTCAATTGCCTTCCCTCTGATACTGTTAGCACCATAATAAGTTTTATTTCAGTCAAAACCTCTCTGGCTTTATTAACCTGAGACATTTAGGAGTCAGGTAGCCCAGTTGGTAGAGCACACGACTGAGATGCTGGAGGTACCTGGGTCAAGCCATGGACAGGTCTAACCAGTTTTCCCACAGCTATGCAGACAGATACGCCAATCATCAAAGCAGAAGTATGTCCTTTGCAGCTCCTGCTCCTCATTCAGCTGTTAAGAAAAGTAGCAATGGTTGAATGGTGCTAGCTGTCCTTTGGAGGGGACGTTAAGCCACCGGTCCTGATGGTAGGACAATCACACCCTACCTTGTTCTCTGAACACATCTCGAAAAGGGTAGGGTAAAAATTCGGTGTTCATCCATCTCCGTCCCAGTCGCAGGAGACTGGCATCTGCTAGCAGGCTATAGCTTGGCGTCTATGCTCTATATAGGAGTTTTGCTGAGTACCCGTCCGTAAGGGAGGATCATGTACAAACAAACAAACAAACATTGTTGCGCAACTGAAAATGAAGCCGAACCATTCCATACTCATAGTATGACCAACATAACTTCTTGCCAAGAAAAAACACCGCCTTGAACGTATCAAGCACCCTGCTCTAATAAGCGCTCACCTCAACATTTTTTGACTGATAGCATAAATTATTTGATTAATTTGAAGACATTTAAATCTGTTTATTTTGTCTGACGTCCACAATGTTTTTGTGGTGGTTATAGTGGGACTAGTATAGAACTAGTTGGCACAATGCCTGCTGTTCGAATAGCATGCTGTACACAGCCGGAGCATGGACCTTTAGAAAATGTGGGCCTAAAAAGTGGTGCAATTCTGTTTTTGTAAGGGTGCTGATTATGTCGAATACGGTATCTCTATTTTACAATCTAAACAGCAAACTTATCTGAGAGTATTTTTCATCTGTTTAAATATGAAACTGTCCTGGGGTACAAATATCTTTATTTGTGTTTTTTTCTTGTAGCTTCAAAACCCAGCATCTTTCAGCTCAAGCATTCAAGAACTGACCATTGCCCTTCAGCGGTCAGGAGATCCGGCCAATTTGTCGTTGCTTAGACCAAGACTTGAACAACTTGCCAGCATTGACCCAAGCACAGGTATGTTCTTAGGTCTTTGCTTACATTTGTTTGATTTTGAAGAAAGCCAGCAGACATTGGAAATTGAGCAACAATTTTACGCAGAAGATACCTCTCAGAAATGATGCAATTGTGAAGTTAAAATCTCAGTATTGCATTGTGCCAGTCATTGTATGGTATGGTGACCGTATGCTTAGTACTTTTCACAGTGTTCTATTGTTGGTATCATTGGGGCTTTGTCTTGAATAAATAGGCCTGGAAAATGAATAAGGTAAAATATGGATTTTTTAATTGATTTTGACTTAATGTGTAACATTTTTAGTGATTTTCAAAAAGATGTTAAGATCCAGTGTCAGTCTATGTCATTAATTTCTTGAAGTTGTTCTTGAAATCTGAATCATCCAACTGTGCAATTACATGATACACAATCGGCAAATAATAACACTCTTTATGCCTATGAGGTCAAGAGGTTACAGGGAGGTTACACTTTTTCAGGGGATTTAAATGGTGGGAGATGAGCCTAAATAGCCTGTTGTATATTTTTTGTGAGGTAGGTATTAGGAGAAAACCCATATGGTGGGGAAAGGAAACCCACCAACAGATGTTCTCCGAAGGATAAATTGATAGTTTTACATGTATTTAAATTTTTAGAGATAAAGACATCATCATGGAATGAGGTAGAAACGGCCATGCTAGCAGTCAGAGAAATCATTGATGGACTGGTGAAATTCCTTCATAAGTACAGCTATACCAAGAAGGCTCTGGAGCAACAGGTATCTGTCCTTTAAATTTGTTCAAATTTGCAACTAGCATAATAGTTAGGGTCCTACTTGGGAACAGGGAAACCTGTCTCTCTTTTTTGCAGCTAGTCTCATATCCAGAGTCCTACTTCCCCTTGGGAACAGGAGAATCTCTCTTTTATTTTTGTAGCTAGTCTCACATCCAGGGTCCTACTTCCCCTTGGAAACAGGAGAATCTCTCTCTTTTTTTGTAGCTAGTCTCATATCCAGGGTCCTACTTCACTTCCCCTTGGAAACAGGAGAACCTGTCTCTCTTTTTTGCATCTAGTCTCATATCCAGGGTCCTACTTCCCCTGGGAACAGGAGAATCTCTCTCTTTTTTGTTTGTAGCTAGTCTCATATCCAGGGTCCTACTTCCCCGTTGGAACATGGGGACCTGTCTTGCTTCCCATCCCACTTTCATGTGTGAGTTTAAAACTGAAGTACATAGCTTGTGAAAATCTGTAAAGCTGTGCTTGCCTTTACATCCTTGGGTTTAGGATGTGATTTTGATTGTAATGTTGAGTGTTGGGGAGAGGGAAGACTCGTAAAGTACAACCGAATTCTCCTAGGATCTTTGCTCCCACTTCATGGATGAGAATTTCAACCCTGATCACTTCACTTTCATTTCTTATCAGCAGACTCAGAATATCAAGTACAAGACAAGCATGTGTCGTGACATCCAGCAGAGAGGCGGATGTCCTCGTGGAAGCAGCTGCACCTTTGCTCATTCTGAGGAAGAGTTGGACAGGTGATTACTTCTTTGGGTTTCCTTTTCTTTTTCCTTTTCTTAAAGGACTGGTGACATTTAGAAGCAAGTTTGCTTTAAACTGATGTTTAACACTCACTAAATACTTCTTAATAACCCTCTGTTTCTCCAAGATAATAATTGGAAAAGTGTTAAAATTGCATTATTTTGAAGTTTAGAATAACCACTTTCTGTGGCGTCGCTAATTTATTTAAATATGTGACATGACAAGTTGTAGACCCCCACAGAACTGCTTGTGTAAAGGACGTACAAAGTAATTACAGACAGACCTAGAATGTTGTCAGCAAAAAGTTGGGAAATTTCATCCTCTGTTACCTAAGATACAGAAGATTTCTTTTGAGAACTTGACGGAGACATTATAGACCCCCATAGTATGTATACATGAAGATGCAATCATTATAGACCCCCATAGTATGTATACATGAAGATGCAATCATTATAGACCCCCATAGTATGTATACCTGAAGATGCAATCACTATAGACCCCTATAGTATGTATACCTGAAGTTGTAGACCCCCATAGTATGTATACCTGAAGATGCAATCACTATAGACCCCTATAGTATGTATACCTGAAGATGCAATCATTATAGACCCCATAGTATGTATACAATAGTATGTATACCTGAAGATGCAATCATTATAGACCCCCATAGTATGTATACCTGAAGATGCAATCATTATAGACCCCACAGTATGTATACCTGAAGATGCAATCATTATAGACGCCCATAGTATGTATACCTGAAGATGCAATCATTATAGACCCCCATAGTATGTATACCTGAAGATGCAATCACTATAGACCCCTATAGTATGTATACCTGAAGATGCAATCATTATAGACCCCCATAGTATGTATACATGAAGATGCAATCGTTGTAGACCCCTATAGTATGTATACCTGAAGATGCAATCCAACCTTAAATGTTCAAAATATTACCAGGGAAGTTAGCCAATCTGAGCCGGCTGAACGCTAAGTTTCAGACCAATAGGCCTACATGCGTACATGTATCGCAACAAACCCTTCGCGAACGGCCTCACAATACTGCAGATTTAAGGTAACTTACGAATACATTTTGGAAATCCCTCTAAGGCTCATCTGGTACATGCACTGATTCATACATCGTCTAAGCTATACCATCATGCAATATATTTCCTAGAAATCACTAAAAGAATGCTAAAAGGTTAGGCCTACAACTGAACTCGAGTTAGTAGTAGTTGATGAATCCACATGATACACGCATTGTATGTGAAGGCCTATGTACTGCCAGTTGGAGATCAATCATATCACTGCACTGTCCAACTTGACACGTCACAAAATTTTAATAACAGAAATTAGAATAGGAAGTTGAATTGTCTATCTATATGAGCGGCAAAAAAAGTGTTTTTCTACGATTGTAAAAGACAGACAATTTTTTGAAATGCATATGTATTAGAAAGTTGTTCCAAATTAAAAAATACATCAGTTGTTACCAAAATTGCTACATGTCACCAGTCCTTTAAAGTGCTATTAAGCACAAACAAACATTTCTTTTCCCAATCTAAAAAATGTCTGACTGGAATTACAGGCTAAAGAACAATTATTTCTGGAATATTATTACTTAATGTTTTGTTGTTGAGGTAATGCATTAGTGATGCTGTAGATGGATTTATTTACTTTTTGCACTCAGTTAAGATCTGACTTGAAGATCAATGAGCACATAAAGACAATACATGCTAAATTCTTTGTATTTCTATTTAAAAACTTTGAATATATCAAACATATCAAATCAAATAGAAATTGGCCATTTTACAACTTCATGTCATTTTTGTTCTTGAAATGTTTAATTATTCATGTATTGACTCTCTGGTTTAAGTTGATGTATAAGACTGTTTTTGAGGAAATAATCTGGACAAATGGAAGGGACAGCAATGTTTGATTACTTTTCAATGTATTATTAACTTTATACTTGGGGTGGGGGAAATGGGTGATGGAAAAAGGCAGATCTGTTCTGTTGTAAAGTAGTGGAAGTATGACATCGTTGATATCTTTCTTTACCGTTATGTTTTACCATTCACAGGCATAGAGCTAGAAGCAGGAAGATGCTGACTGCCATTAACCGTCAAGGAAGTCGCAACATGGACAGGAAGATTATGAGCGATGAGCTGTCTCTGGATGACTTTGATTTCTATCAGGACCGAACAGATTCACACGAAGGGTATGGAACCTCCTCATTACATAGGGCCCTTTGAATATATCTACGTACTTGACTCTGTTCGGCTTCTCCAACCTCTTTTTACCGCTGTCAGAATTTAATCTCTCGGGCACAATATCACTTTTGAGTATTAAAACTATGAACATGTCCTGTTTATTTTTTAAACTTGAGGTGTATTAAAGTTTGAGAATTTTTAATATGTGCAAGATTTGCCGTAGCGACTTCCTTACCGCTCCTGTTTCCTAATATTAGGGTGTTTCAGCTGACGTCAGAAGGTCACGTCACTTTGTTTACATCACCATTTTGACGGTCAAAACCACTGTCGTCTGCTGTACACTTAATTAGACTTACATACGTTTGCATGTTGTTATATAAGATTATTTTTGTAAGATGATTATGCTGGAATCTTGCTGTGCTGTTGGTTGCACTAATAGTTGTGTGCGGGGAAATAAAAAGACAGTTTCTCGATTTCCATCGGATCCTGATCGACATTTGAAGTGGGTTTTTGCTGTACGACGCAACAGCTTTCAACCTATCGTAGGCCTTACGCACTAGGATTTGCAGCGAGCACTTTATACCAGGTATGTAGGCTTTGTCTGAATATAACGAACAATCAGATGGCATTAACGTTAAAGTTACTCTTCCAATACCTGGTGAAAATATAACTTATTTAAGGAAAATATGAAGAAAAATCAGAAGCGAGCAAAAAACTGCAATCAGCAAATTTTGCTGAACTGGTACTGGTAGGTTAGCATGTAGTATGTTTGTTGTACGTGTGATGTGACTGAGCTGTGTAAAGGCACGTGAATTACAACAACGCTGCTGCCCTGCAAAATGGAGTCCAGTTGAGTTAAGAGTCACGTGATGAAATCCCTCTATAGGAGAATGAGGCCTCTATATATTCTGTTTCCATATGGCATGTTCTTGCGCTGCTACTGCCTTAGTACAAGTGTGAAGACATGTGTGTTTACTTTGCTGAAGTCTGTGCTATGTTTGAGTCCTTCATTGAAAATGTTTTGGCCAGTGAGATCCAGAAACATTTTACCAGAACAGCTGCTCTTGTCAGTAGCATTGTAACACAATAATAATAAAAAGCAGAAAGAAATGGAAGAGGTCAGCCCATTCATCATACATTACAAATTTACATAAAAATTTGCATATTAAGACCTTAAAATTGGAAAAGATTTGTTGCAATAATCTTAGTGCATTTTTGATGTCATTATCAAGATGGGTGTTAGTCTCCATCTGGTACAGTGTGTATGAAATGTACAATAGATCTGTTGCATCTTCTCACTATAGTGGATCATTATAATCAAATTCATATCATATAGCATAGCAAAGCAGGGTTTGATATCCCAAAAGCATCCAGTGCTGGACATATCAAGACCGTCACGGCCTTTGATAACCAATTGTGAACTCACTGGTTGCAGACCCACCAGAATTCAAACTCGGGACGTGCGGGTGCAAGGAAAAAGCAATAACCACTACACCACGGAGGTTATTTTCTTATAACCTATAAGAAAATAACTTGCAGAAGTGTGTATTACAAGGAAAGTGCAATTCATGTGTTTCATTTTGTTTCTCTTTTAGAGTCTCACCTTTGGCAATCAATCCAGCTTACACCCAGTTCCCTGCTACAACTGTGCAAAGGGACGAACTGCCAAGCGGTTACATGACAGTCGAAAGGGAACCCATTGTTGAACCCATGAGGCAACCAGTGAATCAACCCCTCCAAGCTAATAATGGTAAGAAAAAAATGGACGTATTTGATTTTAGCCAGAAATCTGTGAGCAATAAATCCCTATTTAAGAGTGAAGTGGGCTATTCCTGATTTGGATAATTTAAAGAGATGCGCTTACTTGAAGGGTAAGTTCAAATTGATCTTGGGGCCAACTTTAGGCACCCCTTCCTCCTCCCTTGACAGCCCCGGTTTTGAAGCATTTTCATCTTGTCTGAAAGATGACATAAAAAATGAGTACAAATGTGAAGAAAATGTTCAAAAATTTATTCCGTGAATGAGATATTCTAGGTTGAAGTACGGATTTCGGTGGAAATGAATCAGACTAAGAGTGACATCACATCCTTGTACTCTTTAAAAGCTTCTTTTATTCAATTATTTTCTGGAGAATGAAGCCGTCTAACTCAGGGCAGGAGATGAACTAAAGCAATACATCTTTCAGTAGATAAAAGAAGGAGCAACCCAAATTGTATGCATATTAATATAGTTTTTTTAATAGACGGCATTAAAATGCTGTGGAAAACTAAATTGAAATAGTAGTTGTAAAGGATTTACTTTGGTACTTCTAAAATGTTTTCCTAGAGTCTGTGTTTTAGATAGAAATTGGCAGCGAATTAGGGGGTCACAGGGGGCACGTGACCCCCCACTTTTCTCAAAAGTTTGGAAAGTGCCCTTTTACAGAGAGAAAAAGTGCCCTTTTCCAGAGAGGAAAAGTGCCCTTTTTCTGAGTGAAAAGTGCCCTTTTTCTGAGGGAAAAGTGCCCTATTTCTGAGGGAAAGTACCTCTTTTCTGAGGGAAAAGTGCCCCTTTTCTGAGGGAAAAGTGTCTTTTTTCTGAGGGAAAAGTGCCCTTTTTCGGAGGGAAAAGTGCCTTTTTTCGGACAAGTGCCTTTTAAGAGAAGGAACATGCCCTTTAAAACATTGAAAAACTTTTACTTTAATGGCTATATATCTGACAAATATCGCCCTAATATACCAAAATTGGGAAATTACACGCGCTTCGCGTGCATACATTATTCAGAATTTTCCCTTAAGACAAAGTTTGCCCAACAGTCCTACATATTGGACTTTTTCATACGTAAAAAGCCTTTGCCTCTGCCTACCTTTTTTTCCCAGCTTATAACTTGTAAAAACTCGTTGGGGGCTTTTCTGGAGTGTGCATGCGAGCCACCACACATTTCATAGTGGGCATCTTTGAAATGGGCCTTAAAGGGGAAAAATTACTATTTGGACCCGGTCCATTGTCATGACATACACATGCTGACGTGCCCTCCCCCCATCTTCTTTGCAACGTTTTAAAAGGTGCCCCTTTACAGAGAAATACAAAAGTTATTTGAAATATTAAAATATATTGTCCCCATATTATATTTGATGTTTTTGAGAATTGAAGAAAGTAATACAAACTTATCAAGCAAAATACTCCCAAATTTCATTCGTTAATTTGGGTTCCGGAAGTCTAAATTCTTCCAATTTCAAGATTTATAATCTATCAATTTTTGTAGATTTTGTTATAAAATTGCTATAAAAAACAAATTAGGACCTAAATATCTTATTTTTTTTCGAACAGATAAAAGTTTAGAAATTGTCTGGGGGGAGGGGGCCAGGATTGACCCTATAAAGCTATAATGTGCTATACATTCTTTAAAAATATGACAGTTGGAAAGTGCCCCTCAGATCCTGTGCCCCCCACATTTAAACATCTTCCACCACCCACCTCTGAATGTGAATGTTTATCTTTGTTTATTGTAGATAAGCTGAGTAGAGATTCATCAGCTGCCATGCCTGTATCCCCTCAACTCAGCCGGTCACCAATACCCATGCAGCATAAATCATTAGGTCCTAGTGCTCGAGTACCACCATTACAACCAGTCATTTTCAATCAACTGCCACCAAACCTGCATCCAAATTCAGGTCAGTATTACTTGATGACGAGTTTACCCGGTAGTCCACAGGTACCATGCCACCCCGGGGGAGATAAAGTGAAGAAGGTGGTTGTGGGACCTAGGAATGTGGTGCAGTGTGGCCATCCAGACTTAACATGACCCCACATGGTGATGCATGCAGACCCGGAGGACAGGAACACAAGTTTAACTATACCATGCAACACTTGACGTCCCCATTTCTGCATGCTCCTGGACTTCAGCGCTTGCAGGACACAAAAGTGCCAACTTTCTGCCAAATGGCTTGCTTCCGAGGTTGAAAGACTATGGGGACAGTGGTACACCAAGCTGTAAAATTACTATTTGGACCTGGTCCATTGTCATGACATATGTACTGACGTTCCCTCCCCTATCTTCCTTGTATAGTTTAAAAAGTGCCCATTTACAGAGAAGTAAAAATGTTATTTAAAATATTGAAATATATTGAAGTCCTTTTATTATAATCGATCTTTTTAAGGATTAAAGAAAGTAACACAAACTTATCAAGCAAAATACCCAAAATTTCATTTGTGAAATACCTTTAATTTGGGTTCTGGAAGTCTAAATCCTTCCAATTTCAAGAATCATAATCAATAAAATTTCCAATTTTTGTAGAATTTATTATAAACTTGATATATATATATCCCAAAAAAAAAAAAATAAATTTGGTACTAAAATATCTTAAATATTTTCAAACCGATAAAAGTTTAGAAATGTTTGGGGAGAGAGGGGGGGCAGGGAGAGAATTGACCCTATAAAGCTATTCTGTGCTATACATGCTTTAAAAATACGACAGTTGGAAAGTGCCCCTTAGATCCTGTGCCCCCACATTCAAACATCTTCCAACACCTCTTAAATGTGAATGTTTATCTTTGTTGATTGTAGATAAGCTGAATAGAGAGGCATCAGCTGCCATGCCTGTATCCCCTCAACCCAGCCGGTCACCAATACCCATGCAGCATAAATCATTAGGTCCTAGTGCTCGAGTACCACCATTACAACCAGTCATTTTCAATCAACTGCCACCAAACCTGCATCCAAATTCAGGTCAGTATTACTTGATGGAGAGTTTACCCAGTAGTCCACAGGTACCCCGCCACCCTGGGAGAGATAAAGTGAAGAAGGTGGTTGTGGGACCTAGGAATGTGGTGCAGTGTGGCCATCCAGACTTAACATGACCCCACATGGTGATGCACGCAGACCCGGAGGACAGGAACACAAGGTTAAACCATACGATGCAACACTTGACGTCTCCGCTTCTGCATGCCCCTGGACTTCAGCGCTTGCAGGACACAAAGAGCACCAACTTTCTGCCAAAAGGCTTGCTTCCGAAGTTGGGGGACTATGGGGACAGTGGCACGCCACCTAAAGGAAAAGCTGTAAAATTACTATTTGGACCCGGTCCATTGTTATGACATACATGTACTGACGTGCCCTCCCCCATCTTCTTTGTAAAGTTTGAAAGTTACAGAGAAGTAAAAATGTTATTTAAAATATTAAAATATATTGAAATCCCCTTATTATAATTGATCTCTTTGAAGATTGAAGAAAGTAACACAAACTAATCAAGCAAAATACCCAAAATTTCATTTGTAAATGCCTGTAATTTGGGTTCTGGAAGTCTAAATCCTTTCAATTTCAAGATTTATAATCTATAAATTTTCCAATTTTTGTAGAATTTGTTATAAACTTGATATAATTTTTTTGTTCAAATTTGGGACTAAAATATCTTGAATTTTTGAACCGATAACACTTTAGAAATGTTCGGGAGGGGGGGCAGGGGAGGGTTGACCCTATAAAGCTATACTGTGCTATACATGCTTTGAAAATATGAGTTGGAAAGTGCCCCTCAGATCCTGAGTCCCCCCACATTCAAACCTCTGCCGCCACCTCTGAATGTGAATATTTATCTTTGTTAATTGTAGATCAGCTGAATAGAGAGGCATCAGCTGCCATGCCTGTATCCCCTCAACCCAGCCGGTCACCAATACCCATGCAGCATAAATCATTAGGTCCTAGTGCTCGAGTACCACCACCACAACCTGTCATACTCAATCAATTGCCACCAAACCTGCATCGAAATTCAGGTCAGTATTACTTGATGGAGAGTTTACCCGGTAGTCCACAGGTACCCCGCCACCCTGGGGGAGATGAAGGGAAGAAGGTGGTCGTGGGACCTAGAAATGTGATGCAGCATGGCCATCCGGACTTAACAAGACCCCACATCGTGATGCACGCAGTACGGAGGACAGGAACGCAAGGTTAACCCATACGATGCAACACTTGACATCTCCGTTTCTGCATGCTCCTGGGCTTCAGCGCTTGCAGGACACAAAAAGCGCCAACTTTCTGCCAAATGACATGCTTCCGAAGTTAAGGGACTATGGGGACAGCGGTACACAACCTAAAGGAAAAGCTGTAAGTGTTCGGAAGGTGAGTTATGTGCTCAATTTAATATATCGTAAACTGAGTGTACGAGAGCGACGTGACAACTGCTTCTATTCTCTTAAACTATTTTCGCTCCATTTTCTCTCCAATTTGCACCATTTTGTTTTATAACTTCATTTTCGGATTTTCTTCTCGGTGGATGGGCTTTTATTCTCGGTGAGATCGTTTCTTTTCTTTTTTCTATTATATTTTCCCTCGTTCTGTCCCGACTTTTCACGCCCTTCGTTACTAATACAGCGGTCCCCATATAGTGGTTCCGCGATTTTTTTTCTAGCTGCCTCGGGTCTCGGCCCTTGGTTTTTTCTTTCATAATGACAAAGCGCCTATGCAGTGACCTTGACCTTGACCCCCTCCTCCCCCCCGTGACCCACCTGCTACCATCATTGACCATTCTTCAACCCCAATCCCAAAAATCCTTATAATCCATGCCACCAACAAGCAGAAAAGCTTAAAAAAGTTTCTCCTTTCCTCATCCATAAAGCCCTCTTTGGCCTTGTCGGTACCCTCCCCAAAGTCTCTACCCTTAGATCCGGTGATCTCCTGGTGCACTGCACCAGGGACACACAAGCCACCACCCTCCTTTCCACCAAAACCCTATCCAACTCTGGTATCGACATCACAGTCACCCCCCATCGTTCCCTAAACTCCAGCAAAGGCGTCATACGCACCCGCGATCTTGCGTACATGACCGATGACGACCTCCAAGAAGAACTAGCTAACCAACATGTAACTGAAGCCCGTCGTCTCATTCTAAAGAGAGACGGAGCCGAAACTCCCACCAACACCATATTTCTTACCTTCGCAACACCAACTCTCCTCCCATCATTGCCGGCTACCTGAGAATCCAGGTCGCCCCTTACATTCCTAACCCTTTACGTTGCTATAATTGTCAGAGGTATGGCCACGGAAAAACTCCTGCCACAGCCAAGCGCTGTGGTAACTGGAGCCCCGACCATGACAACACCTCCTGCACCAACCCCACTCTGCACAAATTGTGAAGGTAAACACCCAGCAAACCATCCCTCCTTCTCGAAAGACTGTCCCACCTGGCTTCAGGAATAACAAAACTCAAAACCCTTAACCCCAACATAACCTACCCAGAGGCCAGGAAACAATTCCTCGCTTCTCTTAACTCCAAGCCTTCCTACTCAAACGTAGTCTCCTCTAACTCTAATTCCGCCCCCCCAAACACAACTAACACAACAAAAACTAACTCCCATGCCCAAACCGACCTCACCTGGCTCTTCTTACCTAGTCCTAAGCCCATCACCATTTCCAACAACCCAATCACACCCAATACCCACACCACCTCCACCACCACTTCTCTCCTCAACCTCCCTTCCTACTCTAAAGCCCCTACCGCCCCCTACACCAACACCACTAATACCTTCATACATCAAGCTAAAACCAACAAATCAACCAACAAACAACCAACCAAAAAACAACCAATCAACAAACAACCAATCAACAAACAACCAATCAACAATCAACCCACCTCCCAAACCCACACTGAAGAGAGTATGGATTGTTCGATTACCGAACACACCGATCATACTTCTCGTCCAATTTTCAAAAACAATCGCTCCCAAAGAAACAGATCCAAAGAAAAAACAAGCCAACTCAGACCCAACAGATCTTCCTCCAGATAACCCCCCGCCTCCTTTATGGCATACACCACAAACAATTACAATAACACCCACAACATCATACAATGGAACATTAGGAGCCTAAAGGCCAATTCTGAAGAAATTGACCTTCTGGCCTCCACCTTCAACCCGGTCGTCTTCTGCCTACAAGAAACTTTCTTGAAAACCACCGACCATTACTCCCTCAACAACTTTGCTTGCTATCACAAACATCAAGTGGATGCTGACAGGGCCTGTGGTGGCGTCTCCATTCTCGTTAGACACGATATCCCACACAGCCCTGTTCGGTGCACACCGACCTTCAGGCCATCTGTATTTCTATCTCCCTCCACAAAACTTTCACTCTCTGCAATATCTATCTCCCTCCCAACACCAACATTCAACCAACCAGCCTTAAGAACCTCATCTCTCAGCTTCCCACCCCCTTCATCCTTCTTGGTGACTTCAACGCTCACAACCCTCTGTGGGCTCTAATACCACCACCCCTAGAGGCAAGTTCATCAAAACGCTCTCCGTCAGTACAGCCTGTCCTTACTGAACACTAACACCCGACCTACCTTCATCCTGCCACAGGCTCTCTCACCTGTATTGACCTGTCTATCTGTTCCCCTATCCTCCTCCTGATTTTAGTTGGAGAGTCACTGCTGACCTCTGTGGTAGTGATCATTACCCTCTTCTTATACACTCCAATCTTCAAATCCCCACTGAGCACACACCCAATTGGAACCTCGACAAGGCTGACTGGTCCCTTTGAAACCCTCTGTGACTCACACCTCTCCCCCCATCTTCTCGAGGATGAGGATCCCATGTCTAACTTCAGTAATATCCTTATCAACATCGCCACCTGCTCAATTCCCAAAACCTCCAAACCCCAAATCATCCCCCAACCCCTGGTTCTCGGATGACTGCAAAACCGCCATCAAGAACAGGAAAAGAGCCCTCAGGAACTTTAAAACTAACCCGACCACCCATAACCTTAACCTCTTTCGCATCAGCCGTGCAAGGCCAGACGCACTATCAAGGACAGTAAAACCAACACTTGGAACAACTTGATCTCTTCTCTCACCACCAACACCCCACTAAGAAGATTTGGAGAATGGTTAACAGCTTTCACGGCAGAGTAGGCAAATCTTCCATCTCCCATCTCTCTTGGAATGGAGACCTTCTCACCATAAAAAAGGACATCGTTGACCACCTCGCCGCCTCTTTCAGCAACATCTCGTCCTCGACCAACTACTCCAATGCTTTCAAAATCAAAAAGCTTGCGATGAAGCCCGGAGAATCACTTTTCCCCTCTGACAACTCCAAAGCTACAACACCCCTCTCACCCTTTCTGAATTAAACAAGCCATCAACGACGCTGGCTGCACCTCCAAGGGCCAGATAACATCCCCTATCAGTTTCTGAAACACCTCCCGATCAAGGCCACCACTACCCTACTCACCATCTTCAACCACATTTGGTCCTCACTCCTTTCCCCCCTATCTGGAGGACAGCTATTGTCATCCCCGTCCTTAAACCGGGAAAGGATAGCACCAATCGACCCCACCAGCTACCGACCCATCGCCCTTACTTGCTGTCTCTGTAAAATTATGGAAAAGATCATTAATCAGAGACTAAACTGGTTCCTCGAGACCAACAGAATCCTCTCTCACTCAAAGCGGCTTCCGAAAAACGTCGCAATACCCTAGACCAGTTAATTACGCTCGACACCGCTATCCGGGAATCCTTTGCAAAAAGGAACACCTCATTGCCATATTTTTGACCTCGAGAAAGCTTTCTACACTACTTGGAAATACGGCATTACCCGGAAACTTCACACCATTGGCCTCAGAGGCCACCTCCCATCTTTATTCAAAACTTCCTCTCACCCAGGCAGTTCCAAGTTCGTATTGGCCACACCCTCTCCAAGCCGTACCCCAAGAAGAGGGCGTCCCCCAAGGCAGCATCCTCTCCCCACTCTCTACAACCTGAGCATTAATGACATCGGGAATGACCTTGGCCCCAGCATCAAACGTACCCTCGTGGATGACTTCACCATCTTCTACTCCTCCCCTAGCTTTCCTATTGTTGAAAATAGGCTCCAAACCAGCCTCAATCAGCTGCAAGTCTGGAGCAACAATAACGGTTTTAAATTCTCCAAAGACAAGACAGTCTGCATGCACTTTTGTCATTTCAACAACCTCCACCCCCAACCCAACTTTGTGCTCAATGGAATCGCATCCCTAAAGTTGAAAACACAAGGTTCCTTGGTCTAACTCTAGACCCCAGGCTCACCTACAAGCCACACATCACCAACCTGAAACTAAAATGCAATAGCTCCCTCAACCTCCTCCGACTGCTCTCCAACACTACTTGGGGAGCGAACATGCTGCTCTCCTCAAAATTTTCAGGCTCACCATTCGTGCCAAGCTTGACTATGGCAATATTGTTTACTGCGCTCACAACTCATACCTCAACCACATTAACACCATCCAAAATGAAGCCCTCAGGCTTTGTCTAGGAGCCTACAGGACCTCCCCAATCACTAGCCTTCATGTTGAAGCCAACTAACCCCCTTTCTACTTAGATGTAAAAAGCTTAGCCTCTCCTATGCTTTTAGAGTCCTCACCAACACCCAGAACCCTGTTTACAACCTCATTAGGTACCCCAATTTCTCCTCCCTCTTTGATAGGACTAAAACCCTATCACCTCCCTTCAGCTTACAGCATTAAAATCAGACCTCTTTCAACTTGGCATCAACCCCGCCCACTCGGCACCTACTCCTGGCCCACTTTTCCGCCTTGGGCCACCCCCTTCCTTCTGTCCACCTTGACCTCTCCACTTATAACAAAACTCAAACTCACCCTAACCTCTTCATCAATCTCCACAACCAAATCAAAGACCAACTCTCAAATTACACTCCATCTATACTGATGGCTCCAAGGAAGGCAACAAGACAGCTGCTGCTGCCATCATCCAAGACATCACCCTCAGTAGCAGACTTAACATGACTCCACATGGTGATGCACGCAGACCCGGAGGACAGGAACGCAGGTTAACCCATACGATGCAACAACACTTGCGTCTCCGGCTTCTGCATGCTCCTGGACTTCAGCGCTTGCAGGACACAAAAAGCACCAAATTTTTGCCAAATGGCTTGCTTCCGAAGTTGAGGGACTATAAGAACAGTGGTACGCCACCTAAAGGAAAAGCTGTAAAATTACTATTTGGACCCGGTCCATTGTTATGACATACATGTACTGACGTTCCCTCCCCCATCTTCTTTGTAAAGTTTAAAAGTTACAGAGAAGTGAAAATGTTATTTAAAATATATTGAAATCCCCTTATTATAACTGATCTTTTTGAGGATTGAAGAAAGTAACACAAACTAATCAAGCAAAATACCTAAAATTTCATTGTGAAATGCCTGTAATTTGGGTTCTGGAAGTCTAAATCCTTTCAATTTCAAGATTTATAATCTATAAATTTTCCAATTTTGTAAATTTCTTATAAACTTGATATACTTTTTTTAAATTTGGGACTAAAATATCTTGAATTTTTGAACGGATAAAACTTTAGAAATGTTCGGGAGGGGGAGGGGGCAGGGGAGCTTGACCCTATAAAGCTATACTGTGCTATACATGAAACAAACCTGACAAGAAGTCTTTTTTTTCTTAGTGATACAGCACTCGTCCATCAAGTGCACATATAGTCATGCATATCGTATTTGTAAAGTAATATTTGAGGTCAGTTGATAGCCAGATTGGAGACCTAGAAGAATTCTAGCTGGGACATTTTTACTACAACGTTATTATTCTGTTAAGCTAAATAGCTTAAGCTTAAGAAATTAAACTTTGTATTTAGAAATTAAAATATTGTTCTTGCTTAGCACATGTGAAGATCAAATTTAGTCACATTACATCCTAAATCACAATAAATACCTTTTTGATACCTTGAATAATTGTAAATTTCATTGACAGGGGCCTAGTCTTGAAGAGTTACAAGATCGCAAAGTGAAGATCGAGTATCTCTTGGAAGACATTCAGCACGAAAGAAGAGAGGTGGAAAGTCCGACAATAAACATGGCGAATATGAAAATGAATGACAGTTTCAACATGGTATCTACAAATAAATCATCCTACATGCCTGATGTGCACGCCAAATCAGAGTTGATGATGAAGGGAGAGAAACCCTACAAGATGCCACCTGCCAAGTACACCACCACCTTCTGTAAAGTGCAGCGAAGGCATCTTTCCGCTAGAGATGAGGAGGAGCCCAAAGATGAGAACGTCACCGTGGGGAAGCACTACATGGAAGAGTTTCAGAACATGTCACATGCAGAACTTGAGAAAACTTTGATTCAAGAAAAACAGGCTGCCTCGTCTCATTACGAGAGGGGTAGTAAAGTGCAAATGGAGATTCTTCGCAGGTCAAGGAAGTCTGACGTAAGTTCTCCGCAATTATGGAGCAACTCCGATTACTCTTTACCAAGCCCCTTCCTGGTGCCATCTGGCATACCCACGGCACCTAAATTGTCCTCGGCAGCAGTTTTTCGAAATGTTTCTGGAAAGGCAATGACTAAAGGTAAAAACACTTGCCCTGTCTTGGTCAATGCTGGGGATAACCATAAGACGCTGCCGGTCATGCTGACCCAGGATTGTCATGTGTCACCGGGTATCCAGTGTGTATCAGGAGAGTATGATATGTTTCGCTCTACCACCGTTTGGCAGTCACCACCGACTAAGTAAGTTAGCTTTCATTCTTTAGTTAATAATATTATTTGTACACAGTGTAAATGTTTGAGGGGGGTGGAGGGGGGGGATGTAAATCTGAAAGGATCATGGATTTCCATTCATGATCTTTGACAAATACTTTGCAGAGTATAATTTTATTGTGGCTGAAAAAATGGTGAAGTTGTTTTTATAGTTATTCAGCATATATACTTTCCTAAAAGCATTTAAATGTGGTTTAAATCCACAACGCTTATTTGATGTTTGTAAACATGATTTTTGCATCTCCATTAAGTGTTTTGGATCAGTTGGAAATCATTGTAAGTGTACAAACATAAACAGTGGAGAGAAAAAAAAAAGTCAGCGTGTGACATCAATCAGCTACATTAACATTTTGTACAATAACTATAGCTACTTCAGTGCAGATTTAAAAAGCAACATTTGCAGAAATCAATTATCAAATTGGGTCCTTTACGAAAAGTTGAATCAGTAGTCCTGTCACATCCATTTACTCCCTAAGAAAAACCATGGTGTATTCCTTGAGGGAGTGCAGGATAATTCCAGACTGTCGTATCCATTGTCTATTTAACCCCTGCCCACCTCACCATCTCTTCTCATCCTTTTTTGACCTCTGACATAATCTAATCTCTATGGCAAAAATTGACCATTGCTGTTGTTGGTTTTGTCAAAACCTCCCAAACCTTTCATTCCACCATATTCAGAGAATTGCCCAATACTAGTTCACTTGTCGTATCCCTTCACACAATATCTGCTAGAATTGTCACAAACACTGCCCCCTTCACAGGACCTCCCTCAACCCATTCAATTCTATCACTGAGCTCCTCCGCAACTTTCTTTTTTATATCCTTTCTGCAACAGGACCTCCCTCAACCCATTCAATTCCATCACTGAGCTCTTCTGCAACCCCCCTTTTTATATCCTTTCTGCAACAGGACCTTCCTCAACCCACACAATTTCATCACTGAGCTCTTCCGCAACCCTCTTTTTGATATCCTTTCTGCAACAGGACCTCCCTCAACCCACTCAATTCCATCACTGAGCTCTTCAGCAACTTCCCTTTTTTATATCCTTTCTGCAAGAGGACCTCCCGCAACCCATTCAATTCCATCAATGAGCTCTTCCGCAACCTCCCTTTTTTATATCCTTTCTGCTTCACATCGACTACTGCAACGTCTTCTCACGGCCTATGATCCTGCCTCCTACATACTCTCACTATTTATCTTCTGCTGATCTATTTTAAAGGAATATTTCCAATTTTCATTTTCATATATATGATAGAGGACTATGAAAGAAAAACATTTGGTGGAAAAATCATGTTGATATCTTTTTTCGTTTAGGAGTTATGCCATTTCAAAGATTGCACGAGTGTGTTGAAAAGTGACCTCACAGTGTAAAATGTGATGTCATAAAGGCAGATACAAGACATTTCTTATGTATGTCTATAAAACAAAAACAAAAATTCTTTTACTTTTAAGTTTCATGGGTAGATGGGCAAAGCACATTCTTATAAATCTCAAAAAATGGTGCTAGTAGTTTAGGAAAAGGCAATTAATTTTTAAAGGAATTCATAAAAATTGTATTGGATTTGCCTTTATGACATCACACTGTACACTGTGAGGTCACTTTTCAACACACCCGCGCAATTTTTGAATTGCAATACCTCCCAAACAAAAAAAGATATTAACATGATTTATAGACCATTTCAAACTGAGTTTAGCCGAATGTGATTTCTTCAGTACTTCGACAAATAAAATGCTGGGGAAACTTTTCCTTTGTTTTCCAACCAATCAGGTGCAGGTTTGAGAAAAAAAATTTAAGCAGTAATACGCGCGCGTATTTCCTTCATGTATAACGCACGTATGACATGTGCTCTTAAAGACATTTTTTCATATGCTTGGTCCCACACCGTGCGTGAGTTGTGCAGACGGCCAAGATTCTTCCAGTATTTTATTGGTCAATAAGATTCCTCCAGTATACGATTGGTTTATTATGGACACGTGAATCTTGGCCATGAGGCATTATTTAAATTAGTTATCCGGAAATTAGCGATTCAGATTTGAAAAGGTCTGTGCACCAGTTTGTTTCTTTCATAGTCCTCTATGATGTATATGAAAAAGAAAATACACAGGAATACTCTATTGTATGAAAATGCCTCTATCATTTATATGAAAAAGAAAATACACAGAAATACTCTATTGTAAGAAAATGCCTCTATAATATATATGAAAAAGAAAATACACAGGGATACTCTTATTGTAAGAAAATGCTTTGTAATGGGGATTTCTTTCCAGATTGTGGGATACGATGCCAGCTTCTACGGATGAGATGAAGGATAATAACCGACAGGAGTTGCTTCAAAATCAGCTGTTTCATGTCAAATCAAAAATCAAAGACAAAATAGATGAGAAGGTAGCTGCTTCCTTTATAATGTATCTTACACCTTGTATTCTGTAATGTTTCAAGTCTGGCCTCCCTGTGGTCTGTATGCTGCTTAAAGGTACATTAACCAGACAGCCTAGGGGTCATATTACAAATTTTGAGAAAAAGTAGCGTGAAAAAGGGTAAAACTCAAAAATTGCCAAAAAAATGTTTTTCTTACCTTTTAAATCTTGCAATAACTTACAAGATCACATTTTTGCTTCAAAATCAAATATTCAAATCCTAAGACATGATATTATTGATTTCTGGTTTAATTTTTATAAGCCCTACCTGCAATCTTTTGGTATGGAGAATGTCTTCAAAATTTCATGAATTTCTACCATTTTTGACCCGTTTTTTCTTAAATTAAAACCAAAACCATACATCACACATGCTTCATTGAACGCTGTTTAAAAGTGCTTGCAATTTCCTTTTATTTGATATATAAATACAGGCATACCCATCTCTCTATTTGGATGCTTTCCGATAATAATTAAATTTCACCACAGCATTTTCAATGATCATCTGGTGTGGATATAAACGCAGCCAGCACGCGAGTGCACCAGGTTCGAGTTTTACCGTGACTACTGCATTAAAAATTTCTGCCTGCAGTTTTCAGGAATCATTTGACTAAAATCATTTTTGGTGTTTTTTCATCTTTCCTTTTTTTCTAAAAATTCTATATTAGCATCATTAGAAAGGAAATTTGTATAAAGAATCTAAATATGTAACACAAATCTCTGTTTTCAATATTGACAAGAAGTTATACTACTTGTGCAAAGACTGGCCATTTATTTGTTGACCAAAATTAGCCACAAATTGCTTAATTTGCATATTTTTGTCCAATATTTCCTATTTTGGCTTTCATTACTCAAAGATAAATATCTTAGCTTTCCATTCCAACCAAACTTATAATAAAAGAAGGTTGTCAAAAATAGATATGAAAGAAAAGTTACGAAAATTAGGCTCACATTTTTCAAAGCCCTGGTAGAGTAAGGGTTAATGTTCAAAATTATTGACACTTTGCAAAATCAAAAAATGTTGTAATCAGCGTTGAGTGCTTTTCAGGAAAGCAAACAAGCAAATAAATTTGTAGTCTTTTATCTCTTATTGTTTTGACTTTAATTCATTTTTTTTTTTATTAACCTTTCTTCAATGACTTGTTTTATAGAGGGCTAATGACACATGGCTTCTCCAGCGTGAGGCTGACGCACTTGGTGATACCTGGGGTCAGAGAGGATTGGTCGGCGCCTTGCTCAACTCTGATCAACTCGCAAAATCAGCTTGGCACTCAAACCAATCCAACGTGTGGGACTACAATGGATACAAACAGGGAAAGCCTCAGAAAGATAATTCCGTATTGATGCCTTTGTCTTCAAGACCGTATGAAGAATCAGTATGTTCTCTATCTATTTATTTATTTTTTCTTCTGATTGGAAAGTTTAACTATTAACTTGTTTCTTTATTGGGGTCTTAAAGGATTAGTTGAGGGGTCAAGCAAGTTTATCTGATATGAAAGAGGACTTCAAAACAAACAAAACGGTGAAGAAAGCATTCAAACATCTTATTCCGTTACGGAGATATTCAAATTTGAACTTTGGTATTATTTGTGTAGAAACGACTGAAATCAGACTAGTTGTGATGTCACAGCCTCAGATACCTCAAACGTCTGTATGTACTCATGATATTTTGTCCTGCATTTTTGTGACCTAAGAACCATTGGATGTCAAGAAAGTATTAAGATATAATCTAGTAAGAGTAATTAAAGAAAGTTCAAGGGAAAGTAATTCAAATAGTAAATCAATTGAATAAATTTTTATTAAATTACATTAACAATTGTTAAAATGTGAGGATGAGGGCGCCAACCTTACATAGTAGACTCACTACACCAGTCATTTCTACACAGATAAGATGGAACGTTAAACTGTAATAGGTCTGTAACGGAGTACGATTTTTAAATGCTTTCTTCATCATTTTGTCTACTACTTAGATAGCAACAACTTCATGGTAATTGGAAGATGCTGTAACCATGAAAATAGCAAACTAAGAAGTTAGTATTTTGATTTTTTGATGAAATTTTAGAGGGAAAAAAGGGCCTACACTCTCACTTTAAGGCCTTCCCCTTATAGTCACAATTTGACCTTCGTTGTCGTGGTGCCGTTAAGACCTCATCAAACAAACAAACAAACCTTATAGTCAAATAAATGAAATGGTTCATCCACAGGTGTGAGCAATTCAAAGTGAAGTCAAAACTGGGAAAAAAGGCAGCCCGTAAAGAAGGATGTGTTACATGAAAGAGAGGTGGTACTCAAGTATTATGAAGATCCCAGAAGGTTACAGAGAGGTGGTACTTAAGTATTATGAAGATCCCAGAAGGTTACAGTTTCACCTTTGTACCACTTTCTCTTTTAGAAAGGTTATCATTTTCTTTGGTTATACATATGTTTTGCATGGTTTCCTATTGATTGGTTGATATTAATTTTTTTGTTTTATTTTATCAGGAGGTTGAGGACAGAATGTGGGAGTATGAAAGCCCGGTCAGTGTAGGGAACGGAAGTATATATGGCCACAACAATGTCAAGACTGACGATAGCACACACATGAATGGGAGGGAAGCTCACGATAGCTCCCAGGTCTGGAGCTACAGCAACAAGTTTCCGTGAAACCGTCTGATCATTCTTAGGGTTAGTTGTCGTCTGATGAATTTTTCATAGTGGCAAAGACAATCCGGTTTGATAGTATTAGGAAATTTAGTACGTGTGTGATAAAGAATTGATGTTTGTTGGTGAAATGCAAAGTTATTCTACTTTACTTTCTTTTGTCATACTTGTAGCTTTAGTGATACCTTCATGGTTTAATTTCAACGAAGGCTTATAAACTTATTTTTCAAAACTTTTTATTTGCCCTATATACCCAAATATTTTGTGTATTGTTGAAAATGTGATATTGTAATATGTGATCGGTCATCGTTTTTTCCCTTTTCCAATATTTGGAATTCATGCCAATAAAAAAAGCATTCAGTTGTGAGGAATGAAAGTAAGTTACCATCTAGCTGTATAAAACAAAACAACAGAAGTTGTGCATACTAGCAAAAGCAGATTAAGCTTTTCCTGCCCAGAAAGTATTATTCATTCTAAAAAGTATTGTTAGAATAAAAGCATTAGGTCTGTACAAGGTTCAAATAGTTTTAGAAAGTCTTGTAGCGCTAGTTTTATTGTATAAAGTACTATTCAGGATAGGGGGTTTTCAGTCTGCTAATGCTTTTGTAAAGTCTATAAGTGTTTTTTTTCAGTTTGTAAGAGATAATCTACAACAGTTATGATCAGTCTAATAGTTATGATCAGTCTAATAGTTTTGATCAATCTAATGAGTTTTGATAAGTCTAAATAGTTTTGATCAGTCTAATAGTTTTGATCAATCTAATAGATCAAATTTTGATAAGTCTACAATAGTTTTGAACAGTCTAATAGTTTTGATCAGTCTAATGAATTTTGATAAGTCTAAATAGTTTTGATCAGTCTAATAGTTTTGATCAATCTAATAAATTTGAATTCTGATAAGTTTTGATCAAATAGTTTTGATCAGTCTAATAGTTTTGATCAATCTAATAGTTTTGAACAGTCTGATAAGTCTAATAGTTTTGATCAGTCTAATAGTTTTGATCAATCTAATAAATTTGATAAGTCTAATAGTTTGATCAGTCTAATAGTTTTGATCAGTCTAATGAGTTTTGATAAGTCTAATAGTTTTGATCAGTCTAATAGTTTTGATCAATCTAGATGAATTCTGATAAGTCTACAATAGTTTCGATCAGTCTAATAGTTTTGATCAATCTTGATGAATTCTGATAAGTCTACAATAGTTTTGATCAGTCTAATAGTTTTGAACAGTCTAATAGTTTTGATCAGTCTAATAGTTTTGATCAGTCTAATAGTTTTGATCAGTCTAATAAATTTGATCAGTCTAATAGTTTTGATCAGTCTAATAGTTTGATCAATCTAATGTTTTGATGAGTAAGTCTTGACAATCTAGTTTTGATGAGTCTAATAGTTTTGATCAATCTAGATGAATTCTGATAAGTCTACAATAGTTTTGATCAGTCTAATAGTTTTGATCAGTCTAATAGTTTTGATCAGTCTAATAGTTTTGATCAGTCTAACAGTTTTGATCAATCTAGATGAATTCTGATAAGTCTACAAGAGTTTTGATCTGTCTAATAGTTTTGATCAATCTAGATGAATTCTGATAAGTCTACAATAGTTTTGATCAGTCTAATAGTTTTGATCAATCTAGATGAATTCTGATAAGTCTACAAGAGTTTTGATCTGTTTGAAGAGTTTTGATTAGTCTAGAATAATTTTGATAAATATACAATTATTTTGAATGATCTATAAGAATTCTGCTCAGTCTACAATAGTATTGATCAGTCTACAATAGTATTGATCAGTCTACAAGAGTATTGATCAGTCTACAATAGTATTGATCAGTCTACAATAGTATTGATCAGTCTACAATGGTATTGATCAGTCTACAATAGTATTGATCAGTCTGCAATAGTATTGATCAGTCTACAAGAGTTTTGATTTGCTTAAAATAGTATTGAACAGTTCTAGAAGAGGTCTGCCCAGTTCATGGACGTTTGATCAGTGTAGAATCATTTTGATCAGTTTAGAAGGGTTTCGTCAGTCTAGATTAGTCCTTGTCAATCTGGGATAGTCCTGGTCAATCTGGAACAGTTTTGACCAGTTTAAATCAGTCTAGAAAATTTTGTATCAGATATATGTTTTAGGTTTATAAATTTTTATCAATATGGAAAGATTGTTTTTGGCAAACCTTACTTGGTTTAAAGAGTATTGTCCAGTCTTTTAGTGTCGTTTGAAAGTCAAACATGTTTCAAGATGGCTGCTGGTTACTATGTTGACCAGTCAATATTATTGTCATTTTGATTATCAACTGAAATAAGACCAGAGAAAACATGACAATTGAGTCGGGAATTTCATATGTTTCTACTGTTTACATTTTTGTCAATGTTTTTTGTATAGTCACCACATTTCTTCTTGAAATGATACCTTTGTTTTGTAATAAAATGAAGCTCATGTGGTATAATAATTCTTATATGCTGTAATAATGCTTATGTGTTGTAATAAAGCTTATGTGTTGTAATAATGCTCATGTGTTGTACAACAAGTTGATCAAATGCTTTAAAAACTTAGTGTGTTAAAATAGCATTGTATTTGTTTCAAATCTTACAAACTTGAAGTGTATGGGAATGTATCATACTTCAGGTATGCTTTATGTGTATGAATTGCTAATCCTCAATTGATATGGCTGAGAAAGGGTACTCAGTATTATTTAGCATGTATTTAGTTAAAAAAGACAAAATGAATTTATTTCAGTAAATTACATTTTGAATTGTTTGTTAGATCCAGTATTGGTAATCCCTTTTCATTGGTTCGTATAATCATATAACTCCCTAGAAATTTTCCTTTCGCTTTGTGATTTATTTTTTTAAGTTGTGCTTATCTGGTAGGTTGTATTTTTTTTTAAATGTAGTATTCCCATTTTTATCCTCTTTTGTAGGAAAATTGACTGAATAGTGGCAACGTGGACAGTTATTTTACAATTGTCATAAGATTGCTAGATGTGTACAATAAATTCTCAGTGGATTGCCGTTAAAAAGGCTCAAATCCACATGAATATTTCTATAGAAATCTTTAGTTAATTTTGAAAAAGAAATGGTATAGGTTTAAACTTCTTTGATTTCGTTGTTACTCTGCATAACTTTTGAGTCACTAAGCAATTAGCATGTATGTGGAGAAATGAATTATAATATTGTGCATATATGCATATATTAATTCTACTAGTGCATTGTCAGAAATTATATTGCTCTATTTAAGTGGCGAGTGCACTGTCTTTTAAATTCATCCAGTGCATTGTGATGAAGTGGAGATGATTAAATGTTCTTTTTTTAATAGTATTTTTATTATGTGAGGAAGGTGGTACTTGATGTCACTGCTTATACTAGTAACACCTGGAAGCCTATTGGTTAAATTTTTGTAAAATATTTGTGTAGTTTTGAAGTTAAGACTTATTAAAGAAGACTCAAGATCTGTGATAAAGTTGGTTCTAAATTTTGAGTTAAATTCTTGAATCCTTGAATTTTTTCTTCAAATATCCTTGAATTTTTCTTCAAATATCCTTGAAATTTCTTCAAATATCCTTGATTTTTTTCTTCAAATTTAGCCATTATTTAATGAAAAATCCTTATATGAATCATGGCAGAGTTTAGTGGCTGTTGTGACTGAGATGAAAAAAAAAAGGAGGGGGGGGGGGAACAGATTTATGTAATTAAAGTATATAAAACATATATTAGCATATTTACTTAAATGTTCTTGCCAAAAATAAGAAGTAATAATTATCCAATTTCCAACATATTTTGATCAATTTTTTTTTTTTCCTTTCATAATTTTTTTTTTCTTTTTTCGAAATCAATCTAAGCCAACTCTGCCTCGAGGTGTTACTAGTTCTCAAAATGATTCATGGACTACCTTTGTTTTTCTATGAGGTTGAAGCGACAAGAGTTTATATTGTCGATAATCAATGATACGCTTTTAAAAAGTAAAGCATGTAAGAAGGAAAAGAAGAATTAATTGCACGACCATATTGGCCTACATATATTAGCAATTTCTAGGAAAAAGAACAAATAATTTTAGACGAAAATATTTAATTTTGGTGAATATTGACAAGACTTCGAGGATAGGTAATGCTTGTTTTAAAGGATAATATAAGGCAATGGATGGTTGTAGATTTTTTTGTATTTCATATTGGAATAGGTTATGTTTGATGTATTTTGAAATAAATATGATGTATTATTTGTGTTTTTGTTTGTATCATGCCGCTTCCAGAAGTGTGGTGAAGTGAAAGGATTAGTTCAGTGGTCAAACTTAAAGGAGCATTAGATGGAAAAGTGAGGGCACTTGTTTTTGCGAATTTTAGAAAATATATCATCCACAACAGATCGATAAACGTCATGCCTCCATAGCCCACAGACGACGTGAGGGCTAAGGTCACTTGAAAATTCATTTTAACCAGATTGTAATTCTGTTGCGTTCCAGATAAGCATTTGATTTTTTGGGGGTACCTCCTAAAAGTATGGCCTCACTTTTCGGTTTAGTGCTCCTTTAAGTTGAAAGATGTCTTTAAAAGAAACAAAATTATAAAGAAGCTACTTTATTATCATAAGTTGTTAATATGGTTTTCTTCACTTTCTTTGGATGGCAAATTTAATTATCTTGATTCTGTTGGTATTTCTCTTTCATATGCAGTGGTTTTAAATCCACAGACTTCAAGGAAAATGTAATAGAATACATAAAGACTTAAAGGAACGTGTGTTCAGTCTTTTGTAAACAAATGATCTGTACCATTCTCTTAAAGTCCTCTTTCATATAAGATAGACTTTTTTGACCTTTGAACTCAACCTTAAAATTCTTCATTACCTGTACACCTGGTCAAAGGTCATCAAATAAGTCATGCATGTTGATGTGCGTTAAAGGATTCAGCTAGTGGTCAGACGTGTGTCTTTAATGACCGAATTTAAGGAATGTAGAGATATGTCTTTCCGTTCATGATATATTGAATTTTGAAGTTATGACAAGTTTGAATGAAAATGACTGGTATAGAAAGTCTACAGTAGAGAAGTTGTGGCACACACTTTTTAAACCATTGACTGTGTTTTTACTAATTGGAAATATTTTCCAGCTACTGTATTGGAGGTACCCTCTTAGACAGACTGTTGTGTTAATCTCCTGGCACCCAAAATGCAATTGCTGGCTGATACGTCACAAATTCTGAAAAAGATTTGAAAAATACTTTTGAGGGCTGTGTGATGTCTCTATTAATGTTTGTATAATACTAGTGTACTAGTATAATAATAGTAATATTAGTACTAATACTAGTATGATAATAGTTATATTAGTTCTAATACTAGTATAATAATAGTAATATTAGTACTAATACTAGTATAATAATAGTAATATTAGTACTAATACTAGTATAATAATAGTAATATTAGTACTAATACTAGTATACTAATAGTAACATTAGTACTAATACTAGTATAATAATAGTAATATTAGTACTAATACTAGTATAATAGTATTAGTACTAATACTAGTATAATAATAGTAATATTAGTACTAATACTAGTATAATAATAGTAATATTAGTACTAATACTAGTATAATAATAGTAATATTAGTACTAATACTAGTATAATAATAGTAATATTAGTACTAATACTAGTATAATAATAGTAATATTAGTACTAATACTATAATAATAATATTAGTACTAATACTAACATCAGTATAACATCAATAGTAATATTAGTACTAATACTTAGTGTAATAATATTAGTACTAATACTAGTATAATAATAGTAATATTTGTACTAATACTAGTATACTTAGTATAATAATAGTAATATTAGTACTAATACTAGTATAATAATAGTAATATTAGTACTAATACTAGTGCTGATCAATATTAATTGATACGAGTATTTCAGTCATTTTTACACAGATCTGATAGAACTTTAATATTTCCTTAATAGAATGAAATGTTTGTGAACGCTTTGGACACTATTTAGTTCCTTTATTTGTCCTCATTTGCATGCGATGACCGTGCTTGACCACTAGACTTGCCCTTCAGTTTGTTACAATATTTCTATTTAAACCAATGGTAATAAATTTAACTTGCTTACTTTTTCATATTTGGAAACCAAAGATAATAATTGATATTTACTTCAAGGAGGATATCGATTCCTTTAATGATGGGTGCATTTCTATGAGTGTTATTTATTTAAATAATTTATTAAATTACTGTGGAAAAGCTTGGTAATATTGAGAGAAATTGACAAATGGGTAATATCTGTTTTAAAGCTATTCAAATTTTTGAATAACAATGTGATTGGAGGAAGTAACAGGTCTCCATTTCCTGATGTAAAGTCATTTGTTAGTATCTTCTGCCATGTTGTTGATTCTTGGATATTTTGACTAGTTGAGGATCTACTAGGAGAAAGGCATTACTGAAACATGACGGCATGTAATGTAATTCTGATGTTCTATGAACATTTAATTCTCTTAAGAACTGCATTAAATTTCTGTAAAGAACAACAACAAATGGAATTATTTCTGAGGTTATGCATTCATTCATATATCATAAATTTGCATAGAAGCCTGAACATTCAAACAGCTGTTAATGGGCCAGTCTTTTTCCAGTGTTTATAGGAATTCTTCTTACATTGATAAGAATGCAAAACAAATTTGCTAATATTGTTTCTTTGCATCCATTACTCAAAAATGTTGGTGTCCATAAACTATTAGGTTTGTTGTCCTGATTCTTGACAACAGCAAAGCTCAAAAAAAAAATTCTTCCCATATGTCAAATTTGTCATAATTTCCAAAAGCACGATATTAAAATATCCTTACTAAGGCTATTTAAGCCATGTGATTTTCATTGTAATGCCACCCTTTTATTGGTGGACCAGCATGATGCTGTTACTGATTAGCACTGATGAGTAGAGGTCGCAGTATGGACTGGTGGGGTCGCGTCCACAGGAACGACTACATTTTAAGCTTTGTTTTTGATGTATTGTAAGTCGTTTGGGGCCACCAGAATGCATATTTATTTATTTTTTACCTTGAAGACAAGGGGTTTACTACCATCCTTTGCCTTATGGAAAGGGTTGAATGTTTCTATGAAAACCTCCTAAAGATTGTTGTAAAACAACATTTTAATATATACATTTTATATACATTCATATATGTGAAGTAAGACTTAATGTAGTGGTTAAGAAGGATAGTGTAGAAATGCTCTGTTTTGTTGTTTGGTTTGACTTGAAGGTGAGACATACTTATTGAATTGCTGCAAATGTTACATTAGAAATGGCTTTGTTTAAAACCAGGAACATCTCAACTGGCCCTCAAATGGAGCAGGGCCGGTCGAAGTAAAGGTTATATATTTCTTTGTTTCCCAAACCACAAAACTGTATACAGTTTCACCTTTCCTAGGCTCCTTCAAGATAACAACTACTCCCACTGGTGTTACATGGTCTTTTTAGTTACATTCATCAGAATATAATGGCATTCCTTGTAATATAGGTTGTAACCGTAATCAATGCTGGCATTGTTTGTCTTTGCTGCCAGGGAAAGGTGAAATGAAATATGAGCATAGAAGTATTTATACCTTAATGTTATGATGCAAAGTTAATCTTGTGGAATAATGTGGTTAATTTGTTGCTTGAAAATTGCAGGACAAATTTTTAAGCAGTGCCTTTACTATTGTGGACCATGGAAAACCTTTATTTGCCATGGAATTTAGATTACATGGAGAAGGTTTTAGGTGTTCATGGCAATTCGATTTTAGATTGCCTTTTAGCAGCATTAGTTGTAATGCTCCCTAAAGTTTCATACAGTCAGACCCGACCTGATATATAAGCAGGTCGGGTCAAACTTTTCCTCTTTATTTTCTTTATTCTGAAAACCGCAAGTAATTTGTTGTGGAAGTTGGTGTTGAGTATCAAATTAGCAATGGATGAAGTCCTTATTGTGTGGTTGAGTGGTTATTTTTTATAAAGATAAAGTGGTCTCATTATTTGCTACATTAAGTTTGTGGCTATGATTTGCTGGAACTCAATTTTTAAGGAGAAGGACGAGTCATGGTCTGGGAGAGTTCATTTTTTGATACAATTATGGAGAAATGATCAAGTTGTGAGCCAATATAGAGTTGCTAAGTACTTGCTATTTTTTCAGATTTGTCTAGATTGAAAGCATTTTCAAAATAATAGAATAGATAATTTTAAGCCATGAGAAGGCATAAAATTGATTTTGAAGTTTTCTTTACATAGATTCTTTTGTTAGATGTATTGCAAATTATTTAAGCAATCGAGGAAGGTATTATAGGAGGCATCACAAAATGGCAGCTCCTGCTCATGAAGAGCTCCAAATTGACAGAAACTTTTGTTTCTTATTTTAAATCCTCTCTCAGACTTTTTGTAATACAATGAAGAGCTCCAAATTGACAGAAACTTTTGTTTCTTATTTAAAATCCTCTCTCAGACTTTTTGTAATAGAGAATGACCAATCTTTTGTCAACACATTTTCCTCCAGTTTGTTCCATGAACTGAACTGGTTAGGTTGGAAGACTTAATTAATTATATAATTTCATGCTTGTTGGAGTACCTTCGATCCAAGCAAAGAGCTATTTTGAAATATTCTTCCTAAGCCACTGCAGGTCTTTTAAGTTATATATAAGCATTCATTTATGGATGGTAAAGTAAGAGTTAATTTTCAAAGGGTGATGTTTGAAATAATTTCAAATATTTTTGTGTATGTACAAATTATGAATTTCAAATTTAAACTATCTGTGACTTTCACTTATATGTATATAGTTTATAGAGAAAGCAGCATTTTTCAAAAAGTCATCATTTCTAAACAAGAATTTTACTTTGTAATTTTTGCATCATGTTATACATGTTATATTAATGCATGGTTACAATATTATGGATGGTTCATTTATTGTGACCAAAATATCATTCCTCATTGTTTTGTTTCATAAGAAATACATTAAATGGGTGTTGGAGGAGTGGAGGAGGGGGGGGTGGGGTGGGGAGGGGGTGGTGGCAGGGGGACAGCGTTCTATATCAAAAAGATCACCATGCTGTGGATCATTTTGAAAGTGCCCCATTGCATTGGACTTCAGGGAAGGGTGCAGTGTGTTGGGCTAGAGCATAGGGGTGTGCAGTATACTGAGCAGGAAGCAGAGGCACCCAGTGTACTGGGATTCAGTAAAGGGTGAGGTGTGTTGGGCTTAAGTGGAGGGATGCAGTGTGTTGGGCTTTAGAGAAGGGTACAGTGTGTTGGGCTTTAGGTATAGTGTGTTGGGCATGAGTAGACAGGCCTGAGAACTCATTATACTTCCAAAGTTGGAAGGTAAAATGAAAAGAACCACATGTGTAAATGTTGTCTGTTATGTTAGGCATTGCTAACATTATAAATCAAATTCAACTCTTTTTGCATAGTCATTATTTCATATGATAAAGAAAGGGTTCTTAATTAAATTTTTCAAAAGGCCATTTCACAATAGCTTCAGGCCATGGGCTAATTGCCTGGCAAAGCCAGCGTCATGTGACAAACAAAACCCGTCAAAACTTGACACTCTCTGAATACAAACAAGTTGAGAGCGTGCGCGATTAGAAAGATGTATGCCAGATGTCAGTGGTTCTCTCATCCACCTTCCTTTGACAAGCTGCAAGCCCAATTTATAATGGAACTAAAGATAACATTTTATTTGATAAGCAGCGATGTTTTAGTGCCTGATCTGCCTATGAAAACCCCTCTAAAAAACGAGTATTTTGCGATTTTTACCGATCTTATTCGGATTGATCTTACATGCAATGCACTGTATTGCATTATATAATAACTATTGTTTGCGGGCCAGATTGGATTGTGTGGCGGGCCAGATTGGATTGTGTGGCGAACCAGATTTGGCCCACGGACCGCCTATTAAAAATCGCCATAATAGAGGATTAAATTCCAAACCCATCTTCCAAAACAGCAAGTCAAAATCTTAATCCTATCTCAAGTTATTAAGTTATTTAGACACATTTAGCCATGTTTTCCATTTTGTGTAAAAATCATACCAAAATTATGTTATGAAAATTATGTCATGAAAATTATGTCATGAGTATTTTGCAATTTTGACCGATCTCATTCAGATTGATCTCACATGCAATGCACTGTATTGCATTATATAATGACTATTGTCCACGGGCCAGATTAGATTGTCCTGGCCCGCGGGCAGCCTATCAAGAATCGCCATGAAAGAGGATTAAAATCTAAACCCAACTTCCAAAATCTAAACCCAACTTCCAAAAACAGGAAGTCCAAATCTTATTCCTATTTCAAGTCATTAAGTTATTTAGACGTTTCCATTTTGTGTTAAAATCATACCAAAATAAAGTCATGAAATCATGACATAATTTGCCATATGAGCTAGCACACACAATGTATTTCTTAAGAATTCTCTTTGAATTTTTTTTTCTAAAATGCTTTAAAATGACATTCTAAGAGCTTGAATCATCAATACCATATACTATACTAATAATAGCTCATAGACCAGTATGCAAAGGAAAAATTAATTCTTAGAAGTTAGAAATAGATAAAGAAATACTTAAATATTCTAATTTTATACTTGTGTATTGACATTATTTTTTAGAGGGCATATGAATAAAATGGCTGCTCCCATGTAAGTCTACATTGACAGAATTTTATCAATGAGAAAATATATGCTAAATTGTTTTGTTCGATGTGAAATTTCTTCAGATGACTTAAAATTATTATTTCTATCATATTAAATGAAGAAAAAGCCGGGCTTGATTTCTCCTTCAAAGGTATCATCAGTTCAGTGGTCAGAGGAAAAAAGGTCTTAATATTTTTGTGAAGAAACTGCCGTGACATTTACGCTCCATTCATGACAGGTGTATGAATTCTAGTTTAGAATGACATTACACCTTCAAATTTTTATATTAACATTAAAATTGAACAAGTTTTTTTTACCTAAATTTGAAATTGATTTATGCATGTCATATTTCACAACTTGTTAAATAAAAAAAATCCCAGAAAATATTTCATTAAAATACAAAAATGTGATAAACATGCACATGTAGACCTTTTCAAACAGTTTAGTCAAACATGATTTCTCCAGTGCTTTGACCAATCAAGTATTGGGGGAATTTTACTTTTGTTTCCCAACCAATCAGGTGCTGGTTTGAGCAAAAACTTGTAATCAGCAATACGCGCGCGTATTTCCTTCATGTGCAATGTGCTTGAAAACAATTTTTTTCATAGGTTGGTCCCTACCATGTGTGAATTGTTTAAATGGCCAAGATTCCCTCAGTGCTTGATTGGTCAATAAGATTCTCCCAGTATACGATTGGTCCATTAAGGACAAATTAGTTATCCGGAAATTGCTGATTAAGTTTTGAAAAAGTCAATGCATAATGAGATTTGAAAACACTGTCTTTGCCCTCCTTTGACCACTGAACTCTTCCCTCAAAATGTCCACTTCTTGAATAATGCTGCTTTGAGGTTCTTTTATTTTAGTGATTACTTTAATAAAGGGAAGAATAAACAATATCATATCAAGTGAATACTTGTAGTTTTGTCATTTATCAACAACTTGTGAAGGGTTCATTAGCTCTATGCATGTACCTCATTCTTTATTGGTGGGGAGAATTTCATGATTGGTGGGGAGCATTTTCATGATTGGTGGGGAGCAATATCATGATTGGTGGGGAGCATTATCATGATTGGTGGGGAGCAATACCATGATTGGTGGGGAGCATTATATGGGGACCACACATTTGGTTTGGGCACCACATGCTTGGTTTGGGCTTCACACGCTTGGTTTGGGCACGACATGCTTGGTTTGGGCACAAAACGCTTGGTTTGGGCACGACACACTTGGTTTGGGCACCACACGCTTGGTTTGGGCACCACACGCTTGGTTTGGGCACCACATGCTTGGTTTGGGCACCACACGCTTGGTTTGGGCACCACACGCTTGGTTTGGGCACCACACGCTTGGTTTGGGCACCACACGCTTGGTTTGGGCACCACACGCTTGGTTTGGGCACCACACGCTTGGTTTGGGCACCACAGGCTTGGTTTAGGCACCACAGGCTTGGTTTAGGCACCACAGGCTTGGTTTAGGCACCACAGGCTTAGTTTAGGCACCACACACTTGGTTTGGGGACCACACATTTGGCTTGGGGACCACACATCTGGCTTGGAGACCACACATCTGGCTTGGGGACCACACATCTGGCTTGGGAACCACCCATTTGGCTTGGGGATAACACATTTGGTTTGGGGACCACACATTTGGTTTGGGGACCACACATTTGGTTTAGGGACCACACACTTGGCTTGAGGACAACACAATTGGCTTGGGGACCACACATTTGGTTTGGGGACCACACATCTGGCTTGGGGACCACACATCTGGCTTGGGGACCACACATCTGGCTTGGGGACCACACATTTGGCTTGGGGACAACACATTTGGTTCGGGGACCACCCATTTGGCTTGGGGACCACACAGTTGGTTTAGGGACCACACACTTGGCTTGAGGACAACACATTTGGCTTGGGGACCACACATTTGGCTTGGGGACAACACATTTGGTTCGGGGACCACACATTTGGCTTGGGGACAACACATTTGGTTCGGGACCACCCATTTGGCTTGGGGACCACACATTTGGCTTAGGACCACACATTTGGCTTGGGGACCACACACTTGGCTTGGGGACCACACATTTGGCTCAGGGACCACACACTTGGCGCGGGGGCCACACACATGGCGCGGGGACCACACATTTAATTTGGGGACAATACATTTGGCTTGGGGACCACCCATTTGGCTTGGGGACCACACATTTGGCTTGGGGACCACACATCTGGCTTGGGGACCACACATTTGGCTTGGGGACCACACATCTGGCTTGGGGACCACACACTTGGCTCAGGGCCACACACTTGGCTTGGGGGCCACACATTTAATTTGGGGACAACACATTTGGCTTGGGGACCACCCATTTGGCTTGGGGACAACACATTTGGCTTGGGGACCACACATCTGGCTTGGGGACCACACATCTGGCTTGGGGACCACACATCTGGCTTGGGGACCACACATCTGGCTTGGGGACCACACATCTGGCTTGGGGCCCACACATCTGGCTTGGGGCCCACACATCTGGCTTAAGGACCACACACATCTGGCTTAGGAACCACACACTTGGTTTGGGGACCACACATTTGGTTTGGGGACCACACATTTGGCTTGGGAACCACCCATTTGGCTTGGGGATAACACATTTGGTTTGGGGACCACACATTTGGTTTGGGGACCACACATTTGGCTTGGGGACAACACATTTGGTTTGGGGACCACCCATTTGGCTTGGAAACCACTTATTTGGCTTGGAAACCACACATTTGGCTTGGGGACAACACATTTGGTTCGGGGACCACCCATTTGGCTTGGGGACCACACATTTGGCTTGGGACCACACATTTGGCTTGGGGACCACACACTTGGCTTGGGGACCACACATTTGCTCAGGGACCACACACTTGGCTTGGGGACCACACATTTGCTCAGGGACCACACACTTGGCGCGGGGGCCACACACTTGGCTTGGGGACCACACACTTGGCACGGGGGCCACACACTTGGCTTGGGGACCACCCATTTGGCTTGAGGACCACACATTTGGCTTGGGGACCACACATTTGGCTCAGGGACCACACACTTGGCTCAGGGCCACACACTTGGCTTGGGGACCACACATTTGGCTTAGGACCACACATTTGGCTTAGGGACCACACACTTGGCTTGGGGACCACACATTTGGCTCAGGGACCACACACTTGGCTCAGGGCCACACACTTGGCTTGGGGGCCACACATTTAATTTGGGGACAACACATTTGGCTTGGGGACCACACATTTGGCTTGGGGACCACACATTTGGCTTGGGGACCCCACATTTGGCTTGGGGACCCCACATTTGGCTTGGGGACCACACGTTTGGTTGGGAACCACACATTTTGGTTTGGGGACCACACATTTGGTTTCGGGACCTGGATTTTGCCAGGACCCATGATAATTGCAATTTTGAATTTCATTTCTCTCTTGATTATGTTTACTTATCTTTTTTTTTTTTTTAATGATGATTTTCAGAGCATGCATTTACTTCTAACACCTAATTTTTAGACAAGCTTATGCAGCCCATAGGGCTTTCCACCCCTGGTTTAACAAGAATAATAATTTTCATGCACATTTTATTTGATATGACTATTTTGTAAACACTGGTGGAAAATCATGTTGATATTTTACCAACTTATTTCTTTAATTGTTCTATTTTGTATATATCCACATGAAAAATCATAGGAACATTCCATTAAATATTAAGTTTGAAATAACAATTAAAATAGTAATTTATCCAATTTGTTTTAAGAAAATTTCAAGAAGCACATAAAAGCGATAGAATGTTTTAAATGAGTATTCTGGTGAAGTTTCATTTATATTTATATTAATTCCATTTTTTTAAATTGTTATTTCTGTTAATTCCATTATTTCTATTAATTTCATTCATTCTATTATAACTTATATTAAATCTATTACTTCTAGTAAAGAAAGGAATTGGTGGAAAACAAAACCATGTTGATATCTTGTTCAATTTAGGAGTTACATTTCAAAGAATTTACCAGTGTTGAAAAGTGATCAGTGCGAGTATAGTATTCTTTCTCTAAATAGCAATATCTTTCTTAGGAGAAATGGTCTGTAAATCATTCACAGTTAATGTACACATCACCTCAGGCATATGATACAGCTATTTTTATCATCAGTTTGCAAATAAATTTCTCCCACTAGACACTTAACACGGATGAGTGATTTTAATCACAAAAGTGCCCTGATTACACAGCACTGGCTTTCTGTAATCTTATACACACACAACCTTGGGTTACTTGACTGTGGTGTGCTTGGGAATGGCAGATAAACAGTCATTGTTTGGAGTGGAAACACAATACCCTCAACAGGTCGAGTTGGTAATTGTCATACCTGAGTTTTCAGGATTAACTCAGGTGCCGGGTGCAGGTAGGTTTAAAGAGAAACTTTTTGGCATGGTGCTCCATCAAAGATATGAAAATTTACAGCAATATTCCTTTAAAGGAAAAAACACAAGAAAACGACAACAAATTCAGTAAACATTTTGTAGCAAAATAAGTTATATTTTCCTTCTCATCTGACTGAGAAAAAGTGAAATAAGAACTCTACATGCCAATTAATTGAGTGCACAGGCCTACAAGTGGGTCATTGGTTATAATTGATTAATGTTATCACATCATAATAACTGTACAAATATCATTTAACCCCTAACCTGTGCTGAACAAGTATAAAACCTGTTGCTGTGTAAATGCATATAATGATACATTCTACATTGCAAGAAATTACAAGGAAGAAAAAAAAAGTGTAAAATGTTCATCGAAAAATAATTTGAATACAAAAACACTGGAATATCCCATTTCCGATGGAGGTGGGTAGAATTCTTCAAAATCATGATCTCCCCACTTGAATAATAATAATAGGAGACGATAATAACATTTGAAGAAAGATATTTTTTGCTACCTAAAGAACTTGAAAAATGTGTTAAACCAATTAACATTGCATTTTTCAAACTTCCTCAATAAACACGTTTTTCTAGTATATACTTTACAAAAAAGAAAACCAAATTTAGAAAAAAGGCTTTATCATAAATTAATTCTAATGCCATTAAAGTTGCATATAGCTTAGGCACATAGATGATGTAAGCTTTATCACTACATTCTTGTACTCAATGATTACATCAAATTAGAGACATACCACACATTCAAGATTATAAATGATGTGCTGTGTGCTGCATTTTGATTTATATTTACAGAACAAGGCATTAGTTATCGAGAGTTACAGCACTGCTTCTAGCTATTAAGAGTGAGTCTACAATAACATAAATATATTCCTTCAATATATATCTTCCTGCTTACTTGCAAACCACTGACAATATATATATATAAATATGTATATATATATTCAAAACAATTAGTACTTTTACAGCAGTAAGGGTCATTTCTGTAATATGCACCCAAAACATTTTGAAGTTGGAGCAACTGGAGATTAAAGAAGTCTGCAATAACTGAACCTGACTGAAGAAGTGGTGGTGGCCATCGCTCTCCCCTCCCTCCCCTCCCTTCCCCACCGATGAGAAAGATCAAACCCTAATCTAAAATTTTGCATGAGCAAAATTCAACTGGTTTCAAGTTGACATTTTTCGCCCTTTTCCCCTTTGTGGCATAGAGTATCCCCAATTTAATGTGACACCATGTGACGCACAATTTACCCACTTGTTGTACAGTTTGCCTCATTTGTGACACTTGTTGCCCCTTTTCCATGTCCACAACAATACTCTGCCAGCACAGTGTAAAAGACTGCATATATGTCATGCTGGTTTTAATTGAAAGGAAAAACAATTGGCATTCTGTATTTGTTAAATTACACCAAGTAAACATGGGCTACAATAACATAATTGTCATTTGATTTTTATAAGCTGTTAATTCTATGCGAGGCCTGTTTATGATGCAACCTACCCCTACAATGTGAGTGGAAGTGGAAAAATATCACAATAACTTATGCTAAAATGCTTTAAGATGTACCCCGGTGGGTAAAAAAGTTGTACATGACAACTGAAAACTGGTAAGAAACAAAAACAAACTGGTTGCAAATGATCAGTGTAATACCAGTTGTACAAATTCAGTGAAAACTGGTTGCACAAGATCAGTACAAAAAAGATGCAAAAAATCATTATAAAGCAGTCACATATAATCCAAGCAAACTGGGAGTACATGTGCAGTCACACATAATCCAAGCAAACTGGGAGTACATCAGTGAAAACTGGAAGCAGATAACCAGTACAAACTGGAAGTGCATGAACTGGATTGCATTATGACACAGGATAATACACACAGTACATTTCAGTACAACCTGCCAACAAATGGTAACTTGAGTTGAGCCCCCCCTCTGGTCCAAACCTCCTCCCCCTCCAGTCCAAGCCTTCTCCCCCTTCGGTCCAAGCCTCATCCCCTCTCTGATCCAAGCCTTCTCCCCTCCCCTCAGGTCCGAACCTTCTCCCACCTCCGGTCCAAGCCTCCTCCCCTCTCCGGTCCAAGCCTTCTCCCCTCCCCTCGGGTCCAATCCTCCTCCCCCCTCCGTCCGGTCCTCTCCCATTCCAGCCACCTAGAAACACATACCCCCTACCATACTCTATTCTTTTAAGGGCTAATAGAAGTATACCACAGAAATGAAGAAACTCAAATCCAGCAGAGTTTTCAAGGAAAAATTAATTACCAAGGCAAATCATTCTGCAGCCATTTTGACAGTACAATATATGACACAACTGCCCTCAGTTTCACAAGCCCCTCCGATTCAAGTAAAATAATTGTATCAATCTTATATGTCTTAATTCTAGAATCTCAAAATATCATAGACTTCCTCTCTTCTTCATGCACAACCAATACATCAAAACATTTTGTTGCGGCCCTCTATCATGAGATTGTGAGGAGCCATCTTGCATGACCCTTGAACCCAGACACCGCTCTTGATGCTCCTCTGCAGCTCTTCAAAAAAAAGTTAATCATTTGGCTGGCTGTCATCAAATTTTACATTCTTTAAGACACAAAATTGCTATGAATGTTACATGATGCATCTTTATCTTTTTCAACAAAAGAGATATTCCAACAGTTATCACTTTAAGAGTTGTATACTATTTGAATACAAAAAAAATCTAAATAATTCTTTCTGATGAACATCCTGATGATTACAATTCACACACTATCAGTTGCCTCTCGCCTAATTCTCGACAATGATATTCAGCAATATTGAACTTACTTTTGATCTTATCGTCCCTCTTTTTACGTAGTGACGAATGTAATTTTTTGATGTTTTGATATTTTCATCGCTTCCACCTAATTTCGGGTTGGAGAATCGATTACGCCTACTCTCGAATTTCTATGATGGAACGTTGATGAGATCAAAGAACGCCCCAATTCATGAATGATACTTTTTTAGGCAAAGTTCATTCCGCATACTGACGAATGCGACATTCGTCACTATGCGGAAAGATATTTGCTACCAATCACATATTAGACCTGTAGCGCATACCAACGAATCTACAATGATGAAAGATTCAGTGCCGTCGGGTGGAGGGCCTGGGGGCTTCAGCCCCCAATAATTTGCAAATCTGTAATGAAAATTAACATATATTTTCGCCTTCCGTTATTGCAAATAACAACATTAATAAACTGCTCCCCGGCCTAATGACCCACCGTACAACTGCACACGTACATAAGATTTTAGACCGTTGCCGTGAGATAACTGGAATCGAGGTTAATTCATTTGAGCCCAATGCTTATATTGCTTCGTGTGTACAATGATCGGCCATGTTGTCCAGTTAAATCGTGAAATTAGTGCAAAACGTACACAGAAATGTTTTTCATGTAACTAACGCCATTCATGGGTTGCATTTGTGTTCAAAATAAATTAAATTGCTTGCATTCGGGGCAGATTCAGAGGGGGGAGGCATTCATTCATTCTTGTGCAATTTTTGGAAAATCATCTTCATTTTGGGCAAATTTCCTTCAATGTTTGGAAAATGTCTTTCAAATTTGGGCAATTTTCTTAATTTTTGCAAATTTCCTATGGGGCAATTTTTGTTCGATTTTCCCATCAATTTTCTGTAAATTTCCAAGGCTTCAATTTGGGGCAATTTTTCTTCTTTCTTTTCTGTTAATTCTCTTTCTTTTTTGGGAAATTTCCTTTATTTTTAGGCAGTTGTTTTTGATTTCCCGGAAATTTCCTGAATTATCAGGAATTTCTGCTCATGACTTTTGGGAATGTTTTGGCCAACTTTTAGAAACTTTTCTTCATTTCTAAACAATTTTCATAGATTTTCGGAATAATTTTTTTTTCAATTTTCTGAAAATATCCTTCAATTTTGAGGAAATTTTCTTCAACTTTTGGAAAGTGTTGCCAATTTTTCTTAATTTCTGAGCAATTTTCTTTATTTCTGGGCAGTTTAGCAATCTTTAGGAAATTCTCTTCATTATTAGGAAAACTTAACAACTTTCGGAAAGTTTTCTTTAAATTTCAGGACATTTCCTTCAACGTTTCCAAATTCTACCAAAATTCCCAATTTTTCCTTCCAATTGGGCAGGAAGCATGCAACTGGGAAGGTGAAATCCTTTCGGGGTGGGGGGGACGCCTCCGTTGCTTTCACTTCCTACGCCTCCTCTCAACCAACCTATAAATTATTGGCCCAAATTTTTAAAATTCCTTAAAAAAAACCCATGTTTGTCTGTCTCACTATAAACCCTCCAAATGACTTTCAAGTGAGCTCATTTTAGACCCACAAAAGGGTTAATGCACAAGTTTATGGGGCCTCGCACCTGGACTCATACTGGGGCTTCGCCTCTGGACAATATAAAGGCCTTTTAGCAGGCCCCGGGACCCCGCACCAAAATTCTTGCGCTTTTGGCTCAATAGCGCCAACGCTACTGACAAACTACAGATTAATCCAGCCCCCCCCCCACCCCCCTCTCTTTCACCCCTCTTACCTACATATCTAATTCCTTTTGACGGCACTGGAAAATTCACCTGTTCACAAAATCTGTATCTCAATTTGAGCCCCCTCTGCTAACTGTTTTTACAGTTGAATAAATTGCAGTTGAATAAATTGCCAAGTTGGCATTATGCACAAGTTAATATATTTGTTAAAGATTGAGATTTCCCCCTACCTGACGAAATTGTCTCTCATGCAAAAATATTTACTTAAAACAACTGACTGATATTCTAGAAATCCGATACGGGCAAGATTTGCTTACCGAAGGTGGGGGAAAAGTTTGAAGTGGTGGTGGTGGTGGTGAAGGGTAGAAGGGAGGAGGAAGAGGGAGGGGGGAATGCAAAAACAGGCTAAGATACAAAAATCACCATTTAAAAGGTACAAATTCGGAAAAAAGTGTGGGGGAAAAGTTTTTTTGCCTGTCAAATCCTGCCTACGGGAACTGGTATGAAGTATTCTGCAACTTATTCTTGTTTCATGAAGAAGAATGCAATAAGATTCGGAAACCCTAATTTTGTGCTTATCGACTGGGTATAATCAACAACCTTTTGAAAATGTTAAATTTCGGTTATCATAGGCAATTGTCAATTCCTTGTTCATCACAACAGGGGAATGTTAGGGGCACAAAGGAATACTGGGGCATATCAACTGCCCATACGGTTTGTACCTTATTAGGGTATCAATATGTTTATATATACTTGCTATACTTTTGGGCTCTCCATAAGCACACACTCCTGAACTTCTGCTATTGGGCTGCTTTAAAACAGTGGCGTAGCCAGCATTAAAACAGTGAGGGTGTCGTAAAAAGCCCTATAAATCTCCCCCCTCCCCCCCCCACCTCCTTTCCAAGACGAAATATTCAAATATAGCCCACTGGGAGAAATTTTGTTTTCCTAAAGCAAACAAGATATAAAAAGAAAAAAATACTCCCAATTTTGAAAATTTCCTCGGAGAAGTCGAGGGAGGGAAATTCGGACCCCCCCAACCGCTCCTAGGGCTATGCCACTGGTTGGTTGTTACCCCTCACCTCATGATAAAAACTGATGCGGATAAAACAAAATCAGACATACATGTATTCATTTTGTCATCTAAAGCATCTTTGAAGAGCTTTAAAGAATCCGAGGTATAGGTGTGCCAGCCGAATCACTAAACTTCCACCCGTTCCTTCTTTTCTGACATGTTAGAGAGATGGAGTGGGCACTGGTGTCTGAATAAAAGTTGTGATCAGCATTTTCAGACTTTACATATTTTCCTTCTATTTGGATTAAACAATCTATGATCGTTCGTTATAGAATGACAGCTTATTGAAGCTATTTCCACAAACTGCTATAATTGATTTGTATTTTCCTTTATTCCATAAAAAAAAAAAATAATTCAAATAGCTAATTACCATTCCATGTTACGCTTAGAACCAAGTAGAAACATTACAATACAATTGGAGTGACATGCCGCATGTAATCTGAACGTATAACTTAAGTACGGATAATTTATTCCGCATAGTGCCGAATGTATGTCGAATGTAACTCAATGGAACAAAAATGATTCAATTTCAATTCTGCATAGTGACAAATGTTTTTGAGGCAAAAAACACCACAAAAAGAAAAATAAATTCTTATGTTTAAGATATATGGCCAAAAATCAAACTTGTTTTCCTTTAAATAAGGAATGACTTAGGAAAATTGCTTTGAAATATTACAATGAAATGCAAGTTCGAAAATCATAAAATCTTTAATATCAATTTTCTCGAAACCGGGTTTGCTACATTCGTCACTATGCGGAATGACGGACGTTATATCCCGAGCGAAAAAGTTCAACAAAAGAATAGTACAACCGAACCATTTTTTCAGCATATATTCTGAGCAAAAGATGTCAAGTCAACATCGAAAATTATCTACATGCTCAGGAATCACAATCTATACCTCTGTGTTGATCTTATCAACATCCACGTAATGCCACCTAGAGCAGAGTTTGCTGCAAGCCGCTCCAACATATTCTGCAACATATGCACCCAACATAAAGGGTGTTTACCATCAACACCAGTCGGCTACATAATTGAAATCCTTGAAAATAGGTCTGCTCTTCTTCGTTTAGTTGTCTCTTGTCCCTCGCAGGTGTAAGAATTGCCATCTCGCCTGTAAACTCCTCATCAAAGTTGCTGACATCTTCTAAATTTTTCTTTTAAAAGAAAAAAGTATTGATAAAACCATTTACTACTTTTGTTTGAAGGCAACAACGTTAACCACGTAAAATGGGCAAAAAACGTTAACTACGTAAAATGGGCCAAATGTGAGAAGGCATTAAATTGTTTGTTTGCCCTTTCTTGTGGAAAATTGTAAGGGCGGGCAAATAAAAAGTTTATTTTATTGATTTATTTTTCCAATTTGGACCTTTGTAAAAAACTGTCATCATCAACAAGCAAATAAACTAGCAATCGCTCGACACAAGAATGCCACTTTTTCTGGTCTATAATGACTGTTATCACACTGATGGCCGCCATATGTTCTCTTTGGTTTAAATCTAATCAAAGGCCAGCCGTGCGTTGAAAAGTTTGAAGCACATAGAGCAGCGCGGGGACAGAGCGATCACTTGATTGAACAAATTGTATCACGTGGCTCGTGTCTGCCAAACAGTTTCCTGCACAATAGGATAATAATATGTAATATTGCAATGCAAAAGTGGTTGCCACACAATTTTTACAAAGCTTAAAGATTTTTTAAAAACAAAAACAACTTTTTTTCAAACGCCGCCCTGTTTTTCAGCAAGTTAGGGGTGGTGGAGGAGGCCAAACAAATTACCTTTATTTTTAGGCCTTAAAGGTTGGTCACATACCCACAGATCTTTAAAGAACTATTGACAGGTATATATATGCAACATGCCCTAAATTGCTTGAAAACCCAGTATGTAAACCATGAAAATTGCCCAAAAATTCCCATCCATCCATATTTGTTCAATACTTTACAGCTTTATGCATTTGCAGGGCATAATATGCATTTGTGACATATGGAGAGGCAGATCAATAATAGGTACTCCTTTGTTACTTTATCTAATACCTAAGGCTGAGTCAGGTACCCAGGTACAAGATACGAAAATAACACGTACGGGTAAACGTAAACAAAAATTCAAATCCTTTTTTTTTTTTTTTAGCTCTACAATTTTCGCGGAACTGACTTACACTAAAATTACGGTAACTTTACCAAAAATAAGCTCAAGAATGTCACAAAAAATATGTTTGGTACAAGTTAGTGTAGTTACCATGTTTTTATTGTTAGCCTATTTATATACCAGTTCTGCGAAAATTGAAGAGCTAAAAACAAGTATACTTTTTGGGAACCAGGTGGGTAACAGTAACAGGTACCCCGAGGTACCCGGTTCCAATTTTTTGCTACTAGGCTCAGACTTACTTATCTCAGTTTTGTGAAAAGGAGCAGCAATAAAGTCTTTAAGAAGACATTCTCATTATTTTACACTTGTGACACAAAGGACAGAAATATGAACATTTCATGAAGATTTTTAAGTAGCTTTCTTGTTTCATACATCACAAATTCTGTGTATGTCAAAATCCAGGAACTTTGATCAGCCAGAACTCTACATGGGCAGATAAGTCCTTATATATTGAAAAGAATTGTACATATAACTTTTAAATGACAGGGACAAAATTACAAGCAACATAAACTACATCTACTAAACAAAAACAAGTATTCAAAACTCTAATTTAGTTCAAATCAAATAAAAATTCAGTATTTTTTGAAATACTGTTCCAAATTTTGTGTAACATTCTGAGTACATCTGAATGCAAAAGTCATGCATTTACTTTGCTCAAAAGTTTGCAACATCAATATTCATGAATTTATAATATATGCAAGATTAAGTATAATTCTGCTCTTACCACAATTGGCACAAATGGTGGTTTGACTTTCTTGGTGAGGAGCTCTTCCCAGTTGACATTCTGAGCAAAAAACAAAAAGATAGACCTTGTAGATGTTCATAATAGGTCCATCAAAAAAGAAACTGGCACAATTCACCTTGGCAATGATCACCTCAATGGATGCTTAATTCAGTGAGTGTTGACTAAAAGGGATTAATTATTTCACTACAAGAAATTCAATCACAAAATGTTTCAAAAAAGAAACCAAAGTGTTTGGTTTAAATGACAGATGTGCAATAGTTTAGTTTGCTAGGTTCTAAAGGAAAATTTACCACCTCACAAACAAGCACAGCCAAATTTGTTTATTAATAATAATGTTATATAGAGATATTCATGGGCTGTTTGATAAACTGGTTGTGAAGCACTGGTGAATGGAAGACCAAAGTGCATTGAACCCACGACCCTCTAGATTGCACATGCAGATGTTATGACCACTAGAGCATCTCTCGATCTAAAGTCTCACACGAAATGATGAATGAAATTTACCCTGAAGAAGTTCTGCCTCTTCACATCCTCCGCATCTCGTTGGCCTGAACCCAGCCGTCTCTCAGGGTTTCTTCTCAAGAGCTGAAAAGAGGGAAGTAATGTCTTATTTCCATGCATTCCCATTCTGATGCTAGTGACTCGCATGCAAACAATCTACCATATAAGCAGTACATTGAGTACCTTCCCAAGGCTGATCAGTTGTTACTAACAATCTTGCATTTTGTTATTCATCAAAATTCTTGATTCTTTTTGCACTCTCCCATCTCTGGCAGGAAGTACCCCTGTTAGTTAGTAAATTGGGTCTCTTCCTCATGATAGTCTTTTCCTCATGAAGTTTGGTATCATTTCTGTAAAAACGACTGAAATCAGACCAGTTGTGATGTCACAGCCTCAGATTCCTCAAAGTCTTTATGTATTTTAAAGAAAGTTTATCTTAACCATTCTTCCAAGTTCCATCCAAAGCCTCTTAAAATCAAAACATGTTGAGTTCCATACTTTTAAATGTTAAAGGATTAGTTTAGGGGTCAAGCAAGTCCATCTTATATGAAAAAGGACTTCAAAAGAAAGAAAATAGTAAAGAAAGCATTCAAAAATCTGATTCCGATAAGAAAATATTCAAGTTTGAAGTTTGGTACCATTTCTGTAGAAAAAACTGAAATCAGACTAGTTGTGATGTCACAGCCCCAGATTCCTCAAAGTCTTTATGTATTTTAAAGAAAGTTTATCTAATTTTTCCACTAATCAACTTATTTTCCCTCAAACTTTTTCCAGGTGGTATATTATAAATACCCTTCCTATATTTAGTTTCACTACTTTTTTGACATATCCCACAGTTTAGAAGACACAAAATTGCAGGACAAAATATGATAGAATACATAAAGAATTTGAGGAATCTGAGGCTATGACATCACAACTAGTCTGGATTTCAGTCGTTTCTACACAAATGATGCTAAACTTTAAACTTAGGTATCTCCTTCACGGAATAAGATTTTGCAATGCTTTCTTCATCATTTTGTTGCTTTTGAAGTTCTCTTTCATAAACGATGGACATGCGTGACCCCTGAACTAATCCTTTAAACACATCCTCTTAAACTTAAACACTTGCACCAACATAGGCCAAGAACCGACACATGCTTCCCTGCAACCAATCATAACAAAATTGAGAAAAATCTAAATCTCTATAGACCTTTTCAAACCGAGTTTAGCCAAACGTGATTTCTTCAGTACTTCGACCAATCAAAAGCTGGGGGAACTTTTCCTTTGTTTCCCAACCAATCAGGTGCAGGTTTGAGGAAAAAAATGTAAGCAGCAATACGCGCACGTATTTCTTTCATGTATAACGCATGTATGATACGTGCGCTTGAATTTTTTTTTCATATGCTTGGTCCCATACCGTGCGTGAATTGTGCAAACGGCCAAGATTCCTCCAGTATTTTATTGGTCAATAACATTCCTCCAGTATTCAATTGGTCCATTATGGACACATAAATCTTGGCCATGTGACATTGAAATTAGTTATCCGGAAATAGCCCATTCAGATTTGAAATTGCCGATAGCCCACTTATGTGTCAATCAAGACAATCTACATACTTTAACAATGAGTTCCTAGTTTGTACATCTCTGGCACCTCACTGGCCAAAAAAATACTGAAGGGGGGTGGGACACCTTGCAATACGGGAGACAAACATTACTTACTCTTCTCATGATTGCAATCGCCTCCGACGAGAGGAAACGTGGGTACCGCACCTCGTCATTCACAATACTGTCAAACACTTCCTCTTCATCGTCACCCGGGAATGGAGACTGAGGATAAGAAAGAATTTTATGTTACAAGCTCTCTTGGCATACTGACAAAAGAAAGGGATAGATATTGGTGGAGAAGTTGGCCAGAGGTACAGAGAGCTGCAGAAGATCGTGAAGGTTGGAGAACGAGAGTCATAGCCATACGTACTGCAGGACACAGGGAGATTCAAGGTTAAGGTAAGGCTCTTTTGGTATATGTACTATGGCAGCTATATTTACAAGGGCTTCATTCCTGGTGTGTGAAACAAAATACAAGTGAGAGATCATAAATTATTATCTATTCCATTTTAATAGACTTTGTAGAACTTGAACCAAAATCGGATGTCCACTATAAGGAAATACTTCTTATGTAACAAAAAACACATTCTTTCTTACTAGATTTTTTACATAATTTACTACTTGAAGCAATATCTTTCCTTAGGAAAAATGGTCTGTCAATCATTCACAGTTAATGCACACATTACCTCAGGTATATGATACACAGCTATCACCAGTTTGAAAAGAAACTTCTCCCACTAAGACACTTAATTTGGATGAGTGATTTCAATCACAAAAGTGCCTCCATTATTCAGCTCTGACTGTGTAATCTTATACACACAAATAACCTTGGGCTACTTGGCTGTGGCTGCATGGGAATGGCAGATAAACAATCATTGTTTGGAGTGGAAATACAACACACTCAACAGGAAGTCGGTTGGTAATTGTCACACCTGAGTTTTCAGGATTAACTCAGGTGTGAGGTGCGGGTAGGCTTAAAGAGAAACTTTTCAGCATGTATTCCCTTGATTCTAAGTAAAACAATTTACCCCCAAACTGATGTTTTAGCGTTTTGGTTATTATCAGACACACATGACATTTCATGTTACTTAACTGTACATCAACAGCAAGGGTCAAATTGGACCAGGGAGGTTTAAACTTATAGATGAGGGTAGAGGTGTAGAATGGGAGAGAAAAAGAACACAGTAATAAGAGTTTTAATCACTCATCAACACAAAGGTATTAACAAGGAAACGTATTTCCGGGTTGTTTGTTTAGCAATAATTGGGCTGGCAGAGGCAACTTTCAGACAACTTGACAAGATTTGGAAATCTAACATCTAACGGATAAAAACTAAACCGAGAATATTTCAGTCTCTGTTCTCCTCTATGGGTGTGAAACCTGGAACTAGATGTGTTTCAAACAAGAAGACTAAGAATTATCTTGAAAATAAGATGGCCAGTGAAAGTCACAATGAAGAACTATATGATAGTACAGGCACAATGGAGATAAAGCGGGAGATATTTTTGAGAAAATGGAGATAAGCGGGAGATATTTTTAAGAAAATGGAGATAAGCAGGGAGATATTTTTGAGAAAATGGAGATGGTTGGGTCAGGTATTCAGAAAGGATAGAAAAATTATGCCAAAATGACCATCACCTGGACCCCAGAAAATAGAAGAAAAAGGGGAAGACCTAAAACAACATGGAGAAGATTTGCAGAGAAGGAGAGAGAAGCGGTTTTGGATGGAACAGCTGGGGAGAAGTTGCAGCAGTAGTAAGAGACAGAAAGAGATGAAAGAATTTTCTTCGAGAATCTTGATCACCACACCTAGGAGAAAGGACAGTAAAGGTAACAGTTTTAGCAAATGGTGAAGTACAGATGAAGACGAAAATGAAATGACATTAAGAATTTTTATTCCTTGGGCCCCTCCAACCGGACACCTTCGGTTGTCTCAAAATCAGGGATAATCCACACCCTCTAAACCGAAAAGCCTCTTTACAGATCAATTGCTAGCAATCAGCTATTGTTACACCATACACAACACAGGGGTAATGTACACCTTTCAACCTGATAGCCTCTTCATGCATCACTTGCTAGCAACCAGCTACTGTAACACTGTAAACAATAGGTCATTCATCAAGGGCTAAAACCACAAGCCTGCTTTGCAGTGAATTGGAACAGATCAGTCCTTGGTTGACCCTATATGCATTATATGCATGGAGGAATTTGTGCAATTCCCATGAATGATTGATGGACAATTCCTTTCAAAAAGGGATATTTTATCATGAAGCCTAGATCTCTCTATACTAAGTCTGAACGAGGTTGCTTATGGAAAGTGAGAACGAGGGCGTCTTACGGAGCTGTAAAAAAAAAATGGCCCTGGCGATTATAACCACGGGAAAATCGAGAATTCACGGAGAAAAAAAGAAGAAGAGTAAACAACAGTATATGTGTGCTCTAAAAATGTCCCCCATGTAAATGTGCGATGAAAAATACATTATTGAGAAAGAGAGAAGTATATAAAAATGCATTCACTACATTAGTAAAATTTCTGTCACAATTCTTCATAGGAAGATTTTTGACACCTTTATTCAGAACCGTGGGAAAATTTATCATTAATTCCAACTCTGGGTGAAGTGTACATGAAGACGAGGAAACGAAATGAAGCCTAGATCTCAACAAGATTGTCTTACCTCTCCTACTAACATCTCAAATATAAGAACCCCCAGTCCCCACCAGTCAACTGATCTTGTGTATGAGGGTTCCGTTAAGACCTCTGGAGCCAGAAACTCTGGTGTACCACAGAATGTGCTCGTCCTGTCGCCATATCCCATCCCTTCTTTGCATAGTCCAAAATCTGCGATCTTGAGGAACCCTTCTTGGTCCAGAAGGAGATTGTCGAGCTTGAGATCCCTGTGTGTTTGAAGCAATACAACACATGGTTATTATAGGTTTATCAATATTAGCATAAAATATTTGCTAAGAGAGACATATACTGCAATAATATCCCTGTATGTTTGAAGCAATACAACACATGGTTACTATAGGTCTATCGATATTGGCATAAAATATTTGCTAAGAGAGACATATACTGCAATAATATCCATTTGTTTGAAGCAATACAACACATGGTTATTATAGGTCTATCGATATTGGCATAAAATATTTGCTAAAAAAGACATATACTGCAATAATAACCCTGTATGTTTGAAGCAATACAACACATGGTTATTATAGGTCTATCGATATTGGCATAAAATATTTGCTAAAAGAGACATATACTGCAATAATAACCCTGTATGTTTGAAGCAATACAACACATGGTTATCATAGGTCTACCGATATTGGCATACAATATTTGCTAAGAGAGACATATAGTGCAATAATATCCCTGTGTGTTTAACACAATACAACACATCATGGTTATTATAGGTCTATCCATATTGGCATAAAATATTTGCTAAGAGAGACATATACTGCAATACTATCCCTGTGTGTTTGAAGCAATACAACACATGATTATTATGGGTCTATCGATATTGGCATAAAATATTTGCTAAGAGAGACATATACTGCAATAATATCCCTGTGTGTTTGAAGCAATACAACACATGGTTATTATAGGTCTACCAATATTGGCATAAAATATTTGCTAAGAGAGACATATACTGCAATAAAGAGACAAAACCTTATTGCAGTACACCATAGTGCAAGCCCCACCCATACTGGGAAGCTTGCAATCCCCTCACCCCTATAATTCATGAATGGATTTGGTTTGGTTTGGTTTGTTGATGTTTAATGGCACCGCAACAGTCAGAGTCAAATGTGCCAAGAGGGTGTTAATAAATAATGGTGTAAGAGTAAGGATAGTGAGGAGATGGAAGGTTTGTAAGGGAAAAGGGGAAAAGCTGAATGTGGGAGAAAAAAAATTAGGTGAAAAGAAAGGGGTGTGTAAGGTTAGGTGTAGAAGGGGAGGAGATTATATGTGGTGGAAGAGGCTGTTGTTGCAAAGGAAGTTGATAATGTTTGAGGAAGAATTGTTTTTGAATAGGTCCAAGAGTGAGGAGATTGAGGAGAGAAGGGATTTGGAGTTCTGGTAGAGGGGACAGGTTAAGAAAATATGCTTGATAGAGAGATCGATGTTGCAAGTGGGGCAGGGGAGCCGGATAAGAGATGGGAATGAGTAAGAGAGGAGTGGCCGAGGAAAATGCAGGTAAGAATGATGTCTTCCCTGCGGTTGCGACTATGCAGAGGGACTTTGGATTTCATGATATTGTTTTAAAAAATTTCGGGAAGAATATCGGGATAATTTACCTAGAGTTGATTTTGCATAAACTTTAGTTGTTATTTAAATGTTACAATTAACTGAAATATATGTCCATGCCTTGAGTGAATGCTCGAGTTTTATTAATGTCACAATAAATTTTGACAGTATTGGCCTTTCTCAAAACCAAGACGTTTCTATAACACGGCTCTGGTAAAACCGACAAACCAAGATTTTCTAGGTTTATGTAAACAAAACTCGGGATGCAACAAAGTGCATTGACCCTAACTGTACTGTTACTGTGCTATCACTAGCGATGTTTGTTTGTATTGCAAGTATATTTTGTAAATATTGCTGAAAATGAGAACGGGGACATTGGTGAATAAAATACATTAATAAACATAAGTGTGTTGTGTGATTTTATTAATCCATTTCGCCCTCAAATGATGCTGATTTGACTCCTCCGTCAGCCTATGTTCAAAGGCATAAATAAAGCAACTCCCACTATCCCAGGTCAGCTACCATAGAAAAATTATAATTGCGGGCATGCAGTACAATGGGTCCCTCATTTACATGTGTGGTGGGAAAAATGCAACACAACAATTAATTCAGTAACATTTAGGCCCTATTCAAAACTGCTTATATTTGAAGCAAATAAAGAAGGATATCCCGAATGTCTCAGGCTGTTAGTTTTTCAAATTCAATCAACTTTATTGCTGTACTTTTAAATTGAATTGGCCCATGTGTGCATTTGCCACTACACAATAGCTACTCAGCTGAGGTCCCACCCGATATCCTTATATAATATTCGTCTCGTATGTCGGATCGCTTGAAGAGCGTAACTTTGTAAGCCTACTCATAGACAGAAAAAAAAATGCATGCTATGAGCATGAAAGGTAGTGCCGTGGCCCCACTCCCCACCAAATCTATATTTCTGTCATCAAAATAAAAATTTGTGTTTCCAGCAATATTAATAAGACTTATGATTTGATATCAAAGCGAATTACTTTGTATTCCGTAAACACTGTTTCGGAAGGTTTTTGACCATGGCAGAATTTAGTCGGGCAATACACTTTAAGCTATCATCTTCGAAAATCAAAGAATAAAATATAATTTAACATTGTCTTTCAAACATTTAACAGTGATAAACAATATTTTCGATCATTTAGCAATCATGTAAAACGTGTATCTGCGCATTCTTTTTCTACATGCACTTCTCTAACGATATATCAAGATGATATCATTCATATACGTGTGTTACGAAGCTATTACCTTGAGCGTCTGCAAAAATTGTATATTAACCAGCTTCACTTTGAACCAATGAAATAATTTGAGCCAGTCCCGCAAGCGATAAACAAATGGCAACATGTAATAGCGACGGAAGTTTCCATCGCTTATAGTTGTACTTATAAATACGCAATGAATGGCAGAGATTTTTAAAAGCTGAAATTTACAGTAAATAGGGTTGAAATCTGTAGTCCTTTTGAAATTTGAAATTTTGACAGGGTTCAGTGTTAAGAAGTATATTGTACACATGTTAATCTCGTAAGGGGATGGAATAAAATTATTGAGAATAAATAGTCATTTTTCTTGACGATCATATCGTGAATGGTTATCATACTCAGCTTTCTGACAAGTGACAAAAAACAGTGCACATTTAATTCTGTACATTAATGATATTCAGTAAAATTGACCCTGCAATTTTTTCCTCCGATATGATCATTCTATTTTTAGCGACGGATTTTTTCAACAGAAATTAGCTGCAATCCACACTCCCAAAACCTCAAAAAAAAATGAAAAAAAAAAGAAAAGTTCAAAACTAGTTTGATTTTTAAGCTAGTTACCATGATGGCACAATGAGCTGTTGAGAGCTTGAATCTAGGTAAGGGGGGCTATTTGTGAACGTTTAAACGGAACTAACACATAGGGGTTCACTATGATCATTAAAGTACAGCAGGAGGCACCGTCAAGGTTTCATCAGTGCACAAATTTCAAACATTTTTGCGTTTCTGAGTTTGATATTCTTTTTGGTATAAATTAATTTTTATTTCTGACATTGTAAATCTTAACCGAAAGTATTTTGTTGAGAGAAGCGGTGAAATAATGTTTTTAAATTACTGATGCCCCCATGTAGTAAATGTTTCAGTCCTATGTGTGTACAGAATATGGTATTTAATACTCATTCATAAAATCTGAAGAACTATTCTCATTGGATAAATATGACATGTGTGCTGTAGAACGCATGGCTTGCCCCAGGGTTGCATTTTCCTAAAAGTTGAATCCAACCCGATACTTTTTAGACGAACGTTTCGATGTCGCAATTGATGTTTAGATGAACACTTGTGCAGTGGGTTATGTCTTTAAACAATGTATACACAGATCTTTAGTTTTTATTTCTTTCGCATTCAACACACATCGATAAAATAATGATCAGTTACAGTAAATATAGAACACGTTTTCAATAACAAAACACATACATTTTCTAATAAAAATGATCTTCACGGAAGGAAAATACAACTTTTGGGATTTTCACGGTTTTTGAAAAACCATAAAACCGAGTATAATTGTAAACATAAGTAGCCGGTTAATACCGGAAAACTGGTCTACTGTGAAACTTTATGTCACAATACACTTGGAATGGGAATAATGTACTAGAAAAAGCATCATCAAAATCAGATCAGGAGAGAGATGAACTTACCTGTACACAATCTTCTTTTCATGGAGGTACTGTAAGCCCAATACAACACACCCTGTGTAGAATCTGTAGAGAAAAAGGCAGTATAAAGGATTAGTTTAGTGGTCAAGGATGTCCATCTTATATGAAAAAGGACTTCAAAAAAAACAAAATCTTGCAGAGAGCATTCAAAAATCTTATTCCATTAAGGATATTCAAGTTTGAAAGTTTGGTATCATTTCTGTAGAAATGATTGAAATAAGACTAGTTGTGATGTCACAGCCTCAGATTCCTCAAAGTCTTTATGTATTTTAAAGAAAGTTTATTTAATTTTTTTTACTATCTAAATTTTTTTCCTCAAACTTTCTTTAGGTGGTATATAATACCCCTCCTAGATTCAGGTTTACTACTTTTTTGACATATCCCATGGTTTTTGAACCACAAAATCACAGAACAAAATATGATAGAATACATTAAGACTTTGAGGAATCTGAGGCTATTACATCACAAGTAGTCATGATTTTAGTCGTTTCTACACAAATGATACCAGACTTTAAATTAAATATCTCCTTAAAGAAATACGAAAGCAGTATAATGATCATTGAATAAACCAAGCCATTGCAAGCACATTTACTAGAAGTGTTAACTTTAATACACCAAAAATAATCTTTTAATTTCACAGGACAAAAATATAGATACAACAGGAAATAATGTTTAATGAATCGTTAAATCAGCTGCATGTGAGAAAGGCTTCAAGATTTTGTTAGAAGATTAGTTCAAAATCTTATTCTGTTAAGGAGAGATCAAGTTTAAAGCTGTCTAATCTTTGTAGAAATGACTGGTGTAGTAAGTCTAATATGGAAAGTTGGCGTTCTCATTATCACATTCTTAAAACTTGTTGATGTATTTTTAAATTAAGTTTATTTAATTATTTTACTATTCAAATTATTTTTCCTCAAAACTTTTCTTCAGGTGGTATATTATGAATAACCTTACTAGATTCAGTTTTACTACTTTTCTGACATATCCCATGGTTTTTAAGCCACAAAATCGCAGGACAAAATATGATAGAATACATACAGATTTTGAGGAATCTGAGGCTATGACATCACAATAATCTGAATTCAGTCGTTTCTACACAAATGATACCAAACTTTTAATTTAGTTCTCCTTATAAACGTAATAAGATTTTTTAATGCTTTCTTAACTATTTTTTTTGTTGAAGTCCTCTTTCATATAAGATATACTATCTTGACCACTGAACTAAATCTTTAAAGAAACATTTAAACAAAAACTCTCGTGACCCTCTTACAATGTCTTTAAATGAAGTAAGTGATTCTCATACTCAGTAACTTGAGTCTCAAATATTGTAAGATTGGTATTTTATTGACAATTTCAAGCTAAAAATTCACCATATACGTTCTTTGGGGAATTTTTACACAAATTTCACAAACTCCCATGCTTTACTCTTAAGCTTATATATTCTAAAAGCAAATATATTTGCATATTTAGTTTTCACAAATATTTGCATTAAACAAACATAACATCAAACTCCAAAAAGTTAATAAATGTAGCTGTTTTCTCTTAAATGTATAAATAAATCCTCTTCTGTACAATTTTCTTTTTCAAAACTTTTTACTTACACAGTCCTAGGTTCTGAGAAGACGTCCGTATGAATATGCATCATGAGATCCCCACCGCAAGCATACTCCATTACGAAGCACACGTGCTGTTCGGTCTGGAAGCAAGCAAAGAGATTGACCAGGAATGGATGACGCATTGTGTTGGCAGCTTCAAATACTCGTTTCTCGCAGAGTAAGCTAAAAAAGAAACAGCAGTGCATTCAAAGATTATACACCTAGAAAAACTTTCTTACATTGCATTTAAAATATTTAAAAATGATGAAAACAGGGCTGTAAATAATTCAAAGTAAATTGATCACTGTAGATGGTTGAAAGTTTAAAATTTCTTTATTTATGACAAAATGTGAATTTTGAATGTCACAAGTTTTCTCCATTTTGATCTAATCCAGTGTCATGTCAACGTTAAAAGGTCAGAATCTTTAACAACTTAATTCCATAAAGAAAAAAATAATAATAATCTGATCGAGGCAAGATTTACCATTTCATGGAAGAAAGACTATGGCAATCCTTTTGTTGCGAAATACCAATATCGCATAACTCATTCAATTTATAGTGTTTTTCAAATTTTTAAAAGAATTCAAGAGCATCATTTTGTGGCTCAAATATTGAGCAAAGTTGAGCAACTTTTGAGCATTAAATGTATGCTTACCATAAACAACTCAACTTAACTGATCTCAGAACTTGTAATTGCTTGATAATAAGAATGTGAGTTCTTTATGTTATTTTTATTTTGTATTCTTAAGTAAATTTGAGGTTATGTCTTGGGCAGGGGTACCCCATGAATGGGCTGGAGGTGATTATTTAAAAATAAAGAAATATATTAGTTATATTCCAAATTTCCTAGCCCCCTACAGTTAAAAACAACTTCCTAAATGGGGGAATGGGAGGAGGCTGTAAATCTGAAGGTGGTACCACCCTTCCTTTTGGGTACAGTGAGCTGGGAGCTTCTAACCCCATCTTAGGGACGAATATGATATGAAAACCAGGAATAACTTACCTGTCCACTTCATCCCTGGCGACGATGTCTCCCTTCTTGAGAGCTTTGATGGCGAAGTACTCCCCGGTGCTTTTGTACTCTGCTAAAGGACCTTGCCAAAGTGGCCACGCCCTAAGACACTGACGGTGCGGAAATCTTTCATTGTAATCTTGTTTATCCTGCGAGAGACAGAAATCAAAGTGGAACATTTTAAAATGATAACTGATGGGACTTCTGGGCAAGACATCAATATATCACCAGGGTTTAAAGGAGACAAAGTCTGACATAATCCTCATTTCATATGACAAAAATGAAAATATCAAATCTTCTGATCAAGTTTCATACCTCCTCAGGCAATGTAACACATTTTTTTAATTACTAAGGACTTATACTACTAAATACTACTATGGGGCTGCCATTTTGATTTTAAAACATGCAGAAATGATGTCATCAACCCAGCAGGATTTTGGAATGCCTTGTATTTCTTTATAATCTATTTCAAGTTTTTTAGCTGATAAATATTGTTTTTCTTTTGTACGGGTGAAGGACATTTTTGCGTACAAATGAAATGAACAAAACACACTGTTAAAACTGTGCGTCACATCCAACTCTGATGAAAATCAGACACAAGAATAATAGCATTCTAAATTAAGCAAAACACTTATGTAACCACAATATTCAGAACAATGAATAAAATGACATACCCTTGCTCATCAAGCGCTGTAATGGTGGTGCTGGAGACAGGTTCAGGGGTTTTCTTTTTCTAGGGGCTGGTACAGGTGTTTGCAATGGAGCTGGCTTTTCTGGGAACTTCTTACTCGATGTAGGGGAACCGGGCTACTAACCACGAGAAAATCAAAGGCTGATAACACATCCTGTACGAAGAGAAATACAAATCAGATGCTTTCAATGTAAGTATTAATACAACTTCTCATTTTTCATTGTATTTTCCTATCTTTGACATATTGTTCTCAAATGCATAAGTTTGTTTGTTAGATGAGGGCTTAACGGCACCACAACACGAAGGTCAAATTGTGCCTGAGAGGTCAGATCATTCTAGAGGTAGGAAGGAAAGAAAACAGGGGGAAAATGAGAGATTTTCAAGAACAAAAGGTCAGAAAGCTGTGATCGAGAGGGGAGGTGCATAGTTGAAATAAAAACACAGTAGAGAGGGGGTGGAAGAGGAGAATTAAATATGGTTGTAGAGGGAAGCATGATGAAGGAAGGAGATAATTTTTATCAAACTAATATGGACAGGTAGAGATTTCATATTTACCAAAAAGAGCTAAAAAATCTGAACAGAATAGGCTTTACATTACACCACAAAAACCTTTAGTTTCTGAATAATGGCTGATCAAAGTGATATGTGTTTTAAATGCACGCAAAAGTTGTAATGTATGTAAGAGAGAAAGAACAGCTCTTAAGTCTTCAAGTTAATCTTTGTCCTAACATTCAGTCACTGAAAATCAACTGAGTGTTTTCTCCTGCAATATTTTTTAGCATGATGGAGATTCAAAACCTGTCAGCCATATCCAACTACTCCCATTCATTTAACATTGGTGAAGAATTGAACAACAAGGAAATTCACACGTTGTCTATTTTAAGGTTTGGTTTGTTTGTTGATGTTTAACGGCACCGCGACAGTGAGAGTCCAATGTGCCAAGAGGGTGTTTATAAATAATGGTGTAAGAGTAAGGATAGTGAGAAGCTGGAAGGTTTGTAAGGGAGATAAAGGGGAAAAGCAAAAACAAAAGAAAAATAACTTTTGGTGAAAAGAAAGGGGTATGTAAGGTTAGGTGTAGAAAGGGAGGGGAGGGGGAGTTAAATGTGGTGGAAGAGGTTTAGTTGCAGAGGAAGTTGATGATGTTTGGGCAAGAGTTTGTATATTTTTAATGTCAAAAACAAACAAAATTGGCATAATTTATTACAATATGGGCTTATCAATGTCGTCAAATGTTGAATTTCTATTTGTTTTAGATGAGACTGTTTCTTTTTGTGACAGGTTATAGCCTATTATCCTGGGTCATGGCCTATTATCCTGGGTCATGGCCTATTATCCTTGGTCATGGCCTATTTTCCTGGGTCATGGCCTATTTTCCTGGGTTATGGACTATTTTCATGGGTCATGGCCTATTTTTATGGGTCATGGCCTATTTTCATGGGTCATGACCTATTTTTATGGGTCATGGCCTATTTTCATGGGTCATGGCCTATTTTTATGGGTCATGGCCTATTTTCATGGGTCATGGCCTATTTTCGTGGGTCATGGCCTATTTTCATGGGTCATGGCCTATTTTCGTGGGTCATGGCCTATTTTCATGGGCTATTGCCTATTTTTATAGGTCATATATAGCCTATTTTCATTTCACGGATTATATATAACCTATTTTCATGAGTTATAGCCTATTTTCATGGGTTATAGCCTATTTTCATGGGCTATAACCTATTTCCATGGGTTATAGCCTATTTTCATGGGTTATAGCCTATTTTCATGGCTTATAGCCTATTTTTATGGGTTATAGCCTATTCTAATGGGTTATAGCCTATTTTCATGGTTTATATTTTCTTCCAATTAAGCTTATTTTGTTGCTACCTATCCATATATCTTTGAATGTAAAACGATATAATGGTACCAGTACTGGTTGGTTTTATTTTTGGACCTCTTGACACAATCCTTGACCCTTTGCTTCAACTTCTTGCATTTCCACTGTATTTCTCCAAAACTAATAAATAAATATAGAAATTCCTATACATTAAGAATTCAAAATATTGTGTCTGTAATTTAGACAAGATTATCTCACATATGATATTGGATTGGATGGTGGGCACGGCATTGGATGGTGGGCGCAGGGTTGGATGGTGGGCGCGGGTTGGAAGGGGACGCGGGGTGGGAAGGGATGCGGGTCGGGAGAGAATGTAGGGTGGGAGGGGATGTAGGGTGGGGAAGGGATAAGTTTGCATCTTTGCCACTAACCTGCAATTCGTGTTCTGGCTCCTGTGAAGTTGATCGATCATTTGGTACTGTTGGTTCTGCTTTTGGCCGCTCAGGAGTCTGCACAATGTCGCCCCCATGTTCATCAAAGTTTAGTCTCTGAATAGATGGGCGATCTCTTGGGGGTGGACCTGTAAAAGGGGATCCTCCTAGTCCCTGAGGGCTAAGGTTGGTGGGTGAGGTACAGTTAGGAGGTATAGCTCTTCTCATCAGGCGACCCCAAGTTGCCACATTTATGTTCATCTGCCCGGGTCGAAGGAAATTCTTACCTGGAAAATAAGAGGCACATTTACAATGAAAAGTATGAAACTCACTATCCATACTAGCTACTTGAAAGTAATTTTCAGACTGTTAATTGTAACTTGAGAGGAAATATAATTATAAAAGACAAGAAGAAGGCAAAATGAACTGCATTGTTTTAACATTTATTGAAAATAACATATTTTACATTTTTTTATATTTTTTTATCAAGGTTGTTCTATAGCCTCCTTTTTAATTTTCATATGCAAACCGGCTATGCCATCAGTGGAATAATTCTGAATATCCTTATGTTAATCCATTGATTTTTAAAGCCTTATAAAACAATAGTTGGTTCTAGAATGGTTGGAAAAAATGGCCGAAATTTGGAATAAAGTTCCATAATTCCTCAACACAACAGTTACTAATTGTACAAAAACCTCATTCGCTCAAAGTGATATTTATTAGACACATTTACAAAAACCTCATTCACTTAAAGTGATGTTTAGTAGACATAAATGTTTTTTATATCCAATATGATACAAAACAGAAATGTGGTTGTTAAAATATGAGCATTTCAAGATTTTAACAATGAGCCCACCAACTCATTAATATGCATGACATCACCACCAAAATTAATTGGGCACATCTACAGATGCACCATGGGCTATCTGTGTACCACATATGATATGAATCCACTGTATCGTTCTTAAGATTTCTTGTCTACGAGCTCAGCGTCACACACACCCATATACATACACACATATGCCATCATGACCGCATAGGTTCCTGATGCTATCTTATCGGAACCAAAAATTGGCAAAAACTAATGGCCTCACTTTTGGGCTGCAAGCTTCTTTAATGCACCCCCAAAAAAGCCAGACCCCTATCTTGATTTAAAAAGGGGCAGGGTGCTAGACTTGTTGGGGGGCACATTATTGTGCACGCAAAGCGCTGTGTCTTTTCAGCATGGATTCCAGGGGCCCTTTAAAGGCTCAATCCCTAGGTGAAGAAGCTCTGGGATTTTAGCTATTATACATCTCAGAATGAATATTCTGACTAATAAGGACCAGTCAATAGCTAAACAGGACAATTGCTTACTATGCTCTCATTCTGTGATCTGTATCTATGTAAGGTATTTCATTCATGAGGCTTATTAAGATTATTAAGTTAAAAATAATAATTTAATCTTTAAAAAAATTGTCTATAATTTTTTTTTTCATGAGGGGCAGGTGGGTCCCTAGAAGGGCAGGGCGGGCCCAGGAAGGGGCAGGGTGGGCTGCCCCTGTAAAACAGCAAAGCTAGGGGTCTAAAAGCTATTCAAAACCCCCCAAAAGTTGTATTTCTACCAAGAGTAATACAGTGTGAGAATTAACTATAAAAACTAATTGAATAAAAAAAGTTGCAACAAATAAACGATCTGCACCTTTTTGCTTTGCGAAGATTCTTCTTTGTCTTTTAAGCTTGGTTCTTCTTTCAATTGATGGATTCAGGAACGTGATCTGCGAGAACAAAAAAAGTATATGTAGTCAATCAAAAATCAGTCTCAATGATACTGCACTTAAAGAGGAATTCTTGACTCAAAAAAAGTGCTTGGCACGTTGCCAATAAATCTGTTCAATACCAGTGACAACATTTTCACAGCTGGTTGATTGGCATGTTGGTAATTGTGCTAATATTTCGACCAATCAGAAACATTGGATTGTTTCTTTGTTTGATGAGGGCTTAACGGCACCACGACAACAAGGTGTCTGAGAGGTTAGATCATTCTAGAGGTAGGAAGGAAAGGAAATGGGGAGAATGAGAAAAATACAAGAACAAAATTCAGAAAGCTGATTTGGTTGTGGAGATTGATGAAGAGTGTAGGGTGGGTTTGGATTTTGTGATGAGTGGAGAGGCCCAGGTGAATAGAAGGGAGGGGGTGGCCCAAGAAGGAAGAGTGGGCCAGGAGAATGTGCCAAGAGTGGCGGGGTTGATACCGATGTGGAGGTCTGATTTAATGCGTAAGCTAAAGAGAGGGGATAGGGTTTTAGTCCTATCAAAGAGGGTGGAGAAATTGGGGTACCTAATGAGGTTGTAAACAGGGTTTTGGGTGTTGGTGTTAGCCTCTCCTAAAAGCATAGGAGAGGCTAAGCTAACTACATCTAAGGAGAAAGGGGGGTTCTTTGGCTTCAACATGAAGGCTGGTGATTGGGGAGGTCCTGTAGGCAACCAGACAAAGCCTGAGGGCTGCATTTTGGATGGTGTTGATGTACTTGAGGTATGAGTTGTAAATGACACAGTAGACAATATTGCCGTAGTTAAGCTTGGCATGAATGGTGAGCCTGAAAATTTTGAGGAGAGCATAGCGGTTTACACCACAAGTGGTGTTGGAGAGGAGGCAGAGAATGTTGAGGGAGCTATTGCATTTTAATTATAGGTTGGTGATGTGCTGCTTGTAGGAGAGCTTGGGGTCTAGAGTTAAACCCAGAAACTTTGTGTGTTCAACTTTAGGCATGCGATTGCCATTGAGCACGAGGTTCGGGTTGGGGTGGAGGCTGTTGAAATGACAGAAGTGCATGCAAACTGTCTTGTCTTTAGAGAATCTAAAACCGTTACTGTTGCACCAGATTTGCAGCTGGTTGAGGCTGAATCGGAGTCTATTTTGTACAAGAGGAAAGCTAGGGGAGGAGTAGAAGATGGTGAAGTTGTCCACGTAGAGGGTACGTTTGATGTTGGGGCCAAGGTTGTCCCTGACGTCATTCATGCTCAGGTTGAAGAGAGTGGGAGACAGGATGCTGCCTAGGGGTACACCCTCCTCTCGGGGGTAGGGGATGGAGAGGGTGTGGCCAATACGAACTTGGAACTGCCTGGGTGAGAGGAAGTTTTGAATGTAGATGGGGAGATGGCCTCTGAGGCCGATGGTGTAAAGTTTGCGGATAATGCCGTATTTCCAAGTAGTGTCTGTGTTGAAAGCTTTCTGGAGGTCGAAAAAAATGGCAATGAGGTGTTCATCTGCACGTTGACACGATATCTGGCCTTAAAAGAGACATAAATTCTGATACAATCATTATTTCATAAGATAGAGGTTACACATCTTAACCAACTACCAAAAACAGCAAGTCAAAATCTTATTTCTATCTCACGTTATTCATGTTTGAAGTTGACAGATAAAGGCTGCCATTTTGTTCAATGCTGTATTGAAATATTGTGCATGATGACATAATTCCCCCAATAGGGACATAAGGATTATAATGTATTTCTTTATAAATGTGATTAAAGTTTTACTTCCAAAATGATGTTACACAAAGTTTTAACATAATGGTTTTTTTAATTTCTTGTGCACTCAAACAACGACGAGTGAACACACAATTACAATGACGGGGTCGTTGCCTGCATATTCGGTTATGATAGCAACAATGCTATTACGAAACACTTAATACAATCCGAACGAGAATGAGGGTACGACGTACGGACAGACATAACATCAACAACCAAGTCAATGTCCACGGCCTTTTATAACCGGTTGTGGTGCACTGGCGATGTACTCAAAAAATTCCTTAACCCTTACATAAGGATTTTTTTCTTCTCATAACTTAGAAATCTTGAGGTAGATTATAAAGAAATACAAAGCGTTCCAACATTCTGCTGGGCTGATGACATCATAATCTGCATGTTTTAAAATCAAAATGGCGGCTCCCATGGCATATTTAGTAGCAGAATTAAGGTTTTTTATCATTATAAAAATTGTGTTAGATAGCTTAAGGGGATATGAAACTTGGGTCAGAAAAATGTACTTTTAATTCTATCATATGAAATAAGGATTATGTCAGACTTTATGTCTCCTTTAAAGTATTTCCGTAATATTGATAAAGTTGAACAGGCAATGGGTAACCTTGTAGCTTCACATTGTTAGTCCTAAATTTTTTAGGTAGAATGCAGATCTGTCCACTAAAACCTTTACTGTGGGTTGTTACAGAAAAACAGAAAATTCTCTTTTGAGACAAAATAATTCATTTTCAAAATACAAAGTACAACTTGATGCAAGCTTCCACTCACACGCCAAATTACACTTGGAAGAATGGTTATAAGCTACACGAGAGGTGTATCTGCACTGCTGATATATCTTTTGCGACATAGCTATGAAATATGCTTCCACGTGATCATAAATGACTATTACCGACATATACATAGCTATTTCACAACAGTTGAGGTAGAAGTGTGGGGATAATGCTAAAGGCAATAACTACATTGATGTTAATTGGACACGTGGACCAATTCATTCATTAAAATAAGTTCTGAAAAACACTATCAAAATATTTCTTTTGTGGGAGTAGGGGTGGGTGAAGGCTGCTACAGAAAATGCACCTAATCAATACCTTTGGAAAAGAATCCCACTTATTACTTGCTTCTCATTAATATGCAAAATTACGCAAACTTTCATGTCTTATAAAAATCATGACAAAATTTCAAAAACCAGGACAAAATTACAAAATTAGGACAAGGTGGGCAACATCAAATCACACCAACTATCTACGATCTTAAAAGAAATCACATTTCACTATATTTTGTTCCGAAATCAAATTTGCATTACCTCTGCAAATAGCGTTCCCTGCGGTTCAAGCTGTAATCGTAATCCGTGTCTCTGACTGTCTAGAAAATCTTCCAGTCTAAGGAACTTAAGGGCACACAGGGATCGATAGTCTTTCCATATTATTGAAACTTCAAGTTCCCTCGACTACAAAGAAAAGAAGAACAAAAGTGTAACAATATTCAAATATCAAATGATCAAGGTACTGTTGCTGAAATTATAGAGGATTCAACACTTGATGATTGAAATGGTGTATTAAATTCAGGGTTCAAGCGCACTCAAACGTTTGGAGGGGAAAAAATACAAAAGCAAGCAATGCATACTGGGTGGTGACATTTAAGTCCCTGTGACCTACTGTAAATTAAGTTCAAAATTGTACGGAAGTTCTTAAGGCACTGAATGGGGACATTTGGATAAAATGATAGTATAAAAATGGGGAGGTTTGGATAAAATAATAGTAGAAAAATGGGAAGAGGGGGAAGGTTTGATAAAATAATAGTATAAGAATAGGGGGGAGGTTTGGATAAAATAATAGTAGAAAAATGGGGGGGGGGGAGGTTTGGATAAAATAATAGTATACAAATTTTTGTCAAAATTTCGGAGGGACATTGCCCCCTTGTCCCTGCTAGCTTACGGTCCTTATATTATCAATTATTTCAAAAAAATATGCAATGTCCCAAAAATGGAAAGTACTGCTCATCCCCATTCTCTGTAAACATCATCTAGTAAGATATCTCTATGACAGCTTGACACTATAGTAAGATATCTCTATGACAGCTTGACACTATAGTAAGATATCTCTATGACAGCTTGACACTATAGTAAGATATCTCTATGATTGATCTCTATGACAGCTTGACACTATAGTAAGATATCTCTATGACAGCTTGACACTATAGTAAGATATCTCTATGACAGCTTGACACTATAGTAAGATATCTCTATGACAGCTTGACACTATACACTAGTAAGATATCTCTATGACAGCTTGACACTATAGTAAGATATCTCTATGACAGCTATAGTAAGATATCTCTATGACAGCTTGACACTATAGTAAGATATCTCTATGACAGTTTGACACTATAGTAAGATATCACTATCAAAATCCTCAAAATGCATGTGTATTAGTACTTAAAAGGTCCACTGACAGGAAGTGGAACAAACAGTAAACAATCCAATCAAATCTTTACAATTGAGTCATTTTGAATGTGGTCACTGGATTCACAAACTGCCAGCTTGCAAACTCCTGCAGCAGTAAATTTAAAGAACTTGGATGTCGCCCACTAGTTCAGTATCTCCAGCACGTTGTTAACACCCAATATCAGCTCCAAACATAAAGAGCGCAGCTTGCAACTATTGGGAAGCTGTGGGTGGTGTTTCACCAACATTAAGGAGTGCCGCTTCTTTACTTGCATACATACCAACTTCTAAATTCAAAGTCATCTTTAAATCTCCAAAATTCTATCTGAAAATCTTATGTCACTCATCACCACCATAACTAGCGGATGTCATTTTTTGAGGAAATTTACTTAAGAACAGCTAAGCATTAATTACATAAAAAGCAGCACTGGTAAAATTCACTATGAGAATTGATTGTAACACAATAATTATATTAAACGAAGCTGTGAAATTAATGATGTAGTAAGCATTCCTCTTTCTGTGTGCTTAGTTTTTGTTCATTGTTTTGGGCTAAAAACTCTTTTTTTTTCTTCTTCTTCTCACTCTCCTAAAAATCAAGAAATTGTGTAAAATGTCCAAAAACTAAAAACCTCTTTTATCAAACATTTTTCAGACATTTCGATCATAAATTCACATACCTCAATAAGGCCCCATATTCATTTAAATGCATTTCTAGATCTGTCTCTGTATATGTAATTCATATATAATTTTCTCCATTTAATAACGCTTTGTTTGAGCAAAAGGCAACTCCCTGGTTGCAGTTGAAAGTGAGTGTTACATCTCTCGTCTCTTTTTTTCTCAAGGCCGAGAGACGGCAGATGCCTTTACATGCTTAGCACTCTTCCTTGCAAGTCAGACATGATACCCAATACACACTTCCATCATACAAACATCTCCTTCACAGTCCTATTCACAACATCAAATCCTTCTCTCAAAACGTGCCATGAATCACCAATTATGAGCGACAACATGTCAAAATAGCACATTAATGCATTTCCACTTGGCGTATGATCCCTAACTATCAATTGCGTCTGACAGAACTATTAACGGCACGCTTCTCCAGGGACAAAAATTTCAAAATGACTCATATTAGAGGTCCGCGAGGGAGCTTTGGGTGTGAGAATTGTACAAGAAGCATTTGAACAATCTTTGGAATCAATCAATTCTACCAAATGTTTTGGGAAGGAAGTTTCTAAGAGATGGTAAATGTTGGGAACATGGCATCAATTAGTTTTATCCAGCTCTTCTTTCCGAAAATCAGAAAGATGAACTTCATTTCGTTTCATGTTTCATGCAATGGAATTTTTGCGATGATTGTTTGTGGAAGCATGTACTAAACATGGAAACAATGTGAGAGGATGGATAATGCTAAGGAGAAAAAAAAAAAAAAAAAGCAGACTTTGTGACTTCTCCATCAAAGGATTAAGTTGTCACTAATAAATAACCTTGGGGTTAACACTTACTACACTGCTTGCAGGAATCCAGAAATTGATTATCCATCTTTAAATACAGTGGCAGGTCAAGAAAATTATCCAAAGACTTTAGAAGGTGACAAAAACAGTCCAATTCTTATTCAAGAAAGGCAAATATTTCCTTGTTTGTTTGTAATAATCCTCCCGTGATTGAGAACTCGGCAACAATCATATATTAGATGAACAATGCCAAGCTGGCAATGCCAGTTTATGAATTCTGTTCCTTACACAGACCTGAACAAATCTACAGTTCCAGCGGTTATAACTGCGGAAAAAAACTGGATTCGCAGGAAGACTTTTTTTTTTCTTTTTTCATTAATACACAAACAACAATTTTGTTATCTTTTTTTATTTTTCATTTCTTGAATAAGCAACAGTATATTTGGAAATATATTCTCTAAAAATGTACCCCATGTAATTAACCTTTCTGAGCTAGATGATTGACAGCTTTTTCAACCAATCACCACATAAATTTGCCTAGCAACATAATCTGCATAACTAAGTGGGGCAAACATCCTACGCAGTACTGGTACATTACATCTAGCTAGCGGCGCGCACTCATGTAGTCAATACAATTTTAACTGTACAAAACAAATTTCTGTACACAGACTGTGACAGCAAAATGGTGAACAAAAATTGCGCTTACGGGCCAGCTGCGGACTTTGTAAATCTGAATGCTATTATCCAGAAAACTTAGCAAACTGAGTTTTGTTGATCCATTTTGCTTAAAACTCCAAAGACGAGGAGAAGTGCCATAAATGGATCAAAGCTTGCGGCAGGCCCCGCGAACATCTAAATGTCAATGCATTGGTAATGCACAATTGCGGATTTGAGCTTTGTTTGCCCCCACCTAGTAACTTCGTTGCTATGGTGGGTGTGGCTTATTTTGTAACTCAAGAGATGTTAATTGTGCAATGAATAGCAGGCCCCTAGCTTGATTTAAAAAGGGGCAGGATGATAGACTTGTTGAGGGGCGCATTAATGCGTGCGCAAAGCGCTGCGCCTTTTTGGCATGAAGTCCTCGGGCCCCCTTAAGGCTCAATCCCATGGTGAAGAAGCTCTGGGATTTTAGCTATAATCATACCTCAGAATGACACTATTCTGATTGATAAGGACCATTCATGAGCCAAACAGGACAATTGCTTACTATGCTATCATTCTGTGTTCTGTATCCATGTAAGGTATTCATTTATAAAGTTAATTAAGATTAAGTTTAAAAAAAATAAAAAATAAAAAATAAAAATAAATTTATATATTTGTTTTCTCATAAGGGGCAGGGCTGGTCCACGGAGGGGCAGGGCGGGTCGCCCCTGTAAAACAGCAAAGCTAGGGGTCTGAAAAGTAGTATATCAAATTGCAAAAGAGGGGAGCATATACAGACATATTTACTACATTAGCATGATATCTGTCACAAGTTTTCGTGGGAAGATTTTTGACACCTTTATTCAGAACTGTAGGAAATTTTACAATTAATTCCAACTCTGGCATTACATATATAACAGTATCTCTTATTCATTCTCAAATGGAAATATCTTGTGCTTCTACCAGAACTAATTCCACCTTAAAGGCAATATAAGTTGCATTATGTGAAAATCTGTTTAAAAAAATCATAAAAAAATCATCAAATTAGCAACAAGAAATCCTATCAAACTTTGTTCAAAATGACTTCTTTTACAACAAATTCAAGAAATCTGCATATCTGTGATGTCATCAGCAGAATAGCTCCCCAACTTTCCTAAGGGAAGTTTTTTGATCCTTTGTTACAATTTGTTTGTTTGTTTGATGAGGTCTTAACGGCACCACGACAACGAAGGTCAAATTGTGCCTGAGAGGTCAGATCATTTTAGAGGTAGTAAGGAAAGAGACCAGGGGAAGAATGAGACAAATAATCTGAAGATATACATCTGTAGCTGCATCTATTTCTAAAAATACCCCCAGAAAAAACTTGAATAAGAGAGATTTTAGAGCCAATATCAGCAACTATATTTGAAGCCCAAACATAATAGCATTGCTTGGAAGGTCTTGCGTATGCTGTCAACTAATCAAAACAAATTTCACTTATTAAGAAATTATTGGGTGTTTCCAATCAGTAATAACCCAGTAATGAAATTGGATTTTCAGCATTTACAAGAAAACTATTCTACTCAAGCATAAATATGATGGGTGCGACTTTGATCAGTTTCACAATGATGTCATGAATGATAGAACCGACTTTCATATAAAACTGTTTCAATTTCATAATCTAAATCATCACTGACCAAGATATGGACAGCGTAATGCAAGACATATTTGTTATCAATCAGTTAAAAACTATGAAAATATAATACTTTTCCATGGAGTGGCGTAAGCCAGCATTAAAAAAGTGAGGGGGTCCAAGAAGGTCGTAGATCCCCCTCCCAAGACAAAGTGTTCCAATTTAAGCCCACTTTTAAGGGTCATTTTGTTCTTAAAAGCAACAAATTTTATAATAAACAAAAGTTATCCCAATTTTGGACAATTTCTTCAAAAAAGTTGAAATAAACCCAAATATCTCTAAATTGTGGGGATGCAAAAATGTGCCCTATTTCTCATTTTCAAAGGATGTATTTAAAGAAAATGAAAAGAATATAAAAAAACATTTTGGTAAGCATGACTGTTCCTACATTACAAGTTTTGCAAATATCAAACAATTTTCATATTTTGATAAGCCGTGACTACAAGGGAGTCCTTAAATGTTGGTTTGCTGTAACAAGCTTTTCAAGAAATAAATGGGTAGGTGGAAGGCAATTTTATTTTATTTTTTTCGAGGGCAAGGGGTGGGGGGGGCAAAATTAAAAAAAAAATTATACCTTTTATAAACTAAAGCAACCATAGAGACCAAATTTAACAAAATAAAATTTATGAATAGTTTACTAATTTTGCTGGGTAGGTAGTACAGCAAACAGACAACTTTTTAGGGATGGCCTAAACATAATTTGTTCTTAACACTTAAAGAAACTGATTCACTGACAATTGTATGATCTTAAATCCTTAAATGCCGGATCGACATGATTTTTGTCTGTTTGGAAGTGCAATTTTCAATAAATATTTTCAGGACCATACCAAACTGATACAGATATAATTTGTATATCATTTGAAAGAACTTCTTTGATTCTTTCAGATTCTAACCGTTTTTGATGGGGGTCATATTGAGATTTTCAGAGTAAAATAGAGCCAAACATAAGTAAATTTTATATTTTCACCAAAATTTCCCAAAAATTAATAAATACTCAGGATGAACTTTAAAACAAAGTTTTTAACTTTATTTTTAGTGAAAGTCATTCATGAATAATAATACTGTAATTCTAATCAAATCACATTTTACACTGATATTTACCATTTTGGGGCATTTTACACTGTTATTTACTATTTTTGGCATTTTATACTGTTAGTTACCATTTTGGGGCATTTTACACTGTTATTTACCATTTTCGGGCATTTTACACTGTTATTTACCATTTTCAGGCATTTTACACTGTTATTTACCATTTTGGGGCATTTTACACTGTTAATTACTATTTTGGAGCAATTTACACTGTTATTTACTAACTAGGGGCTTTTTACACTATTATTTGCCATTTTGGGACATTTTACACTGTTATTTACCAACTTTGGGCATTTTACACTGTTATTTACCATTTTTGGGCATTTTACACTCTTATTTACCAATTTTGGTCCATTTTGAAAGCAATATTTTCAAAAAAATCTAGCTCTTAAATGGGAAAATCAGAACGGATTGTTTTTTCCGCTATCTTATAGACCTTGAAGCCAGCTTTCAAATGAGCTATGCTCTTGATGCATAGCCACAAAAAAAGGAAATACCATTGCAATTGCGATGACGTCATGAAAAAGCAGCACTTCAATTGGTTTGTAGCAAATTGTTGGGCTTTTACACTATCATGACTGTAATGTTGGTAGAAAATCCATAGTTTGTACATCTCATCAGAAAAAAAGAACAATTACTGTGGCTTATAAATGAAGAAAGGAGTCTCCAGCAAATGTGAGTTGAGTCAAAAAGTGTAATTAAGATTCGCGAGAGGTCAAAAAAAGAATTTTTAAATACAGTTCTAAAGTCGCGTTAAAAAGTGACCTACCTTTTTATATATATGTATAAGTATATACGTTGCCATAATGCTAGGAACACCTGTGAAACCAGCTACCTCCCAAAAATTTGTCATGGTAGGGGAATACCGAGTAATGAGTTTACAAAAGAAATTGGAAAAAGTTTCTTGTGTACAGCCAGTCTGCAGAGCTGTGAAAAGACCTTTCTTTTCTTAGGAACGTATGCATAGATTTTTGCGCTGTGCATATCTAATGAGCTGGAAACATACCATTTTAAAACTGAGACATCTTGACGATTATAACACCTACAGATACAATCTAACTTGCAAATTGCTAGTAAGAGATTGATTTCTCGGAAAATAATAACAACTTTGTTAAGAACAGAAAGGAAAAGGGTGAATCTACAGGTAAAAAAAAAAAAACTTAACAAAAATAGGAAAACACTGGCTTACGTTTTTGAAACCCTAATACATTAGAAAATACTTGCAACAATCCCAGAAACGATAAAAAAATATGTTTGCCGCACAAATTCATTACATTCCTGCATTATGTCTGCTGAGTCAGGAATATGGTAAATTCAAGGCAATTACGTATAGTCGCTTGCCAGAAATGAGCAAAACACTTCCACAGTGGTGTTCTGTGTTCTCATTGGCTGTTAATGTTATCATCCATTACGTCATATTACGATTTGCCAACCCTATTATATGCAATATAGTATTCAACGTACTGAAAATTATGGGCTTACTTTTCCTTTATTTGTTCCGTTATACATGATAAAGTACTTGCAACAGCACAACAATCTCAGAAAAGATAAAAAAGGATGCTTGACCCATAAATTCATTACTTTCCTGCTTTAATATTTATGAGCTGAGTCAGGAACACAGCAGATTCAAGGCAATTTCGTATGGTACAGACTCTTACAACACTAAGTTGTATACAAAATAAGATGGTCGTCCCAAATTTTGTATAAGTTAATTCAGCATATTTTTAACATCACGATGACAATGTATAATACTATTTTTCCAATGATGAAAATCCTTCACTTTCCTTATTACCATGACAATAGATGTTTAGTGAAGGTGCATTGCTTTGCACTTGAATCTGAAACACTTCAATCACTATGAACACTTTCAAAAGATTTTTGTTAAATTTTGCAAAATTCACTGCTATGAAAAAATCTGTACTTTCTTATCTTGGATTTCCTCTGAAATTCACTGCTATTAAATTCACTGCTGTTAAATTCACTGCAATTAAATTCACTGCAGTTAAATTCACTGCAGTTAAGATTCTTTCCAAATACCCAGAGGAATAATAAATGTGTTCTTGAACTGTCTGTCACTCCTCTATAAAAGATAAACTGGCCTGGGCATTACGGAGAAAATTTACACTCTTGGGTTGGAAAGGTCAATCTGTGTTATTCTTAAAAATGAACAATCTATGGGGAAAAAAAAAAGAAGTGGAATTGTATTTGATATTTCATATGCTACCTGTAGAATACATACTTCATATGTAGAATACATACTTTATATGTAAAATACATACTTCATATGTAAAATACATACTTTATATGTAGAATACATACTTTATATGTAGAATACATACTTTATATGTAGAATACATACTTTATATATAGAATACATACTTTATATATAGAATACATACTTCATATGTAGAATACATACTTCATATGTAGAATACATACTTTATATGTAGAATATATACTTCATATATAGAATACATACTTGTATGTAGAATACATATTTCATATGTAGAATACATACTTCATATAATACAAAAATAATAACAATTTTTAAAAAATCCTAAAAAAAATTAAAATCATTATATATATATATAAAAAAATGTGTTTGTGGTGTTTTCATCATCAGGAGATGATAATACCCTGGTTGAGTACATGTAACATATTTTCATTTTATGCTTCTTATTATTTTATTTTAAAGTTGAGTTAAACAAAAATAGATACTGTCCTGTTATATTGCTTTTACCATGGTCCCAAATAGTAACTCCATGCTTTTTACAAACAAAATTCGTAGGATAAAGATGCTTTTTAGTGAACTCTTAAAATGTAAAGAATTGCATAAATGAGTTGTTATTCCAGGTTGTGAATATAGTATAGGCCAAGTATAGTATTTCTAAAACACAATGCATGAAATCAGCTTCTTCTTTTTAAATTTTTTAAACCTGAACATCTCTGACCGAAATAATTATATATGCACTTACGAATAAAATGTGGATAATGATTACAGACTTTTTGTGGGTGTAATAAACGATCACTTTGTCCTATCTTAAGTTTACTACAGTGAGGAAAACCAGGACCATATCAGCAGATGTGTAAAGATCGGTACAAACATAGAGTAGTTTTTCCAACTCAATCCAGGGAGCTGTCACCTGCTCAATCACACTTTCATCAGGAAAATCTCCAAATAATTCAGGGCTTTTCCTAAAAAAGTACATGGAGCTATGAATCTGTCAGACAATAACTACTTTCTGAGGATGTTTCTTTTGGCCTTAACCACAAGACACAGATTTACACCACAATACTAAATGGAAGATTTTAAGAGCAGTAGCTTGAAGGTCGTTCCCACAGTGTTAGAAAATACTACAGAGGTGAATTCTCTGGATGTTGCAAGAACAGCTGTACTTCTTTAGTTTTAACAGATTTTTTCAGTGAATTTTTTAACAGTGTTGAAAATTAACAGATTTTTAGAACAAAAATCTGTTAAAGTGTTCATAGTGAATGCAAATAAGATGTGACAATTTAATCAAACTTTCTTAATCATCGAAACTTTAAGCCGTAAAACAAGAAACTCACCGTTAACCAAAATCATTAAAAATTTAACAGTCATGTGTAATCAATGAAATATTTTTCTGAACTATTACTATTCCATTCAAACATATAATCTATAAATACACACATTGTGCATTTTACCCACCATCAAATGTACTGAAGCTAAAATTGATGAAAATTATTTAAATAATTTCACTTGAAAACTTTGCCCTAAATATCTTATCTGAAACTAAAAATACCTGTTTAGAAGAACTTGAAGAAGTATAAGTGACAAGTAAAAGTACTTTATAAAAGAAATAAAACAACAACCCCTCAAATAATTAGGAATGCTTCATCTGGTGAGATAAAAGTCTCACTCAGAATGCCCCAATGTCCACCTTGATAAAAGCTAAATCCATCCAAGCCATTAGGCTCATAGGGCCGGTGCTTATCCCGGGTTTCCATGGCGCAAGCAGATGAGAGTACATGACTCCCTCTGGATGGGATGCCAGTCCATCACAGATTAATTCCCCAGCAGTGCTGGTATTCAATTTACAGCTGAGTGGACTGAAGCAAGTAGAGTAACGTGCTCAAGGACACTATGCAGCTCACGGTGGGAATCAAACTCAATACCTCTATAATACAAGTAGACTCCTTAACCAATGAGCCACAGCATCTCTAACCTTGATAATAACAAGATTACAATATAAATGTTGAAAGTGTAAAGTTAGGAATATAATGCACAGGGCCTTAACCTTAATATGCAGCAGATCTAAAAAGCCTGGTTTCAACTTCACAAGGACGGATGGTTAAATCATTGTAACTTTGTACGTTCATTTCTATCTTTGACCTAATTTTTTGTGTAACTCAAGATGGTAATTACCGTAAATTACACTGAACAATAATGCGGAAATGAGAAAATTTGGTGAATAATTCGTCAGAAGATTTTGTCATGTTCTCATGGGCGCAACATCGCAATTTAGGTACATATCAAATGCATACATTGTCACCTACTCGAATCTAGTCTTAAAATGTGATAATGTTTGTCTGCTAAGTCATTAACATGGCAAATATGGACCACTTTTTGTACCCCATAAATTTTAGGACCTAAGTTTGGACACCAAATTTCTCAAAAGCTAACGCTTCAATCCAGATAATTAAATAAATTATATTGATAATAATCTTTTCCATCAAACACTTACCCTGCCACCTTTGACAAATATGCATACCACGTGACCGTATTATGCAAATTACGTCACATTGCATGGTGGTCAGTGTTCCGCGAAAAATCGAATTTGCATAGCTAGCGCGATTTTCTTGCAAAGAGAACCCAGTTACGTGACCTAATTTACGGGGCAATGAGGACTGACTGTGTAGGTTCATATTTTCGCATTGTTCTTCACTAATTAGCATGAATATACAAAGGAATGTCACATGAATTTGGGAGTAGACATTACAGATGTAGTTGACAACTGTTTATAAAATGATTCAATTAGAATCCATAGTTCCACAACCGTTTGAGTATTTTAGAATAACTTTTCGATATCTGAAACAAGGCAAAGTGTGCAACCTACATAACAAATGTGAGAAAACTGTTCAAGCAGGAAAAAGTTTAAAGAAAATCCAAATATTTCATTTCCACTAATTATGAAGCAATGGATACAAGAGAAAGCTTACATTAGAGAAAATTTGCTGTATGTGGGTGGTGCAATGGAATATGTTTACATACCTTAAGTCTTTTAGACAATCACATGCTTCACTGAACATGACAATGGAACTTTCAGGTACCAAATAAGAAGTGTATGGATTTTTACGAATGTAATTCTTAACACCTAATGCAAAATTGTGCTTATTCTACCAGGACTGCACAGATCAATTTTTGTTTCCATTTTTTTTCTTTTTATAATGGCAACCCAAATTTAAAATGAGAATAAACATTCAAAATGGCAACCAAAATTCATCAAGGTGATCAAAATTCATAATGGCGACCAAAATTCATAATGGCGACCAAAATTCATAATGGCGACCAAAATTCATAATGGCGACCAAAATTCATAATGGCAACCAAAATTCATAATGGCGGCCAAAATTCATAGTGGCGACCAAAATTCAAAATGGCGACCAAAATTCATAACGGCGACCAAAAATCATAACGGCATATGTTTATTACCCCCCCCCCCACCCCCTGCCTCCAAACACTTTTCAAAAGCTTCCTACACCCCAGTTTTTAAGTCTATTTATCCAGTGATTTTCTGCAGGCTATGAAAGTATCATTTATCAAAAAATGTTAAGGTACAAAGCCGCAATTGTTTTCTTCTTCTCATATCGAGTGAAATTTTTTCTTAATGCCTTCATTGTTACTCAAACGATAGAAGTAGATGAGAGTTTAAGAAAAGGAGTTGCACTTTCTTTCTTCCGTAATCAAACTCAACATTCATCAAACCTGATTACAAAATTACTTAAAGAACTAAGGTTTCCAGGTTTCCAGATTTTATTCAAAGTTTGAGGCCCTATGGAGGTCGCCATATTGTTAGGTATATTTTGAACTGCCGGTTTTCAGCTTCGGAAGTGGTGTTTTAAAATCAGTTCCGTTTTTTTGTTGTCATAAAATATTTGACACTGAACAACAACGATTAGGATTTAAGTGCGAATGATTTCACGGTTTTCACGTGCTTTAGAAGTGAAGTGCAATTAAATTTTAATTTGAAAGATTATTTGCTTTATTTTGAAGATTATAGTTTTCTTTCCGTGAGGGTAATATAATTGTCTTCCTGCCTCTATTTCGGAACCAGTTCGTTGAACTCTCTCGCAGTACAGTAGTACTACTAGTATGCCTACGTTAGGCTAGTTTTTTACCATAGGCGCAAAGTAAGTTTTCATCAGTTTAGGCCTAATATTATTGACGGGAATTACTAATGACTGAAGAAAAAAATCCAAAAGAAGGATTTGTACAACCATATGATTGACATTCTGACATAATTTCTTAACATTTCTCGCTACTAATCAAATCTTTTAACTTTTTTCACAAATCAACTCCTGCACGCATGTACTGTGGTACAGTAAAGGTGCATAGGCCTAGATGTGTTTGCACATGCATGCGGGAACAGAACTGATTGGATGATGTCACTTGAAGTCATTTCTATTGATGGTGGGTGTACAAGATGGCCGCCCCCATGCATTTCATATATCAAGTAATTAATATTTTTATTAATCAAAATAAAATATCACAGAACACTTTTTAAGCATCCCAAGGTGGGTATAATGTTAAGAATATGTTCGCATCATAATAGATAAGAGAAATCTATGGGTCTGTGTCTCCTTTAAGCATAGTTTCTTTAGAGTTAATATAAAATTCAGTTTTAACTTTTGTGCAAATGATACCTCATCACCTAGCCGAACGGTCATCTCAGTTTGTGGAGCATTCAGCACCCCACCTTCCAATCAGAAGGTTGTGGGTTTGATCGCCGGTTGAGTCGTACCAAAGACTGTTTAAAATGGGACCTGCTGCCCTCCGCTTGATGCTAGGCATATGGGATCGAAGCATGGAAATAATACAGGCTTGTATGACTAGTGCAGCTTTGAGCGTTTAAAGCTTCCATTGTAAAGGGCTTTGAGTATGCATCATGCGCAGAACATTTTATATCAATTTCAAATATCATTATCATCTCCATGAACTGAAGGAAGGAGACAAATTGTCTCAAACTCACTTCTCAATACATGCCACCTAGTGCTCTACTTGATATACGAAGATCAAAAGTGTAACTTACTTTATCTAATTCTACGTTAAATCTGTGATCCCAACACTGCGGACTGATACGCTTAAAAGGTGTTTGTTCGACTTGCTGGTTGTCAAGTCTGATAACCACCGAGACCTCATCTGAAACAAAGATAGACATCCAGTTATTTCTCTCAAATAAATAACAAAATTAATAATTTAAAACAAAAAATGATGGGATTTTTTCTTATCCACTGTTGAAAACAGAATATAATTTTGACATTATGAAACAAAATGGGAATTCATGACTTATGTTTGTTTGTTTGATGAGGGCTTAACGGAACCTCAACAGCGAGGGTCAAATTGTGCCCTAGAGGTTAGATCATTCCAGAGATAGGAAGGAAAGAAAACGGGGAAATTGAGAAAAACATGGGAACTAAAAGGGCATTGACTGCAAGTTGTTCGTAACTAAATACTAAGGAATTTTGGAATTGTTATAGCATTATTCCCTTCTAAATAGCTCTTCGTTGCAAAATCAATTCACTCATAAAAACCACTGAAAATATCAATATGAAGAGTTTATCGAGTGTTGTGGAATAAAGAATGAATTGTCATGAGATCTGTTTGTGTCTATAGAACTTTACATACATATACCAGCTGTGAAAATAGCTCAAAACATGAAAACAACATCTCTCTTATTGATACTACATATTAGTCAGATTCTCATCAATCTTGTTTATCATGGACAGCCTACGTTATCCATTAACTTCAAGTCCCCATTATTTAAAAAAAATGAAAAATAATACTGTGTGAAGGCAGTTTATATTTATGATTCCCCCAGAGCGTGATTGGTTGATAGACATAATTTTAATAAGGAGAGTTCCAGATATAGTCTGTGGCAGACATGCAGAGTATTGCCAGTGTCTATAGAAGATGCTATTTGTAAGAATTGTTCAAAATATGAAACCACGGAAATGAAAGCTCTCTCTAATTGAATTCTATGATACTAATGATAAGATAAGATTACCATAAATTTTGTTTATTATGAGCAGCCAAGTATTCATCTCCCAAATTTCATTAACTTGTGACAAATGATACTGTGTGAATACAGGCAGTATTTCATGGGTTTGACTTCAAACCTTATATGAATTGCAAAGACAGTTATAATTACCCCAGAATGTGATTGGTTGATAAGATCCCCAGTATGACTGATCACAGGTGGATCATGAGAAACAAAGGTCCAGAAATAACCGGTTTTGATGTGAATTGGTCTATTTTCAGACATGAAAAGTTCTGTCCAGGTTTCTGTAGACTATGCTTAATACACTAGCTGTGAAAATTGCTCAAAATTTAAAACCAGGGAAAGGACAGCTCCCTGATTGAATTATAATTCTACCAATTAGTAGGATTCCAATCATTCTTATAAGCAGTTACATTATCCAAAACTTTAAAGTCCTCATTAGAAGATTAGTTCAGTGGTCAAGCATGTCCATCTCCTATAAAAAATGACTTCAAAAGAATCAAAATGGTAAAGAAAATATTGAAAAATCGTATTCCGTTAAGGAGATATTAAAGGATTAGTTCAGTGGTCAAGCATGTCCATCTCATATGAAAGAGGACTTCAAAAGAATTAAAATGGTGCAGAAAATATTCACAAATCTTATTCCGTTAAGGAGATATTTAAGTTTAAAGAATGGTACCATTTGTGTAAAAACGACTGAAATCAGACAAGTTGTGATGTCATAGCCTCAAGATTCTTCAGTCTTTATGTATTCTATCATATTATGTCCTGCGATTCTGTGGCTTAAACACCATGGGATATGTCAAAAAAGTAGTAAAACTGAATTTAGGAAGGGTTTCTATAATATACCACCTGGAGAAAGTTTGAAGGAAAATAATTTAAAGTGAAAAAATTAAATAAACATTCTTTAAAATACATAAAAACTTTGAGGAATATGAGGCTGTGACATCACAACTAGTTTGATTTCAGTCATTTCTACAGAAATGATACCAAACTTTAAATTTGAATTATCTCTTTAATGGAATAAGATTTTGCAATGCTTTCTTCACCATTTTGATTCTTTTGAAGTCCTCTTTCATATAAGATGAACATGCTTGACCACTGAACTAATTCTTTAATATCATCTTAATGGAATAAGATTTTTGAACGCTTTCCTCACCATTTTGTCTCTTTTGAATCCTCTTTTATATAAGATGGACATGCTTGACCATTACACTAATCCTTTAATATCATCTTAATGGAATAAGATTTTTGAATGCTTTCCTCACCATTTTGTCTCTTTTGAATCCTCTTTTATATAAGATGGACATGCTTGACCATTAAACTAATCCTTTAATATCATCTTAATAGAATAAGATTTTTGAACGCTTTCCTCACCATTTTGTCTCTTTTGAATCCTCTTTTATATAAGCTGGACATGCTTGACCACTAAAGTAATCCTTTAATATCATCTTAATAGAATAAGATTTTTGAACGCTTTCCTCACCATTTTGTCTCTTTTGAATCCTCTTTTATATAAGATGGACATGCTTGACCACTAAACTAATCCTTTAATATCATCTTAATAGAATAAGATTTTTGAACGCTTTCCTCACCATTTTGTCTCTTTTGAATCCTCTTTTATATAAGATGGACATGCTTGACCATTAAACTAATCCTTTAATATCATCTTAATAGAATAAGATTTTTGAACGCTTTCCTCACCATTTTGTTTCTTTTGCATATAAGAATTCCCTACCAGACCCGCCCGGATTCCAAAATATGACAAAATCAAATCCATGGAATCCATTTTATGCAAAACTTGTTAGAAAATTATCTGCTTTTTCTGTTTATATGTGAAAAAGATAAATTAGGCTGTAGGTGCCAAAATGCATGTCAATTTTTAGTGAAAAGCAGTGCAATTGTCTGTAGGTTTCTGCTTGAAACCCCAGTAATGCCAATCAACTTGAGATTTAATTACCTATGGATCAAAATAAAGTGTAAATTTAATCACAACTTTATTTATTTTTAGCGCAAAAACAGAAATTTAATATTATCTTAGAACAATGTTTTGAAGAATTAACTAGAAAGTGTGATATCTAGATCAAACTTCATATTAAGTTTCTTTTTATTTGCAAATAAATAAAACAATATTTCAAACATCTCATGAATATCATATGTTCATAAAACTACGCATTGCTGCAGGGAGTTTTCTGAAGGGAAATTTACACAAAAAGCAGCAATTTAAATTTTTACATTAAATATTTATATTTTTTTTATGAAAATCATTGGATTTTAACACAATCTGTTTACTCCTGACAGATCAGAAAGGGAACCTGCACTTTACTCCAATTTCAACCCAACAAGATTAAGGAAGAAAAATTGATTCCTTGAAAAGATCTATGGACAAATAAAATTAACATTAGTCCATTTGTTGGAAAATCATGACAATGGCAAGCAATCCCATGAAAATTAGCCTAAATTGAAATGAAACAATTATAGAGCAGTGGCTCATGGTTAGATAAGTCAGTCACAAATCTATCTTTTATATGAATTATAGAGGAGCAGAGGCTCATGGTTAATGGGTAAGTCTAGGGTCACAAATCTATCTTATATGAACAAGGACTTCAAAACAAACAAAACAGTGAAGAAAAACCATTCAAAAATCTTATTCCGCTTAGGATATCAAAGTTTGAAGTTTGATATCTTTTGTGTAGAAACGACTGAAACAGACTGAGTTGTGATGTCATATCCCCAGAATCCTCAAGTCTGTATGTAATCTATCATATTTTGTCCTGCATGTTTTGAGGCCTACAACCATGGGATATGTCAGAAAAGTAGTAAAACTGAATCTAGTAAGGGTACTTTATAATGTACAAACCTGAAGGAAGTTCGGGAGAAAAATAATTTGAATAGTAACAAAATCAAATAAACTTTCTTTGAAATACACACAAATTGCTAAAGAATGGAGGGATGAGGTCATCAACTTCCATAGTAGACTTAATACACCAGTCATTTCTTACAATAGATAAGATGGAGCTTCAAACCTAAATATCTCCTTAATAGAATAACATATTTGATTGCTTTCTTCACCATTTTGTTTCTTTTAAAGTCCTTTTCATCAAAATGGATATGCTTGACCACTGAACTTATCCTTTGAGGAGACATGCTTGTATGCAAAAGCTACCGGCTGATTCCCACCATGAGTTTCCTACATTGTCTTTGAGCAAGACACTTTTATTTGCTTCCAGTCCACTCAGCTGTAAATGAGTGCCAGCAATGCTGGGGAGTTAACTCCATGTGGACTGGGCATCCAATCCAGGGTGAGCATATGTGCTCATTTCTGCTATGCTAAGAGATATAATTGCATAGAAAAGGGGACCAGTCCACAATGGCTGGAGCATAGATTAACTAAGATTTAATGATTAAGTATTAACCTTAAAGACCATATAGTTAGTATTAATCCTTGAAGAATTGCTAAGTGGATGGGTTAGTATTAGTCCTTAAAGACAATGAATGGGTTTAGTGTTAATCCTTTTGAAGACCAAGTGAATGGGTTAGTATTAGTCCTTTAAGACCATGTGATAGGTTTGTATTAGTCCTTTGAAGACCATGGATGGGTTAGTATTAGTCCTTTGAAGACAATGGATGGGTTAGTATTAGTCTTTAAAGACCATGGATGGGTTAGTATTAGTCCTTTGAAGACCATGATGGGTTAGTATTAGTCCCATAAAGACAATGGATGGGTTAGTATTAGTCCTTTTGAAGACATGGATGGAAGGTATTATTAGTCCTTGAAGACCATGGATGGGTTAGTATTAGTCCTTGAAGACCATGATAGGTTAGTATTAGTCCTTTGAAGACCATGGATGGGTTAGTATTAGGTCCTTTGAAGACCATGATGGGTTATTTAGTCCCTGAAGACCATGGATGGTTAGTATTAGTCCTTTGAAGAGCAAGGGATGGGTTAAAGGTAATTAGTCTTATAAATCCACAAAACCATGAAAATAGCCCAAATTCCCGTTAAACCATAAACAATATATTGTACTGACAGCTTTACCAATTTCCATATCTAATTGCTGAAAATTGAAACAGTAGCTTCTTTAAAGGGAAGGAAAGAGCCGGGCATGTCCAGTCCTTTGACAATAATTTCATAGCTTTTCAAAGTTGCTGCTTCCCAATAACAACCTGTTATCTCTTCATTTTGCTTTGAAAACTTTGTACCGCTTGCTCGGACCGTGGAAGGATGTTTTAAGAGACTTCATTCTTTCTTGCCCACCGCGGTGGCAGCGCAGTTTGTGCGCATTGGGAATGTTTGTCAGAGATCTTTGCATCCGAATAAACGTGACTCCAGTCTTCCCGTTAACGCCAGCTGGTTTTAAGAGTGCTGTATGACTGTAGGAAGGAGAACAAGAGAAAAGGCTGTTGGCACATAAAAGACGCGTGGCGAAAGTAATTTAAACAAAATTGAATAAAACAAAGAAAAAGAAACATTTTGACCTCTTTGTTTTCTAGAGAAGCATCACATACATGGTTATTCAGATGATAACTGAAATTGATTGAAAGGGCCTTTCTATGCCCCTTAAAGCAAAAATTCATGTAGAATACCGTAATCATGCCCCACTAAAGTGAATTTTCCACAGTTTGAACAAAAAGTATTTCTAACAAATTGTAAACTTTATTGTAAGCAAAGTCAAAGCATTTTATATTTGTTTACTGTATGATTATTATCTAAAAATCGCTTTCACTGCATCG
>JAIGNY010002446.1:0-15521 GCA_020152595.1 Chiridota heheva | reverse complement strand
TATAAGAGGTCATTAGTACTTCATTTTCCACTCATGTGATGTGCTGAGTGGTGTTTTCGCGTAAGTGTTCATTTCCACCCTGGCTACTATTAGTAATGTAGGTCCAACGGGTGTGCAGCTTCCTATTAGCATAATGATTCTTTTTGTCACACGCTTCGTATTGTCGCACCAATTCCGAATTTTTAAGCATTGCTCCCTTAACGCTTTATGATGACACAAGCTAAAATATTCCAGTGAGGTCTTGGTGTAGGAAATCATATTGTAAAAAGGCAACTTCCTGCTAATCAGTGGATGAAAGTAGCATTCAAGTTGCACCGCGTGTGAAGAGTGATGTTGACCGTATGAAGAAATTAAGCATTCTCTTAGGAATTTGGATCACTTGGGAGAACATTCTACCTGGGCTGAATAAAAGTATGAAAGCTCTGACTTTATGATACAAGCGTTGTTTGGCGTGATTTTGGTATCAGAACAAATTGTATCTTACAATTTATTTACAGTCAAAGAAATTGTTTAACGTGAGACTGTAAATGGTTTTCCAGTATTCAGCCATCATCAATGTCCCTGAAATCCACATAATTTCTGGTCATGGATATAGGTCAGAAATATTTAGGCACGGTAAAGATACTTCTAATCTCAAATTGTTATACTGCCTGTGCTATGGCAGGTATAGGTCTTTTCTCGCCATTCTTTATCATCCCCACCTAGTTTCAGCTACCCATAAGCACTGTTAGGTAACCAGACGGAGTTTGGGGATATCTGTCTACGCCAAAGCTCGAATCTGGAACCGTCAATAGTAATGTTAAGTGCATGTGACTAGCATGCCTTTAACGGCACCATAATAGTTGTTGGAACTAAAATTGTTGGAGCCAAACACCAGTTCTGACACCAGTGACACCAGTTTTGTACTCTTAATAATCACCAATAGTTATAATTTTCATATTCATTCTATATTATTTAATCTACATTACATGACAGCATTCCCTAATCAAAGTATTGAACTGATAAATGCCCAAAAGAGGATGGGATGCTTACTGGCCATTTAAACCTTATTGCTGGATATAGAGGCACGAACCTTTTCTTGAAGCCATGGGTATTCTTGTAGAATTGTATTTCAATTTAAGATTATTCCATCTTTTGTTTCTAATTCGTGTACAATTTCCCACAATTATTTAAACTGTGTCTACAAAGTAACTATTCATGGGACGCACGGCTCATTGTGGTTGTGGGGGCACCAATACATTACAAATAATCGGAAGTAAGGTTTAAAAGTAAAGGTATATAAACGAGTGTATGCAGCATTTACTAAAGGGCTTTAAAATCTATCAAGACATCATGGTAGCAAAACATTTCATAAAAGTGGTTAAACACTTGACCAGTTTACAGTTTGTTTTTAAATCTCAGGCGTCAATTTCAATTGTTCATTCAAATTTATTGATGTATTACAGGGCGACCTCGGCATGTTTGTACAATATATTTTGAATGTCTATCATAATGTCTATTCTTTAAAGTTATGCAGCAAATTCTGATCAAAACTCTTTGTCATGCCCCAGTAAACTTCTAGCAGGAATAGACTTTCCAATTTTTTAAGTGAAAAAGGTTTAAGAAAGAATTGCATAAAGGATTTGAATAATATTGTTTGCCAAGTCATACATCACAAATGCTGCATGGAGTAAAAATGGATCCACAGCTCAGACAGAAACTAAAAAGGTTTTTTTTTTACGCTTAAAAAAAAATGGTATCCCCAAAGTTTAATACTCGTTCAATCGCAATCAATATAGAAATATATACATGTGTCATATTCATAGACTATTAAAGTTCTATTAAGGTGGACTGGCATTCTCGCTATTGAAATCAAATCCCTTTGATGAAAGTGTACTCTGTAATCTTTACATTACTAATTTAAATATGTATCATAAAATCAGTAGCACTTCTGGCAAGACATACCTGAATTGTTTGCAGCGTCTTCTTTTATATTGAAAGCAGACGTTTCGACAGGTTTCTGATTGGTGTAAGATTTTTATAATTTTGAGAAATAATACTTTAAATGAAAAGAGTTGTATTGGTCATATTTACGTTTATTCCAAAATGCAAATTATAATTGAATAAATGAAGTGCAATTTAGGGCAATAGCACAACTTTTGCACTAATTCTCTCCTAAATCACACACTCCATTTTAATAGTACAACCGAGATTACAAAAGATTTACTAATCTTCAATAATGCTGTCAAACACCCTAAACAAACAACTTTATTCATTATTTTAACGTCTTTTTTACTGAATAACTTGATCATTGTTTGCATCTGATAGAGGACATTACAGTTTAAGTAACAAACAGTTTAGGTAACAAACACAATTCAAAAATGTGATTAATACCATTCTCCAAAGTTATTTTTAGAACAAATATAACTGTATCTACTGTAAAACTCATTAACAAAACATAATCCCAAATTACAGTGTAGCTACATATTCAATTTGCTAGCCAATGTGTTTATCTAAAGGAAACTTTAAGTTCTGCTTACTTAACTTGCCACTGCTTTACAAACATTACGTGAATAAACAATAACATAAGAATGCGGTATTAATGAAACCGTCGAAGCTAAAAGATAATCCTTTGTAAAAATAGGCCAACGCCGGCTTATTATTTTGCACCCTCATAATATTTTTAATATATTCTTTTAAAATTTTGCGTACTTCTGAACCAACATTAAGTTAAAAACAGTGTAGAGTCTCTGTGTAAAGTAAATGAAATATTCTTATCTTATGTTAAATGTTGAAATTATGCAAAGAATTCGGTGATCCGATTTGTGAACCACAATCTGTGTTTACGAGTATTTTGTTTATCATCCTTTTTTCTCGTTGCTTGAAGCCACAAATCCCCTTTTTTCTATTCGTGATGTTTTTGTTGTTATAATAATCGTTTTTCAATTTTCAGGATAGCCCAATATGGTAAAAACTTGTAATGCTTAGAAATCATCGTAATGTTCAATTATTTCTCACAAACTAAAGACGGTTGTATAAAGTTACACAAACCTTAGCAACTTGAGGTGGACTTTTTCTCTTAAGCAAAGCTTCATTTACTACCGTGAATAATGCATTAGCTTGTAATTCAAATTCAACAGAAGATATGCGATTAGTATCGATTGCCATTATTCTGTTCTCAGCCTCCTGCCTCCATTTGTTAAGCACATCATGTTTACTTAGAAGAAGATATGTTGAAAGACTGTGATCCTGCAATAATATCCTTCCATTTGTAAATAAGATTATAACCCTCGACATTAATGATTCGCCTTCGTCAACAAAAAAATTCTAAAAAAGAAAGCAAAATAGAAAGAATATTACCAACGATGTTGTCGCAGACAATGTTTGAGACAGGATTGTCCAAGATTATAGTATTCAGGTATTAGCGATATTACAAACATGGATATGCAAAGTAATATTCCAGTGTCCTGATTTAACAAACTGCTATAAAGCATACAATATGTTATTTAGATATAATTGCAATAACAAGTGAAAAGTGTAATATCAAACAACATTCAATCTCAACAATGATTAAACAATTACCTGTACATTGTCCATAATTTCTGTGTCTCTTATGGTGATGCGATGTTTTGCTCCATTTATCACAAAACAGAAAATTAAACGCTCAATATCATATTCAATAATCACATTTGACCAAAAGATAGCAAATTCCTCTTTGGTTGTTATCTGGAGTTTTATCAAAAATACTGGAACACCATTAACATGTATTGATGACGATCCCCTAACTTCTTTTCTCTGCAGAAAAGCAATAACATTGTCTATTTCTCCTTTATTCTCGCCGAAAAACAACAGGGTTACTTTGTCCCTGATATGAGGGTATGGGCCATCCTTAAAGCTTACTCCAACGACATATGATTTCAATTCTTCAAAGGCTTTCTCTGAAAGGAAAAAAGCACAGAAATAAATCACGTGTCCAGTGGATTATATGGTTAATCCTGATAAAAAAAAACGTCCTTTTTTAAACAATTCGTTATTTATGATGAAGAAAGCTCGTTCTCCATGTCATAAATACTATTAAATGAATCAATTTTGCAAGATCTGAAATTAAGAAAAAACATAATCATTTTGATGTGTTTTCCTGTTCTTGTTCATAAATCACATTTTGCAATATATTAAACAAATTTTAAACTTTGATTACTTATAGCTTGCAAACTACATGTGCTATTTTTAAAGACTATCAATCTTGAAATGTAATGCTCTTTTTAGTAGGTAAATTAATAGATACATTTGTATCACCTGTCCATAGATCTTTAAGCTTATTGCCTTTATCTGGGTTTCAGCAAGATTTCTAAGACTTGATATACAGACTTTGAGTTTCCTTATACTCACCTGGTATCACAAAGGACTTTCGCACAAGTTATACCTTTTTCTAGAGACTGAGTAGAGAGGTGGACACGCGGCATGGGTGGAGGGGACAGACAACGGTTAATTGATTGTGTGAGCCGAGAGCTATAGGAAAAACTTTCGATGATAATACTAAGGCTCACATTATCATGAAATTAGCCAGAAATGATATTTTTTCTTTCTAAATGTTTACGAACAAAGTTAAATATTTGGTAGTGATTGATGGTTTATTTACAAGCTCGGAAGGGTCCAATGGGCCTAATTGCATAATAATATATGCATAAGGATTCCAGGGAAACCCATGGGTCTTTCGTTCCCAAAATGAGCCTACCTGAGTCACAAAATGGCAATGTGCTGCAATTGAATATCGAAGAATACCTAACAAAATAAATGATAAATGTCCAACCACTTAGTGTAGCCATTGGTCACTTAGTTAGAGGCCGTGGTGAAAATCATTCTGCTGTGAATATCAAATATCGCGTCGCCCTGTACAAATGTAGCACGCAGCTTATTCATGCTTTGTGCGCGTGTAGGTGTTTCGCGACAATTAGATCATTTGACGACCGATCTTTGATTTATTCTCAATTTGTGACTATTTGTTGTCATTGCATAGTTTAATAATCTACTGTTTCCTGTTTAAGAATCTTATAGTTAACGGTTCAATGGGATCTATAATAGATTTAAACTAAACTTAGGTTCACACTTTGCGCGTTTGAACATTCAAATAACCTGCTAAATTCTTATCTGCACAGGCGTCGGACGGAGGTTTAGGTTAGTAGGGCAAAAAGACGGGCTTTGAGAAAAAACTATGATCGGTAAAATCATTGGTGGGGCGTATACCACACCTGCCCCACCCATTCCGGTGCCCTTGTGTATTAGGTCTACAGAGGATGGAGGGGATATTGATATTCCTGATAGCGAGCGAATTGCAGATAATGATAATGCGTTTAGTTAATTATGTTGGAATTGACTCTGAGACATGAACATCAACGTCCTTTTTATTAACAATTCCTTATTTCTGTTGAACTTAAGGATGTTATTTCCTCATTATGAATGTTATTAAATGGTTCCACATTAAAAAAACGAGTGAGCGCGTCGTTTGATTTTAATCACCAGGTAACTTCATTTACATGATCAAAATTGAGGACTTATCTTGAACCTAACATACTATGCCTAACATGGCTGAAGGTTTTAAACTAATGTTTTGAAGTTGCAAATATGGAGCAAAATCATTTCAAACAAAAAGTGCAAAAACATAACTGACAGATCTACTAGTAACCGTATATTTAAATCATTTTTTCAAAAATGTTGAATGTTATTAAAACACCTAATAAGACCTTCAAACTTTAAAGTATATTGACTTAAAAAAGAGCAAATCTTGGAATTGCTGACAATTTATGAAATCTAAAAACAACTTTTTCCTGGAAGTGACAAAATTGCATAAGTTATGAAAGATCACAGGGAAAACGGTTAAGTATGTTAATAACTTTATCATATTTCTCTCTTACTTTAACATATACATTTCTACGCTTTAGATATGCCTAATCTTTTTCATGTTTATTATTCTTTGGATATTGCCAAAGTATTTTTACTTCAAATGTAGATATAAGTCACAGAGATACACATACGACGCGGCAAACTCAGGTTGTCTATCAGATAAACATGCAGCAGTGAAGATTTCATAGATGTTTCTTCAGTAAGTCTCCTGAAATTAATACTTATCATAACAACCCGTAATTTCCGCAACTTCATTCACTTTCATAAATGTAGCATTAAAGTGCATGAGTAATCTCGCTACAACCCTATTTCTATATGTTTCTGAGTTGACCTCATTACCTGGAGAAGTGAGTCATATATTCTTAAACAAATTCAGGGTATACATGAGGAAAGTTTAAACACTTAATATCATGGAAGTACCATAACATTAAGAGTATTGGTGCTAAACCACCTTTCAATATTTGAGCAATTACTTAAAACTAGATCATCTATTGCAAAATTGATGAAGTTTAAGTATACGGGAACCAATATGGAAAGTGCTATGCCAATTTTTGATATTTCACTGGGCGACCTTAGTATTTACTATTAACAATTTTCTTTTCCAAATCTTTAAAGGAGGGCAGAAAATTCCCAACTAAAGTTTTTGAGTCTTCATCATACCACAATCGAATTATAGTAGGAGTATACTTTCCTAATATTTTAATGCATCACAAATATACAACTTTGATTACCCATAATTTAATTAATGAGAGAGCAATTTTGAAAATGCACAAAATAATCTGCCCAGATTTTTCATAACCCTTTCAAACTTTATATAGTTTCAAGAAACAGTAATCAGTATTTCTATATGTCGTTGACGTAAATTGTAATGCTACATTTGCAGATACAAGATAATTCTTTACTTATTTTTATAAAATAAAACAGGCAGAGTGAAGATAAGCAGCAAGATATTCAAGAAAAATTGGAAATGGTTGGGTAATGTATTAAGAAAGGAAGAATAAGACTATGCCAGAATATCGATCACCTGGACACCAGAAGATAAAAGAAAGAAGGGAAGACGTAAGACAACATGGAGAAGAGTGTCAGAAAAGAAGAAAAACAGTTTTGTATGGAGCAGCTGGGGAGAAGCAGCAGTAGCAGCAAGAGACAGAAAGAGATGAAAGAATTTGCTTAAAGAAGCCTCATTCTCCATACCCAGGAGAAAAGAGCGGTAAGGTAAAGATAAAATCAAAATTGTATTAATCTTGAGTGCAAGGTACGTGAGCAGATGACCAAAGGATATTCTTGTACAGTACATGTTTGAGCTCATCCTGTTTTTAATAACCTAGAAAGAGGCAATTAAATTCCAAAGAAATACATCAACATTGTCTTGGATCTTCAAGTGACATTTTAGCACACTGTTTAAATATTTGTAATGCATTATTTCTGATATTGAGTACGATATCAACATGGTTCTTCACCAATTTGTTTCTTTGACTTATTAGCTGTATACAATAATATGTGTTTAAGGTGTATGAACGCAACTAGACCATCGGTGTGAAATATTGACTAAAGATAAAAAAAAAAAAATATATATCAATATTGCGTTTGTAATTTACAATCAGCAATATTCAATTTTAAAAAGAAATTGTATGACTGCGTGCATGTGTATATCCATTGTATTTTATCCCGCTGCAACAAATCCGTAAAGGAGCGGAGCATCTGGTTGTGAAAATCTTTGCCATATTCTTTTCAATATCTTATTGAAACAGACATTCTCATCAAATGCATAATTGCAAAATATGAAACTCCATAAAAAATTATATTAAGTTAACGAAATGTTTGTCATTTCACAAATTTAAAAATATATTGAAAAGTGTCAGAAAATGGTCAGCCCTACCTTAAGAACAAAAAATACAATTTCCATATGACAACTGTGATACACATATCCCAAAACTCTTGAAGATAAATTGCAACACATTCATAGACCTTTGACTAAAACTAAATGTTTCTTTCATTTGACCAAGCCCAAAATTGTTTGAAAATGTCATGGTATAGATAGATATATTTGTATATCTTTTGCAGATGTAAATTAGTCATAGCTTTGTGACTCGTATCCTGACGGCAATATACTTACACTACTGTAATACATGATTTTCACATGGGATGGTTAGGTGATACAATGTAGCACAGGACAATTTATGTTTGTGATAGGTAAATGTTGCAGCGGAATATTTTCCCTTTATTCTAAATTGTCAATATCCATATATTGTACAGTAGTAGTGATTATGATTTTTAATTCAAGTAGGGATTTGATTAATAAAGTTGGTAAAGATTTGTATTTATCTGAAGGATCATTTAAAGGTCTGTGGACGTGTTTAAACAACATTAGCTAAATTCTTTAAATATCTTCTTCCAAAAATTAAGATAGAACAAATTTCTATCATAATTACTGACAAACTGATCATTTTACATTTTTTTGAAATATCAAGGCTTAATATGCACATTTGTATGCCAATTTATGTATTAGTTACTCTTAGCGACAAAATACTTTTATTTACACCAGTTGTGTATCGTATTTTATGAAAGGGTGCAATAAATTATGTTGAAAAGGTTTGAGTCGTTAACTTACCCTCAAACAAATTGATGCCTGAATAGATTTTCTCATAATTCATTACATCTGAAATTTACTAAAAGTAGCATTACATAAAGACTTTGAGCTGTCCACTTAATAGTGTAAGCAAATTTTGCACATGTTAAAGCATTTAGCAGCCATAACTAATATTTTGTTAGACTGTTATTCCAAACATTTAAAACTCTTGTTGATTGAATATTACACTCCAGACGGCCTTAAATGATAATTGCATGTAAGCTTCCAAATGTAATTTCACATCCTATTTGGTTTGAAGTGGGCTGTGGATAAGATATGCCTACATTGTTTTGACCTGTATATTCAAATATATTTCCTCATAAATATAGATATATAGACAACGGTCATGTTTTTAACATGTTGTGTTTCCAAATTATTCAAAATGGCACTTTATTTCAATACGTCATCTTACTCGCACTATGGCCACAACCAGTGTTTTTTTTAACCGAATTGTAACCAAGAAAGGTTATAGATAATGTAAGGCATGATAACCCTTCTTGACATTCCAATCACCCTGAAAACATTATCATTGTTTCAATATTTTTGTCGGGAATAAAATTCTTGAATTCACTTGTGACTTTATATATCAGAATCACAATGCTATAGTCCGCAGATCAAACTTTTCTATGCCAACTCTTGCGCAAATCCGCAATGAACCGTAACTACTGGATTTTCTTCTATTTTCCATCTTGTTACTGTTCGGAAGGAGACTAGTGATGCCATTAATAAACATGAAGTACTCTTTTTCCCCTTTTCCTATCATTCTAACTATATGAATACTTTTGAGCGTGCTCTTGCTGTCACGTTTTTAGAATTTTGTCATTTAAAAACAAGAACGATTACAAACAGAGTTTGTCATTACAAAAACGATTATAAACATAATTTATCATTACAAAAACGATTACAAACAGAATTTGTTATTACAAAAACGATTACAAACAGAATTTTTCATTACAAAAACTATTACAAACAGAATTTGTCATTACAAAAATGATTCCAAACAGCATACAATAATTATGAATAAATGTTTAACTCTACCTATACCCTATATAGTAATAATTACAAAAATCGGCACGTAACGCACGTACCTGTTCTTCTTATCCATACTTCATAATCTGTAACAATTTTCCACGCTTCTTTCATTTTGTAGGATAAAAGTACAGAGTTTAATTCTGAGACTTTTAATGAAGAAATAAATCCCTCATTTTCCAAGCGAGACATTAGCTCATCGAAGCTGGGGGCAGTTGTTGATCCCTCAAATAAGCTTCTCCTGGAAGAGCCACTAACGGAAGAGTCACTACTGGAAGAACTGCTCCTGGAGGAAATGCTCCTCAAAGACCACTTCAAGGAAGAAATGCCCCTTATAGAGCTGCTCCCGGAAGAAGTGCTCCCGATAGAGCTGTCTGCGGAAGAAGTGCTCCTGATAGAGCTGTTTGCGGAAGAAATGGATATATTCCGAAATGAGCCGCTCAGTAAGTTCTCTGGCTTATTGAAGTGATCCACTAGAATTCTTACTTTTTTTTCTCCTAACACTCGCTTCAGGTTTGCTATCATTTCATTGTACTCTCTTTTTACGGTAAACAATGCCTCCATTTTGCCTTTATCCGTCAAAGGTAATGAACATGAATGCGGACACTACGATATGACAATAAGTGAGTAGTGTTAAGTCGTGCATGCATAACAATGATTCCCTTCTCAGATTCTATAATTGGAAAGGTAAACAAAAAGTGAACTTTACACATTTAAGGTATCAGATCTGTTATCAGTAACCAGTCAGTGTAATCTGGTGGCTATACAATATGCAATACCAGCATCCTGGGAATTACTGTCTTTGAATTTTGTAAAAGCTTATTTACTTTCCTAGAAATTGTTGAAATTATTGAAAACATATTTTTTAGGGACAATTTGCAAACTTTGTGAGGGAATAGTTTGAATACAAGACATAACCTTTATTCAATATATTAAACAAAAAAATTCAAATTATCAGTCAATTGGTTATTGTCTGTATGGCCAAATTTGGCAATCCGTTTTGTGAAAAACTAGACAAACATTGGATTTATATCAGAAATGATGAAACATTTTATTGTTGATACCAGACACATGCATATTATCTTGATAAGTTAGGAGGAAAATGTGAAATATCACTTTTCAATATTGATATATTATATATTTATATTTTTAGTAGAATTTACTATATTAATAAACCTTCAATACTTCTACAAGATACTTTTGGAAACGGGTGTTCTTCCTACAACGTTGTAATATATCATACATCTGAGTGAAAATTAATCCTGACCTCTGAAATATATCATGATTTCGAAGATGTAGCCCTTAAAGGCCTCAAACGTTTGGGTCAGTCAGCAGACACCTCTGTAGTTAGTAGTTTTGCCACCGCCAATGAACTAATAATCAACGGAGGAAAAAGAAAATCATTACTGCAAATATCATACCCGAAAAACCTAAATGGTATTTTTAGATATTAAATTTTACAATGATTTTATCAAAGGAGTGTAAATCGACAGATTCTAGCTAGTCGTTGGGGAATGTTTGATGTTTTTTTAATGTTTAGTAGATTTTAAACCTCTCTGCTAGTGGTGACAGGCTAGTCAGCATGGCGTACAGGGACACGCCCCTTCCACATGTCGTTGCTCGGTGAGGAAATCCTGGGTACAGGTAAGTAAGCCCCATGCTCCTCAAAGTCTGTAGATTGTCCTAAATACCATCAAAGGAAGAATGTGTCTTTATAAAGGCGGTTTTTTGATGTTTTACGGGGAATTGACGTATTTGGGAAACAAAGAGCACTTTACTCCGACTTCTCTATTGAATTATTTAATTTTGTCCCCTTTTATATGAATGTTTTTCTTATTCTTGATGCTGAGCAAAAATTTTCATTGCAAACGATATGATTTTTTCTGATATTTTATCCCATTAATTATGCAATGTCCATGATATCTAGTGACAAAGATTCTAAAATCTACATTTTTCAATCTAATAATCAATACGCAACTAGTATCAGAGTATACGGTAATATACAATCTTCGGTCGCTCCATTATGTTCTGGGTGTAATGAACAAAATTAGAACACAAAAACAATTGAATAAATTAAGAATATTACATTGTGAAAAAGCTAATCTTGGGCCATTATATATAAACCTTAGCTTTAGGATACAAATATATATATATATATATATATATATATATATATATATATATATATATATATATATATATATATATATATATATATATATATATATATATTTCTTCCTACATAGAAAAAACGAAGAACAGAGGTAATGTTAGGGTCATGTTAGTTGAAAGAGATTGTACAGCAAGATATGTGTCATTACATGCCTCTCCTTTTTTTAACAAAATCATTTCCTTTAAAGAGATTGTGTAATGAAGGCAAGGCACAACGCTTTTTGAAATTGGGAATCAAGCGGCGGTGTGGTGTAAAGAAACGCAACAATTTTGTTAACAATCCTTTGCAGCATTGTTGGTAGGGCCACTAACTCTATTATTTAAATTTCTACTGCTATTAATTTTAAATTGACGCCACAAGCATATAGGCACAGAGATTGCATGTTCAAAAAATACCTCTCACAATAACGTTCCGTTAGATTTAAAACATTGGTATCTTGGTATTTCTAATTGGTGCTGGTTTTAAGAAATGACCTCTTCGCCTCCCATGTCGCCACTTTAAATGTGTTGTTCCCTTTCTGAATTGGTTTTATATATATATATATATATATATATATATATATATATATATATATATATATATATATATATATATATATATATATATATATATATATATGTGTGTGTGTGTGTGTGTGTATATATATGATAAATACGTACACTCTTTCAATCATCTTATATAATCCACGTAATTTTGAAATAGCTAGTGAAACATACCATTGATATTTCCAATATCTGTAAACAGAGAAATGTACAAACAATGCGAAATGTTTTCACTCATTGTGGAACATAATTCCAGCCTGAGGTTTTTTCAAAAACAATAAAATAATGTTTATATTTCAAACATGAATATGGAACAGAATTTTTTTGTAATATATTGTAAGGACAAAAACAACATATACCACATGCAATAACTTCCAAAGAAACTAAACCGGCCCTTCTCTCAATCCTAAGTTTCGCCTAGACGGTTTAGTACAGACTGTCGCATGAGCCTAAACATTTGACTAGCCCACACTAAACGTATGGGGTTCTCATTTTCCGCGCTGGATTGTCCACAATTTTACTGCATATCCTGAAATTTTAGAGACGGATACTAGATAGATATTTAAAACATTTTTCCGCTGCTTTTTGAAATTTATCGTCGCCTTTATGAGAGAATTAACAAAACAGATTGCTTGTAATCTGTTTTTTAATACCTATAGCAGAGTAGTTCCACTTGTCATATAGTACATATTAGGAGTAATATAAGTGCTGTGGTGATCATTTTCTGTTTTCCTATTTCTAAGCTTGGCAGACTCCCACATCTTTAAACCCTTAAAAAATTTGTAAATATCCAAACATCATCATAATTTTTTGATAGCAAAATACACTCTTTATATTACTTTAAGCCTACTACTTGCCTTAATAAGAAAACAAAAAATGATTTAATTGTATCCTGTGCAAACAAAAGTATTTAAAACCACCTTTGTTGCCATTTGCCTTGTTTGTTTAAGTTGATAAAAAGTTCAAATAAACCAAATTACTTATTGTGTTCATCACTCACATAATACCGCCTTAGGAAGTCCGGGAGAGTCATATTTTAAGGAACCTATAAAATACCTGAGCTAATAGACATTCAGCAGCCGTTTTATTAATATTTTTCGATAAACGTGCACATAAAGATTAACTGAGAGAACATTTTGATTCCAAGATTTTGGGATGTGTAATTTTATTCCTTAGAATCTGCCATCTCAATGACAAAATTATACTATTAGAAATATTTGATTTTTTGAAATGACTGTTTCGCGCCTTAAACCCTAGCTTTATTTTTGATTTTTCCTCAAATTTCAAAACGGCGTGGAAAGCATTTAAAATGGAGTGGATAATGTTTTCAGGTAACAATATTTTTTAGTGACCCTCATGTTGCTATAAATAGAGATAAGAGAGCTGCATTCTAGAAAAACAAACACCCATAATCACGAAACTACAGTATGACTAAAATGAAATACTTCATCAGTGCAAACAGAAAACTGCAGAGCCGCTGAACGAGCAAACCCGAAAACAATTTGGTATATTATGCTGCAGATAAATTTGTCAAGTAAATTTGCATGATAAAATACATAAAATTACCCTTTCTTGACTACACGGGGATTTCGACATTCAAACTAAACATACTTGTTGGCTTAAATGTACGACTCAGAAAACGACGGCACAAACTAAGCTATAGAAAGAAAAAGTGCTATGTTATTTGTGTGGATTATGTATGAATATTACAGGGAACTTTTGAGCATAGTTGGTAAGGTTTTCGCCCGTGTCCTGCAGACTGCAAGTTTAGCAGAGCGTATTTATCCTGAATCGCAGTGAGATTTCAGATCAGGTAGATCCACGATTTACATGATATTCTCAGTCTGTCAGTAAGACAACTATAGGAGAAATTTTGAGAGCAAAGACAACCATTATACGTAGCTTCTCTTGATCTTACCAAGGCCTTTGACCTCGTCAACAGGAGCGAGCTGTTCAGATTGCTCGAACTGATAGACTGCCCAACAAAACTCCTCAATTTGATTGCATCCTTCCACAACAAGATAAAAGGCATAGTGAGTTATGATGGAGATACATAGGAATCCTTTACTATTGCTAATGGTGTGAAGCAAGGCTGCGTCTTGATCCCGACTCTTTTTGACAACTTCTTTCCAATACCACTCTTGTTTTCGTTTGAATCATCTTCTGAGGTTGTCTATCTGCACACCAGATCAGACGGCAAACTCTTCAACATGATTTGTCTCAGAGCTAAAACCAAAATCAGACGTGTACTCATCAAGGAAATGCTCTTTGGAGATGATAACGCCCTAGCCTCTCACACCCAAGGTGGCCTTCAAACTCTACAGGCTTGCAATCGCTTGCGAAGACTTTGGTCGCACAATAAGCATCAAGAAGAGGTTATGGGACTAAACAAGCAGTAAAACACGATCAATCTCCATCAATCTGTCAATGGAGCCAACCTTGAAGTCGTCATCTATCTATCTATCTATCTATCTATCTATCTATCTATCTATCTATCTATCTATCTATCTATCTATCTATCTATCTATCTATCTATCTATCTATCTATCTATCTATCTATCTATCTATCTATTCATATATATATATATATATATATATATATATATATATATATATATATATTTATGTATATTGTATATATATATATATCTATATATATATATATATATATATATATATATATATATATATATATATATATATATATATATATATATATATATATATATATATATATATATATATATATATATATATATATATATATTACTTCAAGTTATACCTTTCATGCTATAAATATGCAATCTGGTCACATGACCTGTTCTAACGCACTCTAACCGACCCTAAAATGTAGTAACCAGCCAAGCCCTGACCTCCATAATAAATCCGTACTATCCACTCACTCCTTTTCAGCGTTGTTTGCACTACATCGCTGAAATTGGTCATTTTTTTTATCATGATTTAAACTTTTTTAACTCGTTTCTCCTTTGTAGTTTCTACCTGGAGGTTTTTACGCTGCCATTTCTCATCCGGCTCGCCTGTTCAAGTCCATCGAGGTAAGACGAGGAAGCCATGGGTCCGAGATTTCTTCAACCGACCTACGACTTTACCCGTGTAATCTGGAGCTTAGATAGCGGGTTTTTGTCTCCATTCGTACAAAGGCAGGGCTAGTTCCGAGAGCGTCCTACTCTCGTGGCGGGTGTTTTAGGTCCTAGAGCACAGGTGTACCTGTCTAGGGGACCTCTTGCCCCGGGGTTTAAGTGTTTTC
>JAIGNY010002445.1:0-16239 GCA_020152595.1 Chiridota heheva | reverse complement strand
AATTTCATACTGCAGCTACCAAAAATTTGTCATACTGCGGGTATGTTTTTCGGTTTGTGGGCTGCACACCCCTACCACATTTTAGTATGAAGTGCCCCCTCCAGAAAAGCTTGCTTGAACACATGGATGCGTATGAAAACCACACTGTCACGATTTCTGTTTTCTCAACTTCACTGACAAGGAAGCCAACAATGTGATTGAATTTGCATGTTTTTTTTCTTCATGTGGTTAAGTGTGATAATCTGCAATCATTTCCTGCTCAATATCTGCTAAAAATATTTCCTGAAGATTAATGTCTGTAGAGATATCAAAATGACAAATTTTGTCTGAAAAGTTTCTTGAAAGTAGATCTTTCTAAATATTTATGTGACAGAGTAAATGATGAGGTACAAAAGTTTCTATCAACTTATTGCAAAAAAATGCTTTGTTGCTCCAGTGACAAATTACAGCATTATTATTATTATTATTATTATTATATACCATATATCTTAAGCGCTCATTTCTGAACAAAATATGCCAGCTCACAAGCACTTTACAATGGAAAACAAAAACAACATATACTTATACATAAACTTATACTTGTACTTATGAATAAACTTATACTTATACAAAAAAATATACTTATAACAACAAAAACAGACATTAACAGGCAAAACCAGGCACTAAAAACAAAAAAACAAAACATTACTAATGAAAAAATTGAGTGTATAAGTGAGTTTTAAGAGCCCTTTTGAGACCTGTGAGATTTTGGATTGAACGGATGGCCATGGGGAGTTTATTCCAGAGGTGTAATTCCAGAGCATCCACTACACATTCAGTCATGGATACCTGGTAAGAAGAAGTGGTGGGCATCTAGATCAGAGAGGGAGACACTTCATTATAAAAGTGGTAGGGGTGCACAGTCCACCAACTGAAAACCATACCCGCAGTAGTTTTTGGTACCTGCAGTATGAAATTAAATAATTTTGATACCCGCAGTATGAAAGAAGTCAATCACGATACCTGCAGTATCGAGTATTCAACAAAAATATTGTAAAAATGGACCAGCAGTACAAAAGTAAAAGAGTAAAATGATGCAAAAAAGGCACCTGCTTGAGTGGCATATATATACCTCACACACATATAAGTCCCCCCCCCCTCCCCTTCCCTGTGATTTACTGTAGATACACTGCAAATTTCTTGCCATTTATTCAAATTTTCCATGAACCAATCAAAAAAAAAAAACACCCTGGATCCTTGAAGACATACTGTACTTTCAATAAGGCAGAATTTGAGGAAAAATTGCTGACTTTTGTATCAATATTCCATGGAAGGGAAAACTTTATTAAAAGATCATTTACCACACTGTATACCAGTGGAATGGTAAAACTGTCTTACACTGCTAAGGGTTTGTAGGGGTAGAGGGACAGAAAGAAAGATGGACAGAGAAATGGAGAGGGGAAGGGGAGGAGGAAAGGGAGGAGAGTAGAATGGGTAAATGTTACTAAATGGAAGGGAAAGGAAGAAAGGGCAAGAAAGAAAGGAATCAGGGCAAACATTAAACTTCCACATCATGATCAATATTTCATATCTTTATTCTTAATGTATCTTTTACTCTGATGCTTCTAAAAACAAACAAAAAATTATTGAATCAATATTGTTTTAAAGGAAATACAAAATTGTCAGAATGAAATTCAATACGATGCTTATACTCATACAAATTGAAAAAATTTCAATTTTTTTAAGAGTATGCAATATGACAAAAAAAAAAAAAATATCAAGAATTACTGTACTTACACAAACTTAAAAAGCAGCTTTATTAAAGGTTACAGGGGCAAAGAACTAGGGCCATTTATAATTCAAACTCTTCTCCATTAGATACACAATTTGGACTTGATTAGAACCTAATGTCCTTGTAAATGTCAGTCACCATGGAAACAAGCAAAGCTATTCTGAAAATGAAATGATGCTCAAACCTGAATGTACACAGGAACTGTCACACATTCAACTAAACGCAAATTGATTGCACAAGAAATTTGGATTCCATGCAGAAGAGGCAACACATGGTTAATTAAACCATGGAGCTATTAACTGAACCAAGCCAAATGATGATCATTGATTTCACTCAACTGGAACCATATTGATCTTGATATTTATGGTAACAAACTTTTCCATGCTAAAGGTTTTTTTTTTTTTTTTTTAGATTGAGAGCCCTTTTAGGTAAAAAGCTAATTACCAGACAAATAGTATACATTATATGAGGCTATTAAAAACACTTCTATGATCTGTATATCTGATAGATGCTTGTTTATTTATAAGGGTGTTTATAAATTATGGGGAATGTTTGGTCTCAGTAGAGGTTAATATACAAGTGCAAAAACTATGCCACTCCTTGTGCAATAATGCTACAAAGGCCAATGCTTAATTTGTGAATTAATTATATGATATTCTTCATATAAATCTGAAAAAATATTTAAATCTTTTAATGTGTAAATGGAGAAAGTGGCCATTTAAAAAAGAAAAAAATCCCAAGTCATAGCTAGAATCATAGTATGAGCAAGTAAACAGATGGTCTATTATAGCGTTGTCGCTATGATCTATCCTGTGCTTTAAATGAATGTGAGATGCGTTTCATCTTTGGCGAACAAATTGTTTAAGACAGAGCTAGCAGGGAGCAAGGCATATCCCCCAGGAATGCATTCAAAAAATTTTCCCCACAAAATTTGGGACATTATCCCTCCCTCCTTCCCCTTCCCAATTTCCAACATTTTGCCAGCCCTCCAGAAACGGTACAAACAGCAGGAAAAAAAAATTTTTATGGAAATGAAACAGAATACAATCTTGTAATTTTTTGCTGTGATTTTTATATGGAACAGTCAATCTTGTAATTTTTTGCTGTTGAAGGCTATTTCTATTTGTTTAAATTAAAATAAAACATTAGTCCAATAGTGTCACTCTCTTTGTTGTCTCATCTAAGTAATGATGCAAAAGCCATAATTTATGTTAAATATCTGCACTCATGTGGAAATAAAAACTGATCAGCAATTTAACTAAAGAATACCAACAGATTACATACTATTATATAACTATTGTAAGGACCCTGTTTTTCATTCCTATTGAGATTTAGAGTTATATCCCCTGGTTCATTAGGTCGCTTGAAGTTCATCCATGTTTATTACAAGGCAGTGATAGTGTTATGTAATCAAGTATGTTAAGTTTCTGTTTGGCTAATGGTGATAGAGGAGCTATAGACAATTTTCTAGTTATACAAAGAGGGACTATTGGCCACATTCCCTTATTTTCATTTCTTTGGGTTCTTGTTGAGATCAAGCATGTAAATGAAAAACAGTAAAGTTGATTAACAGCATCTGGTATGTAAATGAGCTTCACTACTTGTACAAGTTCTATTGATTATACTTGATCTATTGATCATGTGACACCATAAGGTGCGGTTCATTAGGAGTTATAGTTGAGAAGCAAGCTAAACAGTCAAGACTTGGGACTTCAGAGCTTGAGAAGTTTAAACTGGCAGCTGTATTGACCAGCCAGCCTAGCCGGCCTATTAAGGCTTGACTAAGGCAATGGGATCTCAGCGGTAAGCCTGCACAACCTCGCAGTAAAGAGTATATCATTTCACACCAGACTCGTGTTTTGTTTTTAATGTTTGGGGAGTGTGTGCTGACAGTTGCAGTGACCAGTCAGAAGCTTAACCAGCCTAAATCTATTAGATTAAGCTTGTTTAAGGCAATGGGATCTTAGCTGCCAGGTTGCACAACCCATCATCAAGAGAAATCAGCCAGTTCTTATCAGTTCAGTATTAGGTCTGACTGCAACGATAAGTCTGATAGGATAAACAATAACAAAAATTACTCTCCCATACTTGTGGAAGAAAAGCATGGGAAACTGTAAGAATGTGGCACTGTTGGAATTATTGTTCTAGTTGTTATAAATAAACTTTAAGAGTTCTGTCCAGTCTTAAATTCCTCTTAGTGTGCGGTTTTTTTTAAAGCCTAGGCTGGCTTGGTTCGCTACACTATATACATGTACCACCGCCCATTAAGGATTTCCTGTTTTCACTCTCACAAGAAACCATCTCAAGATATTCAAAACAGAAACTCGAACTAGAATATAAGACAAATACAATTAAATAAACAATATTCATCACTTAAATTAATTTGACATTCAGTAAAAGAATTAAAACACCCAGCTTCTAAGAAAAATTTTCCAACCACAATACCACAACATTGATTGATACATTATTTGTACAAGAGAAATAATTTCACTATTCAAGCTAGATATTCGACTTGTTTCCAGTCACCTCACAAGAACTAATTACACATTATACTCCCATCCCAATGAGGTCTCTATGACTCACACAAAGCCCTAATGGCTTTCCTGACATGTACATCTTTTCTTGGATTTCACTTGGAAGTTGTTGAGTAATTCAAGTACCATGTCAATTGGACTAATCAGATTGCATTCAATGATGAGAAATTCTTCTTGAAATGATGAAATCCTTGTCTAAGACAACAAAGGCTCATGTAGGAGGGATTCAGGTGCGGGTTCTTAGAAGCACATACACTGTATAGCATAGCATAGCATAGCACGGTTTAAAGTTCCGAAAGCATCCGTGCTGGACATTACATCAAGACGGCCACAGCCTTTGATAACCAGTATGTTACGATGATTTGGCTAAAATAAACTATGTTTATTTCTGATTTTCTTTTCTTAAATCTTGGGTAGAGTAGAACTTTTTGTTTTTTTGTTTGAAAAATGATATTTCATTTTCGTACAAGAAAGTTAGCTTCATATTGATGGCATCATTTAATGGAAAGCTTTTCTTTAGGTCTGTTTGAAGAAGAACAAAAATCATTATTTTGTTTTCAAAAATGGCAATAATTTTTTTACGGTTGGTACTTTTAACTGACCAGTAAGCTACCAGTAACTTACATATATTTTATTTTGGCCTAATGCAGTACTGCATATCATATGATAAAATACAATTCTTTCCTTCACAGATATATTCAAACTTACAAATCGCCACAAATACCATTCCCTCTGGAATTTGGTAGAAATTTATTCTTTTGATGAAATGATGATTTCCAGAGAGAATGTGGGCCAACCTTTAGTGTCTTTCATCACTTTCAAATCTATAAAGATCACAGTGGATCTACTGTTAATCCTTCAACACTTAGCCTGCAGCTTTGGGAAGGTCAACCACCTTAAAATGTCTGTAGCCATAGCAACAGCAGAGAACTCCAAGTTTTAAAAGTGTACCTCTTTCATGAATTAGGAGGTGTATAGTAACTCACTGGTCATAGTAAGGCTGTGTTTCAACTTAAAGAAAAGGTATCGTCCTATTAATATATTCAGAAGTGAATGCAGTAATGCTGGTAACGAATCTTCCGGTTGTCAATTTTCCTCATAAATGAGACAAAACCTTTCCTTTAATTTTAAACTGGCTTCAATTATCTTGGTTTGATAATGTTATGATTATTCGTGTAAAGCAACATTAAAGCAAAACGATATTGTTCATATCGCAAACGACACAAATCCTCTCACTGCACTTCATGCCCGATGTATTACATGCAATCACACCAAAAACCCAGATCTGCCATTCCACCACATGCCATCACAACTGAAAACCAGATGAAACCCCACCACATGCCATTCCATCCTGTCCCACATGCCAAACCACACTGTCCAACATGCCAACCTACCCTATCCCACATTCCATCCCAATGTCAGTCCCACCCTGCCATACATATAATCTCACCCTGTCCCACATGAAATCCCACCCTCATCCCCATTCCACTAATCATCATGTCATCTTCTACCCAACATTCCAGATGAAATCACACCACATGAAACCCCACCACATGTCCCATAAAAAGATATTTTTCTATATAGATCAGATAGGGCTGTCTACAAAATGAACGTCTTTTACGCACAATATTGTTTATATTTCTTTTCATACCCAAGACACTCAATTTAAGAAATATTGGAGGCGCACGACTCATAGCAGATTCAGTTATACCATGTCTTTTGTTTCCTCTCTATTGTAGCCAGCACTTATCGTTTATATTTCTTTTTCATACCCCAGGCACTTAAATTTTCTTTTGAGGCAAGGGCTCTATTGTTTGACTTTTTTTCATGCCAGCACAGATATCTTAATTGCTATTCATGTCAGGAATGTCATTATCATAACAAACAAACTCCTCCAAAAAGTTTAATTAAACAACAAACTCTTAATTTTAACTGGACATTGACGCCGACACCAGGGGTAGTAGAACATCTCTTACTATTATTCTCTGAATAGTTCAGTTAAAAAATGAAAAGGTAATCATATATTAATGCTTACATAAACACATAAAGAAAACACTCTCATTTTCGTTATAACAAATACTAAGGAAGTACAGTAGAGTGTGGCCCTTTATAAGTTGTTTATAGCTCTGGAAGTACTTCATTTTTCATGGTTTGCTGTGTATATTTCTTAACCGCTGTTGAGCAAGAAGCAGAAAGAAGGAATGTGTTTTTTTAATTTCGGTCCAAAAAGGGTTAATAGTTACCATGGTCAGATTTAGACTGAAAAGAAAATGAAACATCATCGATATTATTTCAACATTTTGGGGTATGTATTTTAATGGCGACATAACTGGATGACAGAGATTAAAAGGGTCAAAACCGTAACATGATCCAGAAATTCCCCCTTGTAATCCACCACTGGGTTCTTCAATAAGAGAGCAATTTACGGAACTGTAAGGAGACCCAACGCAAGACTTCTCCAATCTCTCAAATATAAGTGAGGGATATCCGTCCCCAAAAGCTGCACAAGACCCATTACCCCACCCTCCATTTTACCCCATCCCACCATTTTCCCACGACCAAAGAGAAATGGGCTACATTAGAAACTTAGGGAAACCCCAGTCCCTAATCTATTAGAAACCCTAGATGGTGGATGAATGATTGTCATAAAAGTTTGACATTCCCAAAAGAACTGGCGAGCTCTGTTATGATATATGAGTAATACAAAATGGACCACTTGATGTACTATTTACAGACAGGGCTTTTTATAAGTTTATTTAATCTTCTTTACCTTTTAAACATTGTTATCACCTTATCTCATCTATTAGAATAAATCATACCACATCTTATCATCAAGCTCAATTGAAGCTTTTTCCAAATGGTCTTTTCTTTCACTAAAGATTTCACCCAAAAATGTTTTCACTAAAGGATTATTGAACTAACCACCAATAGACACTTCCAATTAAACCACTGGGCTTAAAGGCTCCATGGTATTAGAAAGTATAAAGTACTGATTTATTTCAGAGTAAGATGACTTATGAACTCCTGCAATGTCCTGCTGAGCCAATGTTGAAGCAGGATGTCATGCCATGAGAACAAGAAAATCCATAATTTATTGCAGGTCACATTTTCGGGTTTAGCTGCTGTAAACCCACAATTCTTATCCTTGGCTTGCAGTGCATTGTCTTTTCAAATTTTCATTGCATAAGACAATCATCTAAACAGTTATTCGATGTTTTTTTGCAAAAACAAAAGATATAATAATAGAGGAAAAGAAATGGTAAAGAAAAAAACTGTTACTGAAATTACTTCTCCAATTGCTAAAATAAAATAAGAAATCATGCATTTACTTGAGAAGTGCTGGGGCATAGGCTGGGGGTGTGGAGGGTGCCCCCCACCCCACACACAGTTCCACATGAATTAGTGCGATGACTTCCGATGACTACTTTTTTTTGTCAGTAAAATAGGCTACTGCAAAAACAGTGCAAAAGCCAAGGATTCCATATCCATTACCAGACCGACTAATACAGATTTTCTGGTAGAGGTACATTATGTATGAAGCATTGCTAAAAATGGGTTTTGTATCATTTTATTGGGCCTATGACTTTGGAGTGTTGCATTTTAGTGAAGGATTTTTTTGTTGAAAAGAACATTTGTTGCAGGTCGAATATGGTATTATTGATCACCGTATGTAACAATTGTGCAAATATTATGACCGAAATTGAGTTCCATTTTCCCGAAAATCACACCCCCACCAGGCTCAGACCAGACTATGCCCCTGTAGCAGGTTTCAGAATATAAACAGCAGAAAGAATGATATATCACCCGCTCATATCCTCTCAAACTTTCACGATGCTCATTTCAAAGTTCAAAGGAGCACTAGGCCGAAATGTGAGGGCATACTACTCTGGGAGTCTCTAGAATTTTTAAATACACTTATGCTAAAATCAACTGTACTAATTTAACTGCCCCCTTGCCCTAGAGTAAGGGGAGTGGACAAGGGGAGAAGGTGCCAATTTATAAGTTATTTAAAATTACTTGTTTTCTTTATTTATATGAAGGAAATTTTCTCCCCTTTGCCCAGAATTCCTTTCGCTAACACGGTACTAATTCATTTTCTGCTCCTTGCCCTAAATTCCTTCTGCTACTCCTGTACTAATTTATTTTCTGCCCCTTGCCTTGAATTCTTTACGCTACCCCTGTACTAATCTATTTTCTGCCCCTTGCCCTGAATTCCTTCCGCTACCCCTGTACTAATTTATTTTCTTCCCCTTGCCTGAATTTCTTCTGTGACCCATGTACTAATTTCTAATAAATTATTCATTCATTTTACATCGACACCTGAATAAAACAAAAAACGAGACCTATGGTAATTAAAAAATTCCCATTAATTAACCCTTACTCTACCATGCGGCGATATTATCACCGTTTTGGGTGCCCCATCTTTGACTCCGCCTCCCAAGCGTGTTTTCAAAAATGTGCTGGTGGAACAAGGCTTCACATAATAAACACCCTCACTTTCTTACCAAGGAACCCTTCAATTTGATTCTTTTATATTTTGACATCATGATTTTTTGAGAAAGTTAGGTCAAAAAGTATAATTTTACTTTTTACCAAATAAGCACAAATGTAAATATTCAAAAACAAAATCATCAGAGTTAATACAATGAGATATTAAACATCATCAAAAAGGTTCTGGAAGTGTAGTTACACTTAAAACACATGGAAACTATGAATTAATAAATACAAGGAACACCTTCAAAGCAGTTGTACCACCACAAGTGTCAATATGTATACAAAGGTTTTCTATTTTGATTTTTCTTATCAAATTTACTTAGAAGATAAAATAAACATTATTTCCTCTAACACTTGTGTACAGTTACAGTGAAAAATAACACATGGATCCATAATACAACTAAGGTTTCAAACATATAAGCGTTATGATTTGCGCTATCTTTAAAGGTACAGTACATGGACACTAATAGTTTTAATTCAGATGAAGGAGCATACAATTTTAAGCAGATCAGCTTTAAATGGTTGAAATAGCATTTATAGTTTTTAAGTAATGACAGATTAAATTTTGAAGAATTTTTCAGTATGTACTAAACTTCATGATGTATGGGACAAGAACACAGCTCATAATCTTGAATGTAATCCTCTATATTTCTCTCCATGATTTCAGATACCACAGATAATCAAATTGCATTTACAGCTAAATATGGGCTAAAACGCTTTAGCAAAATTTCATTTCTTTTGCATTTTATCCAACTGCTTCCTCTCATACAATTTTAGTAACGTGTTGAAAAACAATAAGTCAATATTAGCAATAGCCATGGTATTCTTGTGTGATATCACAAAGTATTGTGCAATTTATGCTAATTTGGTACCAACATTTTAAACTGGTCAATTTTTAACAGATTTTGATGAAAGCTTTTGCTATTTTGGGAGAGAATGCGATGCATAATGCAAACCTGTGTAATGGCAATTTTGTCAGTCCGGCCATCCACAAATTTTTCTGAGATTTGCTCAGAAATCCCTAAAGTTTTTTGAGAATATCTCAGAAAATGTTAACGTTTTTTTAGGTTCCTTAAAAAAAGTTCAAGTTTCTTTAGATATCCTTATGGAAGGTAAGAATTTTCTTAACTTTTCAAAGACACTAAATACAAATTGAAGACTAGTTTCCTTAAAAAGTCTAGTATATTTCCTTAGAAGATAATTGTAAAATGATATAATTTTCTAATATTCTTCAGAGATCCTCAAGCGTCTCTCTCATAGCACTGGAGATTTAAAATCCTTAAAATTCTTCAAAATATTTGAGCACCAACAGTTGTATCAGTCATGATTATTAAACTCCACCTTTATCATTGTGGTCATTTGCATAAAGTTGCTACAGTATATGAACTGACCAGACAATTTTGTATTTAGTATGATCAGTCAGGGAGTGTGATAGGATGTGACTGCATATGGACATAGGGTGGGATGCCATGTAAGACATGGATGGGGGCCATGCAGGACATACAGTATGATATAATATAAGGGCTATATCAGGCATAATTATTTGACTCCGCCTTTTTTTACTTATTCAACAAGTCATTTGCATATAAGTTATTATATGAACTGACAACACTTTCATACATAGTATGTTTATTTAGGGACTGTGATAGCTAGGATGAGACTTCTTATGGAGCCTATAGGATGTCATGTGGGACATGGGGTGGGATGCCATGTGGGACATGGGGTGGGATGCTATGTGGAATGCCATGTAGGATATATAGTGGAATGCCATACAGGACATATGGTGGAATGCCATATGGGACATATGGTGGAATGCCATATGGGACATATGGTGGAATGCCATATGGGACATAGGGTGGAATGCCATAGGATGGGATGTCATGTGGGACATGGGATGTTATGTGGGATATGGGATGTCATGTGGGACATGGGGTGGGATGCCATGTGGGACATGGGGTGGTGTGCCATGTGGGACATAGGGTGGTGTTAGATATGGGGTGGGATGCCATGAGTAACACAGAGTGTAACATAGGTTAGGATGCCATGTGTGACATAGGGTACGAGGCTATATGGGAAATAGTGTAGGAGGCCATAGGGACATGGGATGTGATGCCATGTGGGAGATAAAGTAGGATGTCATTAGTAGGGATACCATGTGGGACATTAGGAGAGATACCATGTGGGACATTAGGAGAGATACCATGTAGGTTATGGGAGAGATACCATGTGGGACATAAAGTGGGATGCCATGTGGGACATAAAGTGGGATGCCATGTGGGACATAAGGTGGGATATATACTGGTATGGGACATATGGTGGGATGCCATTGGAGACATAGGGAGAGATGCCATGTGGGACACAGAAAGGGATGCCATGTGGGTCATAAGGAGGGATGTCATGTGGTACATATAGTTGGATTAATGTGGGACATACATGTAGGATGGGATCCATGTGGGACATAGGGTGAGATGCCATGTGGGTCATAGGGTGGGATGCTATGTGGGACATATAGTGGAATGCCATATGAGACAAAGCATGGGATGGGATGTCATGTGGGACATTGGGTGGGATGTCATTTGGTACATTGGATGGGATCCATGTGGGACATAGGGTGGGGTGCCATGTGGATCTAGGATGGGATGCCATGTGGGACATATGGTGGACTGCCACGTGGGACAAGGCATGGGATAGGAAGTCATGTGGAACATTGGGTGGGATGTCATTTGGTACACTGATAAGATCCATGTGGGACATAGGGTGGAATGCCATGTGGGTCATAGGATGGAATGCCATGTGGGACATATGGTGGACTGCCACGTGGGACAAGGGATGGGATGGGATGTCATGTGGGACATGGGGTAGGATGCCATGTGGGAGATATGGTGGAATGTCATATGGGACAAGGGATGGGATGTCAAGTAGGACATGGGGTGCGATGTCATGTGGGACATGGGATGCCATGTGGGACTTAGTGTGAGATGCCATTTTTATAATTGGCCGGGTCATATGATATGGGTGTCAATTTGCATGGGCATGCAAACCATAAAGGTATTAACTGTTCTAGTTTTGTTTTGTGTTATATTTAAAGCCATTTTTAGCCATGCTGTTGCTACTGTACTGTATGTACCAGTTAATATATCTTTAATCATGCTTGTGCTTGCATATCTATGGACATGTATGGACATGTAATGATTTCTATATCAATTACAAGAGTATACAAATCTGAGCTGATCAGTTTTTCAGTTTTGGAAAATAACACTTTTAATTTTTAATGAGTGATCAAAGCTTGATCAACTTTCAATTTGTGACATAAGATTGGACAGACAACTCAAAATCTTTAATCAATTCTTTAAGTCTTTTTTACATCTTAATCACCATTATGCCACTGAGTACATTAGCATTTCTACATCTTAATCACCATTATGCCACTGAGTTTATTAGCATTTCTACATCTGAATCACCATTATGCCACTGAGTACATTAGCATTGAGATCGAATCAAAAGGCAAAATAAGTTTAGAAAAAAGAAATATTCACTTTTACCCAATGTTGGATTACTAAAAGGCCCATAGCCAGGAATTTGAAAAGGAGGTTTGTTTTTTATATAAAAGGGCAACAAACTATGAAATTTCAGGTGCTTATAATTCTTTTAGATTTCAAAAGGGCACTTCCTCAACAAAAAGGGGTAGTTCTTCAAATAAAAGGGCAACAAACTATGAAATCCCAGGTGCTTATTATTCTTTTAGATTTCAAAAGGGCACTTCCTCAAGAAAAAAGGGTTGTCTTTCAAATAAAAGGGCAAGAAACTATGAAATTCTAGGTGCTTATTATTCTTTTGGTTTCCGTTTGCTCGGACAAATCCCCCTGGCCTGCTACATGAGCGAAGCGCTGGTCCCCTTTCCTGGCGTTGTTTTACAAGGATTGGCATTATAATGCAACTACTGTGCATTCTCTTAACTGATCAACAAAACATTTCACGGAATAGAAGCCATCCCGTACTAATCATGTGCACAGGGAGAACGCCAATTGGTCAACTTACATGTGGGGCAGCACTTCATAGATATTCATTCCTTGATACTCTTTAATCTTCTCTTCAGTATACAGTGGCAACTTCTTGTACGGATTGACAGATACCACCACTTTTCCAATGTATGTCTACAAAAAAAAATGAAAAAAGAAAAATTAAAGATGAGTGAAACCACATTTGGTATATTATAGCACAAAAGTCTGCACTACAGAAAACCCCAAGGAGAACCATTAAAGAGTACCAGAGCTGTGACCATTTAGCATGTATATGCTACACGCTTGCAAATCTTTGTAAACGTTTACTAAATACTTCATTGCGAGTAATCGTTTTTCAAAGCCTTGCTGTTAAAAATCAATATGATCATTCATGATTCAAATCACACACATATTACAAAATTCCAATCAATGACTTTTTACAAACTGTACACCCGATTAAGCATGATCTTTTTTAAATGTGAGAATCACAAATGCGCAGTAATCACCTATGGATGGGGATATTTTGCACTTTCATTTCGCGAAATCTGAGTAAGCCTAGGCTAACTTGTGAAATGCACTGCAAATGTGCAGTAGTAAACAGTGAAACTAACAATAGGCCTAAGGCCATAATTAAAAAGGCTTTAAATCCCACTCAATGAAGGCCTGTTTTACAAGCTGTTAAATCGACAAACAAACAGTTAAAAAATTTAAATCGTGACAATCAGTAAATTTACATGTAAATATTATTTAATAAGTCAAATAGATTTGTCAAAAAAAAAAAAATATTGCAAAATAAACAAATGTAAAAAGGTTTTGACAGAGCTGAAATTATAGGTGCTTCACAAAGATGGCGGCCATTTTTTCGAGAGGACTGATATTTCAGATCTTCTGGGGTGGTGGCGTAGTTTTTAAATGTTTTATGGCGAGGTGTCATAGTATGCAAGATTTTCACAGTGAAACTTTGAAAGCCGTAGCAAGTACGGCAAAAAGTTACGCGATGTTGACTTTAAATGACATTGAAAGGAAGTTATCTGTTCATTATAAACTGAATTTTCATGCATATTTTTCATAAAAATGATGATTTACTGTTTACTGTAGAAGTAAACTTTTTACGATTTGGAAAGCAAAACTAGAGCATCTATTTGGGCAAAAGAGTCAATGCTTTTGCCATACTGGTTGCGTGATTTTTTTACTTCGCATCATAAATTTGGAGCAATTTTGGCGTATTTCCGAAAATCACGGTACTAAATGCGTGTAAATGATACACGCTCGCTTTTTTAGCGTGTACACCTTTACTTAAATCCCTAAACGTTCACAGCTCTATAGAGTACTGTAATCTGGAATTCATCCACATTCTCTCACAATCCAGGGAGTTTTTGATCTACACAAGTCCTTGAATAAACCAAGCTCCCATCATTTACGATATGTAAAATAAAATATAAAAATCGTCAGCATTCTACAGTAATTCCCATTTCTTTTCTTGTCAAACTCTTGTCATCTGCATGGCGAATCATGTCTGTCCATCAACTCCCTTCCCTGGCCTATCATCTGAAGGAATGGGAGTCTGGATTGATAGATAAAATGTTTACTTTACATCATTCATCAGTTTGGAATGGACTCCAGGTCTCTTGTTCAGGGAATCCTTTAATGAAATTATCAACAATGCATCTCCCAGGACCCACAATACATCATTACAAATCTGAATCAAAATTTCCAAAAACTAAGTTAAACGGCTGAAATTCAAATGTTGACCAATCAAATACTCGTCTTAACAATTCATGTACGGTATAGACCTTTTCAAATCTGAATCAGCAATTTCCGGATAACTAATATAATAATGTCACATGGGCGAGATTCTAGTGTCCATAATGGACCAATCGTATATTGGAGGAATTTAATCGACCAATAAAATACTGGAGGATTCTTGGCCGTCTGCACAATTCACTCATGGTATGGGACCAAGCGTATGAAAAAATGTTTTCAAGCGCAAGTATCATACGCTGTTATAGATGAAGGAAATATGCGTGCGTATTGCTGCTTACATTATTTTTCCACAAACCTGCATCTGATTGGTTGGGAAACAAAGAAAAAGTTTTCCCAGCATTTGATTGGTCGAAGTACTGAAGAAATTACGTTCGGCTAAACTCGGTTTGAAAAGGTTTATGGGGTCAAGTATATGAAAAAAATGTGTTTTTTTATATGCTAATAATGCACGCATTATACGTGAAGATAACATATGTACATTCTTGTTTACAACTTTACCTCCAGCAACTGCAGCTGATAGGTTGGGAAACAAAAGGGAAAATTTCCCTCAGCAGTTTATATTGGTTGATGTACTGTACCCTGATGTAATCATGTTTTGCTAAAATCGGTTTGAAATGGTCTATAAGAATTGTGTATGCATGTGTAGAAACATTTGAAATTTTTAGACCAAGCGAAGCTAATACACAGGTTGATTCAAATGAAAAGACATTTTAGCTTTATTGGTAAACCGAAATAACCTTCTGTACACTGTATTCTTTCCCATACAGATATCACTCATATCAGGGATATCAAACTTTGATTCATAGTGGTATACATATATATATTTGGCCAGAATAAGTATATATCTTACTGTTTGAAAATGCCTTTTGATTCCAAGAAAAGTTTTGAAGCTGTTTTTACTCAGTTTCCTTTAAACTTGTTTATGTTCATTACTCCCCTGAACCAGTCAATTCAAGCATATCAAACAATGGGAGCTTAGGCCTACATATCTATTAATGCACAAAATTTCCACAAACAAGATACCAAATGACTTCTTCTTAAGGCTAAGTTGCTTAAAGGAATATTCTCATGGATTTTCAATTTTTCATGTATGATAAAGAAATATTTTAGAAACAAAGTGGTGAAAAATACCTTATTCTGATTAGAATTTACAAAATTTTACAGTATTTTTGAATTTGGACAAAAGTGACTTGACAACATCTGTGATGTCATAGAGACAATTTCAACAAAAATATCTTTTGTATTGCTTTAAAAATATTTTGGATTTTTTTTTATCATTGTAAATGTGATGTACACCAATGAAATAAAATAAAATGTTTTCTTGTAAATTATGTATTCCACCCTATCTCTATAATGAACCAATAATGCTGTTCAATAATGTTAAAAAGTGTGATTAAATTTATAAGAAATATGTAAGAACTGTGCTGGAATTGCCTTGATGACCTCACAAAGCTGAAGGACATACACTGTACTGTACAAGGTGTTTTTAAGAACACTTTTCTACTCTTTAAATTGTTATAAGTTTTAAACAGAATAAGATATTAACATAGTTTTTTCACCACTTTGTTTCTAAAAAATTTCTCCATCAAATATGAAAAAATGGAAATCTATGGGAATATTCCTTTAAGAGGCAAACAAGAACTAAGAAGTCTGTTTCTCATTTGATTCATTAGTT
>JAIGNY010002443.1:55000-61421 GCA_020152595.1 Chiridota heheva | reverse complement strand
ATTGATAAACCAATCGGTATTTTTTGGAATAAAATGTACGCCGCCACATTTTAATCACTATAGATGGCCTTTAAGCGCTGAAAATTGGGTCTTATCTTGTTGTAAGGATGCGGATGACGTTATGAAAACAAATCAAAGAGCAGCAAAGAATCAGAGGATTTAAGAAAGTTCATAATGATGAAGATATGTACGATACAACAAAGCATCCAATCAACTGATCAAGGCGATTGTTAAATAATTGGCTAGGTATATCAAAGATACGTGCACCGGTTTAACTGTATAGGCATATAGGCCTCCTTGTGATCATTTCCGGGAAAGTAATAAAACGTTGTTTCTGTATTGAGGCTTCACTGTAGAAATTTGACGCCCTCCAATCGAAAATGATGTCACAACATATTCATTATTACATCTTTTACGACTAAACAACAATTAAGCTAGTATCAACAGAAGTCAAAGTTTATTATTAGATAGAAAATAAATTTTCAAACTATAAACTTCTTTAGCTGAAATGAAAAAAAAAAGATACAAAAATAGGTCGATAAGTGCGTTTTCTTTTATCAATTCATACAGTGTAAGGGGCGTGGCTTAAAATGGCAGCCAAGGATCGTCACTTTTCAAAATGGAAGGGGAACGTTCCCCCTCCCCCCCTCCCCTCTTTCTTTTACCCCTCCTGTTTCCGCCACCTCAACACCCCGGGACAGCACTACTTCCCAGCTCTTCTTTGTTTTGAACCAATTTGACGGCAATGATTGCAATATCAGAATTATCAGATTGACACTATAGGATACTGATTTACGTACTATCTGACTATAGCGGGGTGTATATGGATACAGATCTGCAGATTGAGTGCTAGTCCGAGATTCCTCTGACAGTGGGTTGAGCATCCATTTTCATCAATTTTTGCGTTTTTTGACATTTTGCATTTTTTGGTTATTATAGGCCCTACCATAAAGTCATATCTGAACATTAGCGTCTCAACATATTGATACACTTGCTGTAATCAGGTAATGTACTGAATTTAAGTTGACTGTTTGAGGTCGACATCGGCCTGGGATTAGAGGCTTTTTCGTAACAAAATACATTGAAAATTTTCTATTCACATGGAAATCGTATGAATGTCTGCTAGAGATACAAAAACAATCATGATAAGGATGATTTCCTAAATACAAAGTATTTTGACACCAATCCACATCAAGTTCTTAAAATGTAAAAGTAAGCAACGATATTTGCTTATATATACCTCTAGCTGTGGATGGTGTCAATTCAAAACAAAAGCAAATCTCCACGACGTATTGATAACACTAAATGATATTATTCTTATCAACACCATCGAAGCTAGAAGAATATCGAGCTACATGTATTATGTGGTGAACCTATATCTATTGTGGTCAGTATGGACCAACTCAGTGACCATGCTCACAGGCTCAATGGATCGAAAGCAGGGGCGGACTGGCCCGCCGATTGACCGATCCTGGATTGGTTGGCCGAGACTAAGGCGAAGTTCCAACGGGCGCAACAACCTTCCAAAGGAAGGTTGAGGCCGGCCGTATAGGCCATAAAATCGGACCCAGTAGCCTTCCGGAGGGAGATCGAGGCCGGACAGAGGCCGTCACATTGGGTTCAGTGGCCAGCTTCTGGGGCTGCAGCAGCCGGTCCAATTGCAAAATGGTAATTGGCCCTCAATAAAAAATATTTGGGGGCACAACGCCCCCTGGACCGCGGTTCCTAAGCCACTTAATGTATTGTGCTCATTGGTATCGATGATGGCTTTGGGGCAAAAATATTCTCTCTGTCACGTTCAGCCGTGCCTTAAAGGATTAGTTCAGGGGTCAAGCAAGTCCATCTTATATTAAAGAGGACTTTGAAAGAAACAAAATAGTGAAGAAAGCATTCAAAATTCCTATTCCGTTAAGGAGATAGTAAAGTTTAAAGTTTGGTATCATTTTGTGTAGAAACGACTGAAATCACACTAGTTGTGATGTCATAGCCTCAGATTCCTCAAATTCGTTATGTATTCTATCATATTTTGTCAGGCGATTTTGTGGCTTAAAACCCATGGGATATGTCAAAAAAGTAGTAAAACTGAATGTAGGAAGGGTATTTATAATATACCACCCTGAAGTAAGTTCGAGGAAAAATAATTAAAATAATGAACAAATTAAAAAAATTTCTTTAAAATGCATTAACAATTGTTAAGAATGTGGGGATGAAGACGCCAACTTTCCATAGTAGGCTTACTACACCAGTCATTTCTACACAGATAAGACAGAGCTTTAAACTTCAATATCTCTTTACGGGATTAGATTTTTCAACGCTTTCTTCACCATTTTGTTTCTTTTTAAGTCCTCTTTCATATAAGATGGACATGTTTGACCACTGAACATTAGTTAGGTGTCTTTGGCACTGTCGATAATTCAGAGGTTACCCTCTATATTGAAGTTGTTTAAGCGATACTGAGGGTATATCCATGACATCACATATCTGTTCCCACATGAAAGATTCGCGCCCTTACATCAGCGATGTTCGGTTTTTCCACATGTTAGAAAATCGAACATCCTATCTCAAGACCACCGAAAATGTACGCATAACTGCCCTCACACTCCATACTTACAGTGTACAATTATACATACGCTGTACGTATGGAGTTTGTTTCGGGAATGGTTTAAGTGGACACAGCGTACATTATTTAAGAAATATTGAGTGAGGGTGCTGCAGTAGCAATGTCGTAGATATCGGGGCACAATATTGTCATGCATGCCAAAGACTGAAAGATCCGAGTCTGCTGGAAAAGCTAACTATTTACGAGACAATCAAGTTGTTACATGCAACCTTTCATCAGAATTTTGACGAACTTTCCAGCAGCGTCTATTACAGTATTATTGCGCAAGAAACGTTACATTCAGTAATTGCTGGCGCAATTCCCGGATGATTTCAGACTGACGCAATCTTCTCAATTGGAACCGTACATTACTTGATTACATTATCTAAAAAAAAAAATATCAATGACATCAGTGAAAGCTTCGCACGTTTCTAAAAGTAGAACTTCAGAATTATCTAGGCCTATATAAGCAGCAATTTTTAAAACAATCCGCGAGGTTACATCAATTTACAATTATAGCTGTCTTCTTAGAACGAGAATTGATTAACTGCCTTCAGTGTGTGGATTATCACAGCCAACTTGAATTATCGTTGACTTCTGCTTGAGGATTAAATAATCAGATGTCTCTTTTGCCTAAAACTGCCTGTCGAAATGATATAATTTAACTGTAAAAGTGGATATCTAAATCTACAGCTGCTAAAGTATATCAATAGGCTCAAATGTAACGGACTTAAAACTGAGATAAATCATCACATAAATAAAATTACAGATTTCTTTTGGGAAGTTGATCACTATCCTGGAATACTGAACTTTACCTTCCGCTGTTCCGTCACCCAAAGAGGTCAGGAAGACTCAGATCAGGCTATTTTAGTAGGATTAGTGGCGGCAACAGGATTTTGGTCATGGCATGCATGGAGAGCAAAGAAGGTCAATTTGTATCTTGGGGGCAACAACCTATAAATCGGACAAAATATGTCACTTTACACAATTTTCAGACGGAATGGGAAGGATGTCAAATGGAGGTAAAGCGATCTCGTGTGTGTGTGGGGAGGGGGGAAAACCCCATTGCACCACCACTGAGTATGATTATAGATTATTATATACATTGTAGGAAGCAGGCTTGAAGTTTGAATACTTTCAGTTCATATTTTAAAGCCACTGATATTGATTTTATCTTTTGGCATTCTTCTATTTTTGGTCCGGAACAATCTCAACAGCGCTCGTGTTCATGCGTGTCTTCAAAGAGACCTGATCACCTGGTCACAGTACCTGTATAGACGACTTGACTTGACCTAGCCAAAACTCAATCTTTTGTGGCCATCTCGTCAAAAAAGATTGATGATTATAAGAAGGGATTGATGCTGTGTCGGAGCGTCTGAATAATAAAGACATTTAAATTCAAGCTGTCAAGACTGCCGGTGGAACGCAAACGGCGACGAAAAATGTCAGGCGAAGAGGGAGAGGACACGCAAACGACAATGTGGTAGGCGAGACCGGGGCTAGTTGTTACAGGAGCAAGTTGTTACAATGGTCATAACAGTTTCTGTATAGGCTTGGTGGCGCTATAAACTAATACCATATACCCGTCTTTATCTGGCCTATCACTCTGTGAAGCAAGCACGATGTGCATACAGCTCTCGGCGAAATATTGATGAAATACCCTTTTTGGGACCACAGAAATAAAATTGCTGAGTATCCTAATAATTTTACTGTACTGCTCGTAAAACTAGTAGTCATCCTATATTTATTTCCTGTGTATTTACTTATTATAGATGTTCAAATTTATCATATTAGCCGTAATTCCTAAATTAGCATTAGCACCAGTTTCGCGATGTCAAACCAAAATGCTATACGGGGCAAGTTGTTACACTATGTAACAACTTACTCCATTGGTGAAACAACTTGCCCCATTGGTGTAACAACTTGCCCCATTAATGTAAACAACATAAATTTAGTATTTGTGCCTGTTTTATATCTATTAGATGAAGCAATACAGTGGTGATTGAAACATTTATAATATTATCTAAGGCCTAGGCCTATACCCTAACTCATCTTTTTGATCTTCTTTTTAAGGCCAGACAACATGAGACAGTATAAGAAAAGTACAGAAAGGGGGAGGACTGATGCCCGTATTATGGAAGCCGCTGCCAAGAGGGTGATCTATGGGAATGAATCCCTTCGAACTGTTGCTAAAGGTTATGAGGTATGATCACATCATTTTGTTTATTGTCCTCCCTGAACTATGTTCAGAGTAGTCCCTATTGCTTGTATGTCAGCACAAAATATGATAATTATTTAGGGTAATTGGCCTTGTTCTTCCATATACTGGCCACCTTTAACAACTTGAATATTCTGCCAGTTACATGTGCTGGGATGAGAAGTGAATAAATACTGCGTTTACACGATACTCTTTTCTAATTAGTGTTCAGATACCAGACATGGTATGTCACTCGGACTGCGATCAGGACCGTCATCTAACGTCCTCATCCGAGGGACGGTGAGCGACACTTTTCTCAATGATCAGATGAGAAGCAGGTGCTGCAGATGACATATTTACTTAACTGGCTGCTAAGCACATCTACCTGCATAAGCTAAACCGAAAAAATGTGATCCAAACCGGAATTCGAAACTGCAACCTTCAGCATCTCAGTCGAGCACTTTACAAACTGAGCTAACCTGACAGTCCGGGAGATGCCCTCGATCGAGGGCTTCATAAGTTCACAAAGGCAGCCATTAACCATCATGTAATTCACCGTCCCATACGTATACTACAGTAGTGTAACTTAAATTCCGTTTGTGAACTTATTCGCGTTTTGTGGTGTTCGAAAAGTGCATGGATGCATATAATATCATGGTAGCTATCAAAGATTCAGACCCACATGTTACCTTTACCAGTCCGTTTTCGAGAAATAAGAGGAAAAGGCACTGACCTTTGTTTGACCGCGATGGTCATTTGTAGGTAATCCGGGGTCATTTGAGGCCAAATTTGGTGTCAAATAGGCATGAATCTAATTTTACGATATCTTTTTTTTACTTCGCAGATAAATTTCATGACGCTCCAGCGGTTTTGTGCCAAAAAGAAGAGTGGAAAGCCGGCCAATGTCGGCTATGCGAACCCCCCTGGTTTTCAAAAACACACAGGAAGGTATGCTTAAATCGTATATTAAGAGGGGCATCTGAAATAAATTACGGCCTTTCTACCGCATCAGTCAGGAAACTTGCCAATTCATTTGCAGAGAGAAGTGGAGTTACTATACCCCAGAACTGGCATGACAAGGAGAAAGCTGGTGCGGATTGGTTTACTGGCTACCTAAAACGCCACCGGTTGTTATCGATTCGTACCCCTGAGGCCACTAGCCTTAGTCGGGCTACCACCTTCAATAGGCACAGTGTTTCATCCTTCTTTGATAAGCTGGCAGCGACCGTGAAAAATACAAATTCCAAACCCAAGACATCTTCAACGTTGATGAAACTGGAATAACCACAGTACAGCGACCGGATCGCATTGTAGCAAAACGTGGTGTTAAGCAAGTAGGCGCAATAACTTCAGGGAACGTAGGACACTTGTGACATTGGCTGTTGTAGTCAATGCTGCAGGGAATTTTGTTCCCCCGATTTTCATCTTTTTCAGAAAGAAGTACAGAGATCGCTTTCTCAACAATGGCCCAGTTGGCTGTATTGGGTCAGCGAGGCCCACTTGGCTGTATTGGGTCAGCGAGGCCCAGTTGGCTGTATTGGGTCAGCGAGGCCCAGTTGGCTGTATTGGGTCAGCGAATGCATCCGGCTGGATGAAATCATTATATTTTCTCATATTTATGAAAC